>CM039122.1:1698458-2244223 GCA_022036555.1 Microstegium vimineum | reverse complement strand
TTCGATGTGATGCCGGCGAGGAATGATGTGTCGTGGCTCACGATGATCTCTGGATATATGAAGAGGAAGCGCGTCCGTGAAGCGAGGGAGATCTTTGACCATGCGCCTTCGCCGCCGACTTCAGTGTGCAATGCGTTGCTGTCTGGTTACACCGAACATGGTTACCTGAAGGATGCAGAGGAGCTGTTTGGACGGATGCAGAGACCGGACCTTGTTTCTTGTAACGCCATGATCACAGGTTACACACGATCTGGGATGATGCAGGCTGCGCGGAGACTCTTTGATGAGATGCCTGAAAAGGATACAGTATCTTGGACAGCCATTGTGCGCGGGTATTTACAGAACCGAGATGTCGATGCTGCATGGAAGATGTTCCAGGACATGCCAGATCGTGATGTCCTTGCTTGGAACACAATGATGGGTGGTTTTGTGGTTTGTGAGAGGTTGGATGATGCGTTGAGATTGTTTGCTGACATGCCTGATAGAGATCTGGTATCATGGAATACAATCTTACAAGGATACGTCCAACAAGGAGACATGGATAATGCTACTACCTGGTTTAGGAGAATGCCAGAGAAAGACGAGACATCATGGAACACATTGATCTCTGGGTACAAAGATGAAGGAGCACTGAGTTTGCTGTCCGAAATGACCCGAAGAGGATATAGACCAGACCAGGCCACATGGAGCGTGGCTATTTCTATCTGCGCCTCTCTTGCTGCTCTTGGGTGTGGAAGAATGGTGCACGTGTGCACGATCAAAACTGGCTTTGAGCATGATGCTCTGGTGATGAGCTCATTGATATCTATGTACTCCAAGTGCGGGCTAATTACTGAAGCTTCCCAAGTTTTTGACCTGATTGTGCAACGGGATACGGTGACATGGAATGCCATGATTGCGACATATGCTTATCATGGTCTAGCCGCTGAAGCTCTGACACTCTTTGACAGGATGAACAGAGATGGGTTTAGCCCAGATCATGCAACGTTTCTGAGTGTGTTGTCTGCATGTGCACACAAAGGGTATCTATATGAAGGCTGCCACTATTTTAGAAGTATGCAACAAGATTGGAACTTAATTCCAAGATCTGATCACTATTCGTGCATGGTTGATCTCCTAGGAAGATCAGGTTTTGTACACCAGGCTTATAATTTTACCAGAAAAATCCCTTCCAACCTTCAAATAAATGCATGGGAGACACTGTTTAGTTCATGCAATGCTCATGGGGATATCCAGCTTGGGGAACTTGTAGCAAAAAATGTTCTTCAGTCGAGACCTTCTGATGGAGGAATGTATACACTCTTGTCAAACATATATGCTGCTAAAGGGATGTGGAGCAGTGCGGCTAGTGTTAGAGGTCTCATGAAAGAACAGGGGTTGAAGAAGGAGACTGGGTGTAGTTGGATTGAGCTGAAGGGGGATGTTGTTTCCTTCTCATCAAATGATAACACACATCCTTTGATTGAACAGATATGCCAAGAAGTTGATAATCTTTCTATTTTGATAGAAGAGGCAAGTTGAATGGCAACATCCTTTGACATGGTTATCAAAAGGAATTCAGATGGTTTCTTTGAGATTATTCACAATCACATGGATTCAAACACTGATATTGGTAAAAGCAATGAATGCTTGAATTGAAAGCCTTTGGAGTAATTGCACAGGGATGGTTTGCTGGAGCTCAGTCTTCTCTTGTGAAGATTCCTTTAAGATTACAATCCAAGAATTCAAAACTGCATGATGGTGACATCCTTTGGAACCCTGGTGGTTGGCTAAGTGAGTCAATGCGAGGTAATGGACCCTCAATCTAGATCCTTTCAGTTGAATTTATCATACTATGGGCCATTGGGACTCAGAGTTGGTGATTGACATTTTGTCTGAAGATGAGCCTGAGCAAATTTGGCCATGCTAGATAATTGCTTGATTGCCTGACTGAAGGGTATTTTTTCAGTTAAACTGCATACAAATTAGGCATACAAGTGCAGGATTAGATGGCAGAGAGAAATGCTTCATCTTCAAGGCATTCTGTTCATTGGTTTTTGTATATGGAACATACAGGCACTAAATAATTTAAAAAATGTTCTTCAGGAAATTACTCCAGAATAGTTTACTTTTGATGTGCAATATCAGAAGGCCTGATGTTAAACTAGACACAATGCACCTGACCTGCTAGAGGATGGATGAAGATGGAGCATTGGAGCTTATTCCCCCTTCAAATGCAAAGCAGTATGTGCTTTCTGGTGACATCGCAGTTAGAAGAGCTGAGGTGTAATGGTGGTGCTTAACAGCTATGGAAGTTGTGCTGAGTTTCTGGGAGAGGAAGCAGAAAACCAGCTTATGATCTTGGTCCTCATGTTGATGCAGTGCCAGACAAGTAATAAAATGAACTCTAAAGAAACAATGCAAGTATAGCCGGAATTTTCAAAAGTCAGTGGTTAATGGAATTGATTTTCCATCTTAAGAAACAGTACCAGTTGAATTTTATTTTCAGCTAATATATTTTTTTTCTGAGAAGCTGTCACTTATATCCTAATTAATCATAATTCTAAAATATGCAGGGCAGGGGAAAAGTCTACTTTTTATGAGCTGAGCAGCATGTTCACACAATCATGTAACTGTCAGTAACAGACAAGATGGTCCCCATCACAGCAACTGGTGACCACACAGTAAGGCCCCGGAAAGGCATTGATATACATTTTCCCTTCAATATTTGCACACCTTCTCTTTCTCTCACCCCCACTCCTCCTCACCCCAGTTCCCACGCACATATCCATCCACACACAGAATCCATGGCCATGGCAACCAGTTATGGCTCCATGGCTAACCCTCCAATTACCTCCAAAACTCCCTTTCTCAATAAACAAGTACCCTGCCCCAGACAAACTATATATTTTGTTTGCTACCTTTTTTAGCCTTTCTCATTCTTTTTTTTTTGGTTTCTTAAAGGCCTCCAATTGGATACCTGCTACAATCAGCAATGGCACTGGTGGTATGTTCACTGTGGCAAGCAGAAATTTGAGAAATGGGTTCCAAGTTCGTGCTGTCACTGGAGACCCGGGCTCTCGCAATGTGTCTGATGTAAAGTTCCCAACTGATTACACAGAACTTCTGATGCAGGTAATTGGTGAAGAACTCAAAATTCTTGAATATGGCTTTATGGGCTTGCTTGATGACACACTGCCAGTTTTGCATGCCTATATTAGTTGCTTAGCAAGGATGTGCTTCTTTGTAGAGAACTCAACTGGGGGTAGGGTCCCCACTTAACTTTTCATTTATAATATGTGTCTCAAGTATGTGGGTTTCAGTTTTTAAGAAGGAAAGTTATTTATCAGAAATTTCTTTTAGATATACTCATGATGGCATTTAACTATCAAATGCCAAACTGTTCATCCACGGTTAATACGGGACGGTTACTGTCCCCTTGTCCTATGTGGGCTCTCTTCCCCCAAGTGAACATCTGACAGATTGGTACTCAGGCCTAGGTGCTTCTGCTGCAAAATGAACTGATGGGAAGTTAACAATTAGATGGAAACTATGGCTTATATAATGTGGAATTTCCAGAATTTGACAATAAAATTATGACGTCACGGACGACAAATATTTTGGGAAGGATGCGTTCACACCATTCCATCCTCATCCTGTTAGAGATAACAACCCCAAATCACATTCTGACAGATTATCTAGTTACGAAAGTGATGAGGTTTGTTAGAATATTAGAGACAGAGATAAGTCTGGATCCTGTAGTAGTAAAGGTTTAATTTCTTATGTGTCAAGCAATGAAATAAACAAAGTTTTGAACAAGGCTGATCAGTCTCCTGGCATTCAGGAGAGACCCCATGTCGATGAGAGCGATCTTACCCTTTTCTGGTCTTCAAACCCTTACCCTAGCCAGTACCTTATTATTTGGCATCACATAGCCACTGTTCCTTCTGCCGTCCACCTGCTACAAATTTCCACCATCATTGTTTCCCCTGTATCTCTTGCATTTAAACTGTACCTTTCAGCATCTCAGATGATAGCAATTGTTCGCACTTTGGGCCATTCTTATTTGATTCTTTTTTTTTAAAAAAAATTAGATAATTGGATGACTAATGGGATACACCTGTAGTGATTTCAGGCTAAAGAAGCTGCTGAATCAGCTTTTAAGGATGGAAAACAGCTGCTGGTTAGCTTCAATCTGGTCTTTTAATTGATTTTTTTTGTTCGTGTCAACTATTAAGAGGTTGTGATGCAACATATACAGGAAATTGAGTTCCCTACAGCTGGACTACAAACTGTGCCAGGTTCGAGATTGATGACCTTTTGTGTACCTGCTCCCTCTGATTCTGAACATAAGTCGTTTTAGACTTGTGCATATGAACTAAAAAAGTATTGAAGTGACTTTAATGCCCTGCACTTATTACACATTGCAAAAGTTTCCCCACTCATGGGAGGTGATACCATTCAGTTAACAAAGGCGTAAGGGTGAAAATAATTATGAACAATTGCCTAGTGATGGTTTATACTTAAAGAGTACGAAAGTCTTACACTTAAAGAGTATGAAAGTCTAAGACGACTTATTTCAATTTGGAGGGTGTACCTTGGTTCTACTTCATGAAAATGCTCTAGTTTGTTTCTATTCTTACTTTTAGGTGATGGCGAAGGAGGAATTGAGATGACTGGAAGCATGCTTCTCATTAGAGAATTTTGTGATCGCTTTGTACCTGCGGAGAAAGTAACTCGAACCAGAGTAGTATGTTCTTATCAGGATTTTGTAGTCATTAATATGTATATTTGTGAATGATTACTGCATCGTTTAGAAATGCTGGAATAGCAAAAAGCAGAGATATGCATGGCTGGCCTTTGGCAACTTTTATAAGAGATTAGTACAAGTGAATATACTAGTTATGCCCCAACTCTTGGTTGATCGCATTTGTTCATATCTCACATGTTTCAGTTCTTCCCTGAGGCAAATGAGGTTTCTTTTGCAAGACAGTCAGCCTTTGAAGGATGTTCTCTGAAGCTAGATTATCTTACAAAACCATCCTTATTCGAAGATTTTGGTTTTACAACAAAAGTCAAAATGGCAGATCGTGTCAAACCAGAAGATGAGACATTCCTTGTGGCTTATCCTTACTTCAATGTCAATGGTTTGCATTCTCACTTTTGCTTGAATTTGACATCCCCTCCATTAGTACTGATCTATGAAACTTGAGATTTCCTTTTTAGTAATATATGGTGGCTTACAGAAATGCTTGTGGTCGAAGAACTTTACAAGGAAGCAGTAGTTGGGACCAACCGGAAATTGATAATATTCAATGGAGAACTAGATCGAATTAGAAGTGGATGTATCCTTCTGCATATATGAAGACTCGCTTATGCATTCGTTAATGTTTGCTTCTTATGTTAATCCGTTGTTCTACATTTCTATTATGGGAACATCTTCCATTTAGAAGCACTTTTGTCAACAGAAAAGTTCTTGTGCTGACTATACCTAAAAATGTATGCTTGTCCTTTCCTTGACTAGCAAAGACTATCCATCGTTCTTCTACCCAAAACTTGCAGAGCTTTCCAAAACATTTCTCCCGAAGCTGGATACAGTTTACTATATTCACAATTTCAAGGGAGTTAAAGGGGGAACGCTTTTCAGGTTTGCATTCTGATCCTATGCGGCTATGCCTGTTACAATTGGCTCTCCCCATTCCCCAAATTTAGCATAACATGCATTTACATAAGCAAGGTCAGGATAGATTTATAGATGCTTCATGTGCATTTGTACCCAGAATTTTGTTGATATCATTTCAGGATTAGTCGAAGTCACTAACAAAATGAAATGTTAATTATTGTGGCATTCGAAACTTGTGATGGCCTCACCTTTCACACTTCACAGAGGACCCTGAATTATGTTGCTCAATGTAGTTCGGACTGAAACAAAATCTGACCTTGTAATACGATTTTGTGATGGCACAAAGACTGTATATCTTTTTGTGCAAACCATGCCTAGACATCTTATTGTGCAAAACCACTGTTGTCTGGCAGGTGTTACCCTGAACCTTGGAAGGTCCTGAGAAAAGCATCGTCTGGCAGCTACATCTGCGTGCATCAACAAGAGGAAATGCCTTCACTGAAGGAAGTGGCCCTCGACATCCTTCCTTCTGTATAGCTAGGATCTTTCGAATGTTACATGTCAATAAGAAAGTTTACCAGAGAAGGCATAAACTGTTATCTGGTCAATGCTTCATGGCTGTTTTTTCTGAGTTTTGCATTGGAAGGTAGAAATGATACAAAAAACGATCAGGCCTTCATTTCCCACTTTTGTTTGTTTTTTATAAACTTGTGCACAAGAGAGTAGATTTTTCGTTCTGATTGCTAAGTTGAATATTGCCGCTGAGCATAGTGGTTTGTGTAGGGAGTTTTACCATATTGGAAACTGTGCCAACACCCCCCTTACAAAATCCTAGCATTTTTTTTCTCCCCTCATATGCTACCATAACATTCTCCATCGGAGCCATCTCCTATATCGGAGTGGAGCTTGCAGCATGAACTAAAGGTCCAGGCGGTGGCCATCGATTGGCCTGTGCAAAAGAGCAATCGAACCCATTTGGAATACGGGAATTATTTGTTTTTTCCTCTCTTTTCGGTTCTTCTTTTCCTGATAATATAAACTGATTCTCTACTATTTCTATAGAATTTTTTTTCTCGAATACGCAAAAGATTTACGTATCATTGTATTAAGTAGAAGAGTTTAAACAAACATACAACACGTTTCAAAAGACCGCCAAGAAGGTCGATCCTAACACAGCTATAGAATTCTTATACTCCAAAAAGGGCTCTTGAAGCGTGAAGGATCCATGGTGGTGCCAGCCAGCATTTAGAGTCGTCGGCTCTCGTAAAAGGAGGGTCGAAGAGGACCGCCGGCAAGAGCACTGGCCGAGGTCATCGTCATCCTTGATTTCGTGAGAGGACAACCTCCATGGTTGACTTGACCCTCTGTCGGCGTTCGTTTTGCCAAATTTTCAGGACGGAAATGGCACCCACGCAAACGTTTGGTTCCCTGAACCCGCTCAAGCTCAGTGACAGTTGCGGCACTACTCCTGTTCTTGCAGAGGCAGGCAAGCTAAACATGAGCAACAACTGACTGTGACTTTTCTGTAGTGCTCCACAATTTCCCAATGACTCTAATTCCGAATATAATCTGAGGCAAAATTAATGAATGGAGGAGGATGAGCACTGAGACCCGGAGCACCGGCCTACAAGTCCGTCAAGGAAGGTTTTAGAGCTGCATGTTCTGCTGTCTGCTCTTTCAATTTGTTCCCATGGGAGGTGGCATCGGGCATTCCCTATTTATAGCTAGAGTGCTAGACCATCATTTTTGCAGCGTCGGCAGGTCCAAATAAAAAGTGCTCCATTTTATTTACTTCCCTGCTGTTGGAGCCGCTTTTCACCTAAACGGTTGTTTAGCCCGTTTGCACACTATTTAATGACATACTTTCCATTTAATCGACCTTTTATCATGTTTGTTAATCAACCGTTTTCCCATTTAAGTGTCTAATTTAGCCTTCATAATGGTCGAATGATAAGTGACCACCACCAACCGTTTACCATAATCGTTTCGGTAACACTAGGCGCTAAAGATGTTCACGTACCACAACGCTAGGACGTGTAGATAGGAGACGCCGGACAATCCGCACAGTGGCCAAAGGTGCACGTACGTCGGACAATTGAGGTCGGTAATGCCACATAGAAAGGACCTGTCACATAAGGTTGTTCTAGGGTCAGTAAGCCATTTTTAGACATGGATCAATAGGCCAAGCCTGTTATCAATATGTGTGGCCCATCTCAGCACAACAACGGGTTGAGAGTATATGAGGAAACCATAGGGCCCATCCCCAACCGCTCATCAGCCGCCACTCACATTCTCTCCCTATCTCTTTACATTTCATCTTCTTTATTCGACGGTGGTGTGAATGGGCGGACCATGGCGAATGGGCCTGTGGTCCAATGGTAGCACTGTCCAGTGGGACGTTATCCACCAGAGTTCAAACCTTGGCGTCGCACCATTTTGTGGGATTTATCCCATGTTGACACCGTTTTTCGGCACGTGTCAAATAAGCTAAGACTTATGTTGATCAGCAGCCGTTGTCCATCGGCATCGGGAAGTCATGAGTCGGTATTGCCGATGGGAGTATGCTGCGGGAAGACTAAGTGTGTTGCCGATAGAAGCCAGAAGCCTCAGATGCTGCCGATAGAAGTCAGAAGCCTCAGATGTTGCCGATAGGAGTTGAATGACTCACCAGAGGACGATTGCAAAGCTGCTGATGTCGATTGCCGATGAAGAGGTGTTGCCGATGCCGATGCTGATTGCTGATAGGGATTGGTTGGTGAAGACAAGTTACCAATACAAGGTTGCCGATCGAGAAATATTACCGATGCCGATGGGCATGGGATGCCGATGAGTGCAAGGTGACTTAGCGCTTGATGTCAGCAGAAGACTACAGGTGGCCCAAGAAGGAAATCGCGGATTGAAGGGATCTGTCGATGGAAAGTTTTCATCGAAGGAAAGACATAAGGAAACTGGTGATTTTATACCAGTATTATTATAGCAGTTTGAGTTCGACTCTTGCATGAGTCGTTTGTTTTCCTTTGAAATAGGTGTGTTTGTTTAGGAAAATAATATTATTGTTTTAGATCCGACTCCTGCGCGGGTCAGTTTCCTTAAAGATAGGAGTTTGTTTTAGGAAAGATACGAGTCGTGTCTTTGTACAACTCTCTATGCGGGAGTATAAATATGTGCCCAAGGGCTGCGTGTAACATATCAATCCAATATCAAACAAACCAATTTTATTTTTATTCTATTTTTATCGCAATTTACCCTTTATTGCATTAGTTATAGTCTATTAACGAGTTCTTCAAGCTTCGACGGGCTGCATCACCTTGATCTCCGTCAAATCCTTGTAAGTTCTGCGTGGGAGTACCTCTGAGCTTTGGCATCCGGGCGCATCGCTGTTGCCTCGTTCAGCTCTGCTCTAGTTATCCTGATCAAGCCTCAATCTCAGCATCCGGGCGCATCGCCGTTGTCTAGATTGAATCTTGTTCTAGTTATCATCCTTGTCGATTAATTGGTCAAATCGACTGGCACGCCTCCGGATATCGAATTTCGGGTATAAGCCCGAGGTGTTCGCAGATCCTGACGCTTTTTGTGTCAACATCCCAGATTTTTCAGGTACACGCGTGCGTGCGCATTCGGTGGTACTGCGTGTTTCCCATACACTGGAGGCGAGCCTTCCAATCTCTTAGCGTGTGTACGGACGCGCACACATGTGTGTGCGTGTGGTGTGAGTGTGGAGTGTGTGGGTTGTGTGCGTTCAAGTTGTACCGATCAAAAAAAAAAGAATGGGCGGAGCATGAATCGATGGCAGGGTGTGCGAGAAGGAGGTACCCTGGAGTTGATTCGGACATGGGTGGAGTGGAGGAGGCTCCACAGTGAGCACATGGGTTGTGACCTTGTTTGACGGGGCAGGAGATGACTGGATTCTCAACATATGCAGGGCAAGCTCGGTACATTCTAAACGAAAGTCTTGCTCCCGACGATGATGATGCTCGCGAGTGTCATGTTTCTTCTTGGAGGCGTCATTTAGGTCTCCATCTGCCATCATGTTGAGTTTGATCTCTGTGTGAAAATCTAAACCGATGATCTTTGGTCAATCAATTGTGGCATCTTCCAATGTCATTGCCTTCATGGAGGCGTTGCTTTGTTGATCATTGGCACCTCCCTGCGCCAATAAAAACCTAGCCCTTCTCCCACCATCTGATGAATTTTGTACAATTTCTAACTAGCAAACGACGCTGCTAGTGTCCTACCTTTGCCATTCTCCATGACCCTAGCTTGTTTGCCTTGTGACAAATGCCGGTAACGAAACCACGATCACCATAAATGGGTGTTGGTGGGCGTCAATTGGGTCTTGGATGTGCTTTAAAGACTTTGTACTCATCTATCATTTTGACTCGAAGCTTAAAAGTCACCGTGGAAGTAAAGTCACTGAAGTTCAGCTGCTTGGTTGTGGTGTTAGTTGGTGAACAACTTCATGCTTATCATGGGAGATTCTTGTTCCCCTCTCTTTGTTTTGTGGTTGTTCTCTTTGTCTCATGTGTGTTTTTGGTGGTGGTGGTGTTGTAAGTGTGCGTACTCTATTGTATCTCATTGAGCGGTAATTTATGTTACCTCTTCAATGCTATATATTCAGGTGGGGAATCCCCAGTGTTTATCCAGTAACATAACACATTATTCTGTTCTCCTTTGAAAGCCGATTTTCTATGTCGGGCAAAAGATCACTTGCTGAGTCTAGTGCTAGACCTCTCTAGAAAGTAAAAACAAAACACACAGACGCACTGGACCTAGCTACACGCATGCAGGTGCTGAGCAATCTCACTTCGAGATGATTAGTATTCTTGCCATCTTGACGGCTGCCAGAGATAGCATGCACTAATTTTCTTTCGCCGACAGGCCTCGCTCTCTCCCATGGGAAGAGATGTTGATAGTGCTGCTTGGGCAGGCATGGTGTGATTTGGCCAGAATCTCCAATCTCAATGCGACATGTTAGATAAATGTGTACACTGAATTCCTGAGTCCTCCTAAGCCTCTCCCTAAGCATATGAGCACCAAGGACTCGATCAGAACAGACGACAAACATGAAAACTAAAGCCAAATAAGAAACACTAAGCCCTTCACTTTTTATTCTATATATGTATATATATGTAGAGCAGTACGTAGTAGTATTGCGGTACTACTACTCATACGTACTACAATAATACAAGTATATCTATAATATACTATCAACTTAAAGAGATGTATGTCTTCCTTTCTTTATATATCTAGGCTTCTAGTTATATACAAGCACTTTCATGTGAGCATATATATGCATCTGCCGTCAGGGCGGCAGAGCTCACCATGTATATACGTTTAAGCAGCCGGTCATGTACGAGCTCCAGATCGAGTACAGGTAGCACTAAACTACAGAGTTGTTGTTCATTACTACCTCTATGTCCATCAGTTAGTTGGAGTACATTATTACTGTACACACGGGTAAAATTTTTCCCATTTATTTTGGGACAATTGAACAGATAGTATCTATATCTGAATATACACCCATCAGCTCTTATATTTAGTTTAATTTCTGTTAGGTACACTTATGAATAAGCTGCCACTGCCATCTGTTATTGATATGAGATATGATGGTGAATCATTTAATTCACTCAACTGCATAGCGCTGAGATGATCTATAAAAGCAACAAAATAAATAAAAAAAATAATGTTCGGAAAGGATTTCACTTAACAGTATCTATTTTTGCATCTACATGTGAATTGCCTTCTCAGCTTGATGATTTTTTTCTCAAATGCGCAAAAGCTTTACGTATCTTTGTATTAAGTAAAAGAGTTTAAACATGTAGACAACGCGCATCTATTGAACGCGTAAGGAGGTTCACCTAAAACAGCCTAGCTGGACCCTCATAGAAAATACCTCTACATTCGATATTACATAGATGAAAACAATCAAGACCGACGCAGCCGTGCGACCTAAGAGGTGGCTTTGCGCCTTCGCGGCCGCCTGGACGAGTCCTTGCCACTGTTCTGGAAGAGCGTATCAAGCGCTTCGACGTTGGATGCCTTCTCAGCTTGATGATTAACACACAAAATCCTGATGACTCCGAAGCCTAAGCTCAGATGCAAAGAGAGAGAGAAGAATGGGCCCAGCACTAAACAAACAAGTAGGGTGCGAAGAAATGTTCGAAGTTCTATCATTCTCGTGGAGATGGGATGAATGTATATAGCAAGCTAGCTAGCATCAGTATCATCTCCTATTTATAGCAAAGACCTGCTCCATGGTCTGCTCCAAAGTTATAAGCAACAAATATTGCTTTCTTTTGTTGTTGTTTTTTAAAAAAATTGGGGAAATCACGTTTAACGCACCAAGATTTAAGTACGGAAGCTAGATTGCAAGGGAATGTCCCTGCAAACGCCAATATATATGTATGACCTACCAACAACCTCTTATACAATATAATGGGGCACCAGGGCCGTCTCCAGAAATTTGGGGCTCATGTTTGAAAGTAAATTGAGGCTCAATTTTTTTAAAAAACTTTGAATGACTAATAAAATTGATATATTTTTACTCATAAAAACTTAATTATATATTCTTTCATACAATATGTAGAAGTATATCAAACACTAACTCTAAAAATAGGAAAGTATTACTGACCTCAAGTTCTACTGATTCGTCTAGCATTTTCCGAAATAAAATCTCCAATTATATCTTCATAATTTTTCTAGAAGACATGATGTCCAAAGCTTTCCTATTTTACCTACATCAGCTAATCAACCATTCAGCGCTATAGGAAAAATAAAATTAGGAATTTACTTAAAGCCTGAAATTTTGGGGGCCATCGCTTTTGGGGGCCCTGTTCGAGGGAGCAGCTCGCACATGGCCATGGACGGGCCTGTGGGGCACACGCAGGAAGAGAAAATCCCGGTCATTATGGTGTAGGCAGCTTAAGTGCACCCTCTAAAAAATCGAGCATCTCTATTTGTAGCTATACCTTGATGAAACATGATTACTGTGTTGCTATATGCTCCGAATTCCTAAAGGCTTCTACACTTGCACCTACTGTTGGACGAAGTTTAATTTAGTTTGTCCTATATTGCCAAGGCGTTTTGTGGTCATGCTTGAATGTTGCATGTGTTTTGTTCAGCCATTTGGTATTTGGATTGATTGCATGCATCAGCCTATATAAACCAGTTGAACGTTGCACGGAAAAGATTAAAACAATTAGCATAACTCTTCTGCGTTTCAATTCCTCTTCCTCTTGTAATCCATTTGAATTGAGTTACCACTCGTTGTAATTCATTGAGTTTGTAGACCTCCAGATATATGGAATAATGAAGATTACCTTTGTGTATTCGTGTCTTGATTTCCAGAGGAGTTTCCACATAAATTAGTGTCACGTGATTGTGATCATACTTATTTTATTTGTCAGTTATTTCCTAACATACAGTTCTCTCTTTTCAAGGGCTCAGATTTTTTACTTCCGCCAAGATCACTTGCCGACCCCGCCCCCTAGAAAGTTAAAACACAACACAGATCCATATTGGACCTAGCTATGGAGGTGCCGACTGCCGAGCAATCTAATTCCTCGATAATTGTCTTCTTGCCATCCTGTTGGCTGCCAGATATATAGCATGCACTAAATTCCTTTCACCAACGTAGTGTCACTCTCCTAAGAGAAGAGATGTTGATAGCGCTGCGTGGGCAGACATGGCGCAACTTCCACAGGATCTCCATGCGATCTGGTAGGTAAATTTGTACACTGAATTCCCAAGTCCTCCTAAGCCTCTCTATCTCTGAGCATGATCGCACCTAGGCATCGATCAGAACAGGCGGCTGCAAACATGAAAACTAAAGCCAAATAGAGAATGCTAACCCTTTCGTTGTTTATATTATATATATCTCTATATATCAACTTGTAGATTTGTAGGCCTTCCTCTCTTTATATATCTAGCTAGGCTTCTACCTATATATATATATATATATATATATATATATATATATATATATATATATATATATAAGCAAAGGTAGAGCTAGGTGGGGGCCATAGTGGGCCTTGCCTCTGTCTCTGTAATTTTTGAGTCAATGTGCTATTTACTATAGCCCAAATATTCAATAGCCTTAAGGATTTAGGAGACTCTAAATTCATTGAGTCAAATTTGACCCGTTCTAAGTTTTCTCTAACATATAAAGTCTCATAGGTCATATAATAGGGACCGTGTCATCATTAATTAAAAAAGGTAAAAGATGCCGATACATTTCAGAAGTTTTAGACAACTGATCAATGGATTTTATATTCGTTACAACCTGGTCTTTAAAGTAAAATTGGTCTCTAGACTTCTTCACCTGAGGCCGGTCTTATAATTAAGTACATTTTTTTCTTCCTTCTTCGATCTCTAAAATCTACCGGATATGTGTACTAGAAGTTACTAGTGCGTAACAATTTGTTTTCTTTTGATATCTTTACGTACTACTCCCTCCATTCTAAATTGTAAGTCATTTTAAAAATCTTGGAGAATCAAAACATCTCAAGTTTGACCTGTGTGATTTGTATGTGTCTGAATATAAATATATATAACTGTTGTCACACGCCGCTCGAGAGTACAAACATATGCCATGAAGATTCTTTTGTTTTTTTTATCTTCCTAAGATATATATAGCGCTAATCTTGTAAACTTTTTTTTGTCGGCTCTATGGTCATCAGGTCCAAAGCAACATGTATATAGCTTGATTTTGATGTGCATTTTCTCCTCAAAATTGAAGAGCGGGGCCGGGGTGTTCTAAATGCCTGCAAAAGGCAGAATATGTATGGCCTACCTACAATGTGTCTAATGTACCGGAGAACAATAGTGGTCAAGCTCCAACTCATCTAATAAGTGGTATTTTTAATTCAAAATATACTTCAATTGGTAGAAGTTTAGAAAAATAGAAACATTTTAATTTTATTGAGCATAATAGTTGGAGATTTTTTCTTAATAAAAGATAATCCCTCCATCTTAAAATAAACGAACATCTCACTTTTCCACAAGTCAATCTTTTAAAAATTTAAGTAGTTATGTAGAAAATACTATTGATATTTGTATATCTAAATGTGTTTATTATATTCCATAATTAATGTAATAATGTTTATTTCATTTCATAACGATTAGTGTTTTTGTCTATAATTTGGTTAAACTTACACAGTTTGATTTCTCGATAAACGAGATGAGCACAATTTTTGTTGGATGGAGAGTACTACATGCACCTATTTTGTAGTTATTACACCTATATCAGGCTGGCTAGGTTGTATACTTGGAGGGGGAAAAACAAGTGCTCGTGGGAAACTACATGAGACCATTTACAATGATTGAGATCGCTTCCTATCGCCTTCCATCGCTTCCACAAAATAATCATTTTTGTTGTTTTTTTCATCGATGGTTATTATAGTCATTGTGCACAGTTCTCTCACTCTCCTACATACCCCCACCGGCCACCACCCCTGACGGCCCCTCGCACTGATACGTCGCTCTTTGCCCTCACGATCGATTGCTAGCTCAGCTGTGTTTGAATCCCTCGATCTATTGACCATGAGGCCCTCGACGCTTGCAGTTATAGCAGCAGTTCTTGTCCTTGCCGTCCTCGCCTTCGGTGGTGGTGTCGTTGGTGCATGCGGTGGCGTGTCTAGTGGTGATGAGACAGGGCGGCGGCCACCAGCGTCATGCTAGATCGCGTCGCCGTGGTAGTGGAGCTCACGAGCACGAATTCATCCGTGCAGCCGTCGAACTGCACCTACGGAACAACGCCGGCGGCGAGTGCCCTCCGACTCCTCCAGCCCCGATGTAGGCACTAGCAATAGCAGCAAGTCCTATCCAACGAGGCAGGCAACCGGCCACCTAGAAATGCCCCCGGCTAGCAGCTGCCCAGATCTCCACGTGATCTCCTCGAGTATAGTCTTTCGTTCAAATATTAATGTTTAGCGTTCGGCTAATGTTCAGAGTATATTTAGAGTCACTGCTCCTGGTGACCGAGCGTGACTATTCAAAACAAAAAAAAAATGATTTACCTTTTTTACCCTTCATAAAAAAAGAAATTACAAAAATGGAATTACCACTCATCTATTTAAGGTCCTAATCTCCTCAATCTCAAAGGCCTGTCGACTATGGTGTCTTGATCACCAAACCGAAAATAGTTCCTATATCACCTTTGTCTTCACACCATTTGCACTTCACCTCAACCATGCTAGAGCCTTTGTAATCACCATCTTGGTCCATTTGCTCCATCACATGACATGTATCAACCTATCTCACGATTCACACTTAGAGGTCAAAGTTAGTACTTAGGTAGGTTTCATCAATTACTCAAAACAAAACACATGAGGAACTCTCAGCGATAGGTACGTACGACCCTGGTGCGCACGACGCCTAGGCCTTCTTTGCCGCAGGGCAGGCGTTGAAGTTGAGGTGTGCTTGATAGCGAGGCCGGTGGCCCTGGTTGACAAGCGTGAACGCCGGCTGGTGCTCCGCGTCCTTCACCTTGGTGTTGTGCTTCGTGTCCTTGTACTAGTGCTGATGCATATACGAAAGCACACAACGCGTGTGAAGCACACCGGGTCCATGACCACACTACAAACAGATGGAGACAGAGGGAGAAAGCATCAAAGCAATAGCATGCCTGGAACTCGTCGCATGGATTAGTGGGCGTAGGACGACGGTGTTGTTGCGCACCGTGAGGCAGTACGCCTCGTTGCCACGACAGAAGATCCTGTACAGCGTTTACGTACTCATGCGGCAGCGGCGGCGGCGGAGCTGGTGCCCGCTTTGGCCGTGGCGGTGGTGACCGAACATGCTTCCTTCAACCGATGCCGAGGCCTTGAGCTCGTCGAGACAGGAACAGAGGTTGGTTGGGACGACGAACCGACTGATGATCGACCGATCCGAGGATGTGTGTGAACGGCTACTCACTCTATCAGCAGTATTTCGATCTCTATCACTGCCTTTCAGCAATTATGCATTTACCATTTTACCCTTTATTAGAAAAAAAACCTTCAAAAAAGTAATTACCACTTCTCTAATTGGAGTCTTAATCTTCTCAATTTCAGAGGCGATGGGAGGTGACGTCGTACATATGAGTCCACCGACCATAGACACTCCTATCGTCTCTAATCGCCTTACTCCTATCGTCTCTCATCGTTTTCTTATGTTCTGGACCCAATAATCATAGACACAACACCCATCGCTTCTCATCACCTATATATATATATATATATATATATATATATATATATATATATATATATATATATATATATATAAGATAACCAGGTGCAAGCCTGCAAGACGGAATGGATGTAAAAGAAAGCGGAAGTTGTTTTTATTTTATTTTTCGATAAGGGGAGCTGAGATTCCCCATTCCCATTTCGTAAAACGTAAATACCTAGAATTCAGATGAGAAAAAAAAAATTACAGACATGCGTTTGACCATCAACGCAGTTGTTGTTCTTATTATTGATGATATATATTAGGCATCGATCTCGTCCGATGACACAGGACGGTGAGTACGGCTCCGGCTAGCCGACGACAGGAGTCTGGACGACGACATAACTCTCGTTGACGATGATGATGGCGCGATGGTCGTCTTGGTTGTTCGGCAGCTGCCTGATCTGAAAGTAGAAGACAGGCGACACGTCGGGCCTGTCGACTATGATCTTCAACCCGGCGCTCAGTCCCACCCACCCCACCACCTCCGGCCACGACGACTTCGTCATATCCGGCGGCAAGTTGCCGCCGCCGCCGCCGCCGCCTGCCGCCATTATATATATTATACTTACGTATGTATATTTCTACAATTTGCTTCAAGATCGAGCTAGCTAGCTTCTTCTCTGGAACTGTGAATTTATTTGTGTGCTGCTGCTGCTTGCAGGATCGGAGGAGCTAGCTTATACGTACACGGTGAGATGGTCATCGCGTGCATCGCCTGCCTTTGGTCGCATGCATTGTCTCCTGAGTCCTGATGCCATGCCTTGCTTCATGATGACGATTTCCAGGTGGTAGCAGAGACGAATGTAATGTTGTTGCGAAGTATGACGTAGTTGCGGCAAACGAACAGAGAGTCTCTTGGAGATCGAGACTCAATTTTGTCTCAAGATCTCCTTGCTTGTTAGACTCTTGGAATACATCGCCGATGATCAAGTCCTTCATTGTAGGTGTGTAATTCTCGTCGGTAAGAACTATGTCTATTTTCTCCCCGATATGATTCTCATTTGGTTCTTGCATTGTGACAAATTTGTAGATTGTAGCTCCCATCAGCTGTCTAGTATAGAACGAAGCAGCTGGATATATATTCGGCGATATACAAAGACTAATAATTAAACAGATACACATATATTCGCTCATCCATCCCATTAGTTTCATTTTTTTCTCCATGCTGATTCTTTCACCCTGTTTTTCCAGCGCATCATCATCTAGCACCATCATCAGTACTGTGCGGTCTGCTGCCAGCAGCCAGCCCACAATGGATCCAACGTTCATGCTCTGGCAGACATGTAAGGAGTACAACGGTGCATACAACAGTGTGGATCTACCACAATCTTGAAGAATTATCTTAATTAAGTGCTTAAGATTTTCATGAAGGTCAAAACAAAACCACTGAGAAATGTGTAATTTTCTTAGCTGCGGATATAAACCTTCAAGAAAATGACAATTTCTTGAGTGATTGATGGTTTGTGGCCAAGATCATTTCCATGATGGTTTAGACTTTTTCCTAGTGGCACATGATAACCGTAATCAAACATAAGAGCTCCATTCTTCTTGATAGTACGACTATCTATACTAAATGTGATCACACCCTCTATGGTGTCTTGATCACCAAACCGAAAATGGTTCCTATATCACCTTTGCCTTCACACCATTTGCACTTCACCTCAACCATGCTAGAGCCTTTGTAATCACCACCTTGATCCATGTAACACCCTAAAATTTGCATTCTTCAAAATAGATTAAAAATTGATTTAAATGCATTTTGGTGGACATTAAAACCTAGGAAAAATAATTAAGATTTCATAAAATAAAAATTGATCACAATGTTAGAACCACTTTGTTGCATACATGCTGCTGCATAGTGTTTTGTATGGCTTGGTTTTATTCAAATTCAAACTAGAAATTCAAAAGTATTTTGAAAATGTTTTGAAATTTCAGAAATAAAAGGAAAATGCATTTCTCTCTCCCTCCCTTTCTCCAATCTGGCCCGAGGCCCTCTCCTCCCCGGCCTAGTCCCGCAACCCTCCCCCTCTTCCCCCTTCCCGCGTGGGCCTCTCCTCGGCCCACTGGCCGTTCGGCCTGCTCCGGGCGCGGACGCGCGTGCCCTCCCTCCGACTGACACCCGGCCCCGTGCCCGACAGACGGACCCCGCATGTCAGCCACTCCCCTACCCTTTCCTTCTTCTTCCTCCCTCCTTCCCTTTCCTTTGCGTCGGCACTTTCCTTCGGCCGGGCGCGAATCGAGCACGGTTTGCTCCCTTCCTTCCCTGTGGCACACCCCGGGCTATTTAAGCCGAACCCCGCACCACACCGCCTCCACCCCGCCCTCTCGGAGAATTGCAGAGACGCCCAGCGCCGCCGCAATCCCAGTTCCGCGCCGCCGCCGTCGTTCCTCTGACACCGAGCCCCTCCGCTCCGTTCCAACCGCCCCCGAGCTTCGCGTGGTGGTAAGAGAGCCCCCAGGAGCTCGCTCTCCCTCTCCCAACCTCTCTGTTTCGCCGTTCCACGCCTGCCGTCGTGCCGAGCCGCTGTGCTGCGAGCCCCGTCACACACGGCGTCTAATCGGTCCAATCGACCCCGCCGTAGTGTTCGCCGTTCTCTCCTCTCCCTCCCTGACCTTTCCGCATCGAAAATAGCGCACCGAGGCGGCGGATTGCTCTGCGCTGCCCATCTCTGGCCATGGCGCCGCCGTCGGCTCTGTCCCCGGCCGCCGCGCCGCCGCCCTGCCCCTCCCTGATCTAATCGCGTCCATCCATCTTGGATCGGACGGCTCACAGAGCCCCTTACCGGTTCGGTCGGCGTTTTTGCAAAATAAACCTCGAGCCTTTTTAAGTCTAAACCCGCCGTCCTTTGGCGTATTCCGAGACTACGTCTTCTCTGCTGCAAGACGTATTTCCTTTCGGATTTGTTTTAATTCAAAAATAAATAGAAAACCCTAATTTATAGATTTGCCACTCATTTTCAAATGCTTATAAAATGCTCATTTTAACTCCGTTTTGATCCATTCAAATTACGTTAGGATCGTATCGACGTAATCTATGTGTTAGTTAGTTCATAGTTCATGTTAGACAACTATTAAATATATTTAATTGTTTAATCTCTTTTAATCTCTCGTTTAAATTATAAAACTTGAGTAGATCATATCTTCTTCGTTATAGCTCCGTTTTTCGTGATTCAAACGTCTATGTGATCGTAGTGAGACGTAGATTAGTTTTATAAACTTTTAATCTTGTTTTATTATGGTTGGTGTACTGTTCTAATCTATAGCCTTTGTTTGTTTGCATGATATGTCCCGGTATGATTGTATGTGATGTGGTGATCGAGTATAGACGGTGAGCAGTACGTGGGTGACCAGGAGGTTTTCTTTGAGCAGGAGTAGCAGGAACCTTTTGAGCAAGGCAAGTATTCATGGGATCTTCCTTGTTGACCTAATCACCCTAAACATTAATTCATGATTATGCATGTGTTTCCTTGACATCCTATATAGTTTTACCATAGATTTGTACCTTATACCTTGTTACCCTGGGATTTATGCATTGGGTAGATCAAGCTAGTGCTCTTGAAAAATAACTATGATCATATAACCTTGACTAATGACTTATGTAACAACATTAAAATATGTTTTTTAGCAACATGGATTAAGGTGATCTAGAGCACAGTTTTTGAGATGCTCTAGAACCATGAGAGCTACATGGCTCTGGCTTTAGTTCAGTATTAGGGTCACTCTCTCGCATGTGGCAGTTCACGAAAGTTGCCATTGACGAGCGGTTGCGGGTACAGCCGGAGTGGCTACCGCTGCGCGTGTGTACCATCGAGGGGTCCCCGTATACCCCTTGCCCGTGGATCCGTAGTGTCTGTTGTATGTCAGCGAGCCCCTCAAAGACTTCATAGTGTACCCTGCCTGCTCACCTCGGAAGTGTTTTGGGAGTTATAAACCCGGGCATATGGGTAACACGACTCATGGGTAAAGTGTATAACCTCTGCAGAGTGTCTTAAAACTAATATATTAGCCGTGCTCACGGATATGAGCGACCTGAAATTCTTATGGAACAGAATGACTTTAATCTACCATTTACTCGTTTGTTATTCATTATACATATTTACTTGATCATATGGTTATTGGGCTGTTAGTTTTATTAATGCTATTCATATGCTAAAATTGTAACAACATAAAAGCTGATGCAGTTTAACCAGTGTCATCCTTTTTGAGCCTCATGAACCCCATGTTTACTTGTTGAGTACTAGAAGTACTTACGCTTGTTTATTTTCATATTTGGATAAAAATCCCGGATGGGTACCAGATTATCAGAGTTATGAGGAGTATCCAGAGGACTACTAGGTTTGGGGTCAACCAGTTGACGTCCCTGTGCGATGGAGCTTCGCGAGAGTTATCTTTAATTTTCGCTGTTATGTAATAGACATTAATTAGATACTTAATCGCTATGTAATAAACACCTGTAATGGTACATTTTTTATAATTTGTCGGCTTATGTGTGTGACTGATCTTTGGGCACACATAAGGTTTATGCATCCCGTTTTGTCTTTAAAACTGGGTGTGACAATCCATTTGCTCCATCACATGATATGTATCAACCTATCTCACGATTCACACTTAGAGGTCAAGGTTAGTACTTAGGTAGGTTTCATCAATTACTTAAAACAAAACACATGAGTGACTCTCAGCGATGGGTACCTACGGCCCTGGTGCGCACGACGCCTAGGCCTTCTTTGCCGCAGGGCAGGCGTTGAAGTTGAGGTGTGCTTGATAGCGAGGCCGGTGGCCCTGGTTGACAAGCGTGAACGCCGGCTGGTGCTCCGCGTCCTTCACCTTGGTGATGTGCTTCGTGTCCTTGTACTAGTGCTGATGCATATACGAAGGCACACAACGTGTGTGAAGCACACCGGGTCCATGACCACACTACAAACAGATGGAGACAGAGGGAGAAAGCATCAAAGCAATAGCATGCCTGGAACTCGTCATATGAGTCCAGCAGACCAGCAGTACTAAATAAAAAACATATTCAACTCAGGCAATGGTGGTGGGAATTGAACAAAATGCTATATTATTTCTTCTGTAGTTTAATTTATAGGGCTATATATATTGAGACATCAACAACCACATCTCCTTTTTGTAGTTGCAACTTGTCGGTTCCATCGGATACTCCAAAACAACTTAATTTACTTGATTTGTCGCCATCCTTTTAATTTCTTGGTCAATATTGGGAAAAAATGTCTTCTTGTCGGCAGCCATCGAATACCAAAAACTTGAATTCTGACAGTGCCAACTACTCAACTGCATGCACGTGCAGGATATACCACAAGGTATCGCAATTTGTACCAAAAACTTGTGGTATAATTTTCAATCGACTTGGCAGGGTTTAGGTCTAAAAATTTAAGAAAATCATATATTTTTTAGAATTCTAGAAAATCATATCTTTTTCTTGAAGTCTATATACAAATATCTGTGATTCACGAACTATGATAATGATAATTTCAGGCGCGTATGAAAAATACATAAACCAAAATTGAAAACATGTCTATTTCTTCTAACCAAGTCTTTCTTCTCGATAAATATATGCATTAATTCTAGGGAACTAAAGTACAGCGGCGAAGTTCACACTCATCTCTATGAATACATATATACAACATACCTCTATGAACACTTCTCAAGATTCAAGAAGTTATCACCGCAGACATCTCACTGTGAATGAGAACTTCAGTCTGTGTGCATACAATTGTGGTTGCCATGTCATGACAGGATCAGCGGCTAACTTGCTGCTTTGCAGCTTGTTAGAACCAGGCCCGGCTCGCTGAGCCGGCGCCCCTAGGTTCCCTGGAGCTGACCCGGCTCGTCGTACCGACGACCGGCGCCGCTCTGGCCCAGGTCCATCGGAGTCAAAACATATACATGCCTTGGGCCTAACTCAACACAAAAGACTAGCCTAATAGGTGAGGACCGTCCTGCCTTATATGTTGTGCCCCCACCATCAATTCCCGATGTGGGACTAACCCCAACAATCTTCCCCGTAGTCACACATCGGTCCCAACTCTTCAACTCACACAACCGTGTGGCTTAGACGTTGTCCAGACGGGCCGCCCCCACCAGTGTGTGACCCACCGAGATTTATTGCGGGTCCTTAGACCGGCTCTGATACCAATTGTTAGAACCAGGCCCGGCTCGCTAAGCCGGCGCCCCTAGGTTCCCTGGAGCTGACTCGGCTCGTCGTACCGACGACCGGCGCCGCTCCGGTCCTGGTCCACCGGAGTCACAACATATACAAACTTTGGGCCTAACTCAACCCAAAATACTAGCCTGATAGGTGAGGACCGCCCCGCCTTATATGTTGTGCTCCTCCACCATCGATTACCGATGTGAGACTAACCCCAATAATCTTCCCCGTAGTCACACATCGGTCCCAACTCACACAACCGTGTGGCCGAGACGGGGTGCCCCCACCAGTGTGTGACCCATCGAGATTTATTGCGGGTCGTTTCATTGTTGGAACCAGGCCCGGCTCGCTGAGCCGGCGCCCCTAGGTTCTTTGGAGCTGATCCGGCTCGTCGTACCGATGACCGGCGCTGCTCCGGCCCATGTCCACCGGAGTCACAACATATACAGGCCTTGGGTCTAACTCAACCCAAAAGACTAGCCTAATAGGTGAGGACCGCTCCGCCTTATATGTTGTGCTCCCCCACCATCAATTCCCGATGGGGGGCTAACCCCAACAATCTCCCCCGTAGTTACACATCGGTCCCAACTCTTCAACTCACACAACCGTGTGACTTAGACGTTATCCAGACAGGGTGCCCCCGCCAGTGTGTGACCCACCGAGATTTGTTGCGGGTCCTTTGACCGGCTCTGATACCAATTGTTGGAACCAAGCCCGGCTCGCTGAGCCGGCACCCCTAGGTTTCTTGGAGCTGATCCGGCTCGTCGTACCGACGAGCGGCGCCGCTCCGGCCAATGTCCACCGGAGTCACAACATATACAGGCCTTCGGCCTAACTGAACAAAAAAAACTAGCCTAATAGGTGAGGACCGTCCCGCCTTATATATTGTGTTCCCCACCATCAATTTCCGATGTGGGACTAACCCAACACAGCTGTCCATGTTGCGGTTTCCGATACAGTTCGTGGTGCAGACAGCATCCAAAAGCTACTCCAATGAGTATAGCACGTGGATGTGTGCGCTGTTGTATGGTGGTGCAATTTTTGTTCTTGAAAGTTGTCCACAAATTCCCGGTGACTCCGATTCCGAATACAATCTCAGGCCTAGAGGCCAGAACGGAGGAGGATGAGTTCATGAGCAGTGAAACCAGAAGCAGGAGAGAATGCAAAGGCAGGCAGCCAGGAGCAGAGAACATCTTCGTCCCAAGCCTCAGGCATGCATTTCCCATTCAATTTATAAGCTTCCGCCTCATTTTGGAGTCTGTGACAGGTACAAATTAAAATAACTCGATTTATTTTACCACACGACTGGCAGGTCCTCTATTCATTAATAGTAGAGATGGCGAAAGTAATTAATACCTGTAGTTATTCAGTTTATGAAAACCTGAGGCATGTCAGACGCTATATCACCATTATTTGTGCTCTTCTGCATTGCATTTTCAAGTCGTCAGCGCGTATATATTGACGTAGATGTCACAGCATTAACCTATCATATATACCTGGTATCGTCACATGTCGCTCTATAGTAGTTTTGGCTATAAATAATAAATACAGCAACATGTTTCATTTTTGGCTAAGGTATTTTTTGTACAAACATATTTCACTCTAGAGTATAAATAAATGCAGCACCATCTTGCCAACTAACTGAATTTTTCCTTTTCTAAGAGACTAAGATTACTGTAAGACAGTAAGAGAATAGAAAATGTGCACATACATACATATACATGCACATGAAGCAGATCACTACATGCAGCACATGCAGCACAGGACTGAGTAGAGCACATGCGCAGCCACTAATTAGAAGGCACAAATGTAGGACTAGAGTACGTTGGAGTTCATCGCTACCTCCACGTATACGTTCATCAACTTGCCAGAGTCTTACATTATTAACGTACTGTACTCATGTGTTTCTTTTCGATTTTATTTTAGGACAATTGAACAAAAATCATATATATCAGCCTGAATATACAATCAGGTGTGTTATATTTAGTTTAATTTCTGTCAGATACGCTGATGAATAAGCTGCCATTTTTGCTGTGTGAGATGTGGCAATTGACTTTACTTCTTAATGATGAGATCAATTATTGCCGTCAATAGATCAAAGTTCACAATCATGCGTAATATACTCTTCGTTGACCTCTGTCTTGATCAGCAAGAAGAAAGAAAGCGAAGCGTATGTCCTGCTCGTGATGTGGCGGCAACTTGAGTTTGGGATGGCGACAACACTCTCGCAACGAATTAAACATACAGGTGCAAAAGCCATCCATGATAGCGGAAATAGAAGTAGAATTTCTACTATTTGAAAAGTTGTCGAAAACACCAATGGAGAACGTACATCGATATCCCTAATTAAGATCTTTCCAAAACCACACCTCTTGTCCCTTTTAAACGTAATGCAAGTTAACAAGACGCCATCATTCTGACATTATCTACCCAAACCAGCCAACTGGACTTCTTGAATGAGGAGGATCACCTCTCTTTGTTATAATAATAAAGCATGCACTCCCGTGTGAGAATGAACCCACGGCAAATCAGATTTATTTGGAGAGAACTTAAACTTCTGAAGGAACATAAAGGCAGAGAAAAACAGAAATGGAGCATGAGTTCGTGAGAGCAAGTCAGACGTTCTCTTTCTGTGTCATTTAGAGGGGAAGTACCTTGATGACTGCATGCAGTCTGGAGTGTTCCTCTTTAAGCTGGCTATCTCAATAAACTCAAAACTTTGCTTGTAACAAGTGGGACCAATGGCTGTTTGGACTAAATAATCTCACTGCCCTTTAATCTTTCTAGCTTTATTGCATTTGCCTCTGATTGTTTTGCTGCTTTTTGTTTGTGGAGTGGAGGTGTTATGTCTCTGCATAGTTTTACATGACCACTAAGTCTAATGAGCGCTCTTCTCCTGCTAAGTCCTGCCCTCTCCATTTCTTATTGTAGCACACAAAATCCTGACACCTCCCAGGCCTAAGCTCAGATACAGAGATTCAGACAAATTAAATGAATAATGAACCGATCGAGCACTAAAACAAACAAGCAGGGTGTGTGCCAGGATTTTTTCGTCATTCTCATGTAGATGGATCGAGTGCGTGTATATATGAAAGCACCAGTCATGCAGCTCCTATTTATTTCACTAGTAGAGAAGGCTTTTAATCCCGGTTGGGAATCGGCTTTCGTTCCGGTTTTTCCAATCGGGTCTACAGATCCCGTGAGATTCGAACTCATTCGAACCCAAAATCTCATACACTGCCTCGCGCGTGTAACGTCCTATCTTCTCGAGGCTAGACCCGCTTACATCTAGTAGCTTTCCTAGAACATAGACTACTCTCACAGACCATCACCAGTCTTTTCTGTGCACTTTGTCCTCACTCATGCGCACCCGGGAAGAACTTCTCGGTCGATCACCCATCGCTCCAGGACAAGCACGCTTAACCTTGGAGTTCTTAAGAGATGAGCTTCTGGAAAAAAAAGTTACAACTTGTTGGTACATCTAACAATGAATAAGATGTTTTTTTTTGAACCAACCCATCAAAGTACCTTTAGTCATGGTTCGTAACACCAACCGTAACTAAATTAGTCTCGATTCGTAACACCAACGAGTTCACAATCAAGTTGGTGGCTTGGATATGATTGTCCCTGTGCCACAAGTGGCCATCTCGCAACGGATCCGCAGTCGGCAGTTCACAATCCACCAGGCAATGCATGTTTGAGTACAGTTGTGCTTACTAGACCCTATCTAGATCTTAGCAGCTAGCGCCGCCTGATCCGGTGGCCTGGAACAAGCAGCATGCGTAGCGATCGAGGATGAGACAGCTGTACATGGTCCACGAAGGCCGACGCCCTGGATCTATGCCAAAATTCTAGGTGTGACTCCCAAGCCTATCTAGAATTGCTAGAAACGTACAAGAATTGCTAGAAACACAAGCTGTGGATCAGGAAGACATTTGCTTTGCATCCCTATATAATTCCCTACTCATCGACAAATTAAAGCCCGGCACAGAGGGATGCAGAATGAGCCGGCCAGTACTAAATAAAAGCACATAGTAAATGCAAACTCAAGCAATGGGGGTGGGAATAATTGAACAAGTGCTCTATCATTTCCTCTGTAGTTTATGGGCACTTCCTCTGTCTGTTTCTTTCTTCTAATCAAAACTTTCTCCCGAGTAAATGCACTAATTTGGGGGATTAAAAACCCCCATCCTGTTTTGTTCACAGACAATTACGATTACCATATGTCATGACAGGATCAGCATGGCTAACTTGTTGGGGTTTCCTTCGCCGCTCGGGCTGCACCGCTCGTGCTACAAAAAGCATCGAAGCTACTCCAATTAGTATATATAGCATGTGGATGTGCGCTGGTGTCTGGTGGTAGTACAATGTGTGTTGTTGCATAACTGTTCATAGCTGTCTACAAATTCCAGTAACTCCAATGCCGAATACAAATAATCTCAGGCCTAGAGGCCGGAATGGAGGAGGATGAGCTCATGAGCACCAAAACCGGGAGCTAGCAGGATGACAATAATGCAAAGCCAGGCAGGGAGCACAGCGCATTTTACCAAGCATCGAGCATTTCCCTTTTATATAGCTGCAGCCTGCAGGCCTGGACCTTCACTTTGGAGTTTGGGGCAGATCCAAATTAAAACAATTCGATTTTATTTATCACACGGCCGCTGGTGTTGGTCCTCTCTTATTTATTCAGTAGTTCATATATATAGGGCTATCTATACTGAGACATCAACCACCACACCTTGTTTTTATATATAATAGTTGCACTTGTGTGTTCAACCGGGTGCTCCAAAACAACTTCAGTTGATTTTTTTGCCCTTCCTTTTATTTCTTGGTCAATATTGGGAGAAAATATTCCATAAAAAAATATTGAGGGAAATAGTATTCTTGTCCACAGCCATCCAACACCAAAAACTTGAATTCTGAGATGTGTCAAGTGGTCAACTGTACTGCATGCATGTGCACCTATGAATGAACAAGCTAGGGAACGTGGTAAGATATACGATAAGGTATCACAATGTATTACTTGGGAGGTACAAAAAGTAATTACTAATTAATTTGGTACTCCATGGAGTCGTCCTTATTAGCTTCTACACGTGCTAGATTTTTTTAATAAAAGATACAAATAATAGAAGTTTGTTTTTAGTACCAATGTCTAATGACATCATTATTATGACTTCCAAATTAATTTGTATATTATTATTTTTTACAATTTTTTAATCGACTTGTTAAATTGAAACTCTTGTACACACATACATCATGCATATTCTCTCCTGGGTTCTGTTTATGAAAATCATATGTTTTTTACAGTTCTAGCTAGAAAGTCATATCCTCTAAGTCTACAAATATTAGCGATATTTCACGAGTTCTGATAATTTCAGGCGTCTCTGAAAAAATCCGGAAACCAAAACTGAAAACCTGTCTAGATCTTCTAACAAGGTCTTTTTCCCTGGTAAAGGAATTAATTCTGGGGATTAAGAGAACGCGACCGCGTTCTGTTCGCACACAGTTGGTTGCCATGTCATGACAGGATTAACGCCTAACTTGCGCTGGTTGCGGCTCGTCGTGGTGCTGAAAGCATCCAATCTACTCCGATGAGTATATCACGTGGATGCATGTGCATCTGGTGGTAGTGCAATTTGAGTCTGGTGTCCATAGTTGTCCACAAATTCCCGGCCGGCGACTCCAATCTCGAATACAATCTCGGCCAGAGGATCGGAATGGAGGAGTATGAGCTCATAAGCACTATATCTGGGTGCAGGACAATTCAAAGCCGGCAGGAGCAGTGCACACCATGGTTGTCCACAAATTCCGGTGACTCCAATGCCGAACACAGCCTCAGGCCTAGAGGACACGGAATGGAGGTGGATGAGCTCATGAACACTGAAACCAGAAGCAGAGACATTGCAAGAGCACATCTTCCGAAGCCTCAGGCGTTTCCCATTTATAGCTGGACGCCAGGACTGTCACTTTGGAGTTTAGGACAGGTCCAAATTAATACAACTAGATTTTCTCTTCACCACACGTACGGCTGGTAGGTACTCTTAGATATTACTAGTAGAAATGGTGAAATAAAGTAATTAATAGAAGGTTTGTAGTAATTCAGTTCATGAAAACTGAAGCATGACAAATGCTATAGACAATGGAACATGGTGCTACATCTATTTTGTAGTTATTACACCTATATCAGGTTGGCTAGAGGTTGTATACTTGGAGGGGGGGGGGGGGGGGGGGGGGGGGGACTGCTCTCTAGTGCTCGTGGGCAATTATATATATATATATATATATATATATATATATATATATATATATATATATATATATATATATATGCAATGTTCCATGTACGAATAACATGATTAACTAGCTTTCATTTACTATGTGAATTAGTCGTCTCTATTTTTCTTACATGAGTGCTAACGCATGAACACATGTTTTGTCTCATACGGATCGGAGTACATCTCAATTTATATCTATATCTATACCTAATAATAAAGAGCCAAAATTTCTCTCCCCATTTTTTTGGTCCGGCTCCCTCTAACTAACTCGATGAATGTGAAAGTCGTCTCTATGTTAGTCTAGATCCCTCCCTCCTATTCTATATTAGTCAAGAGACTTCCTATTTTATATGACATGAGGTAGGAATCCTAATTCTAATTCTAATAGAGCACCGATAATATGGAGTCTGATACCGGTTTCCGTTAAAAAAACAATTTGGAAACTCGAGTATGCAACTCATATTTTTTTCCCATGACCCAAAATTAAGCGTGCTCCTCCCCTCCATAAAGATGGAAACTAAACGTTATCTAAGCTAACAAAAAACTAACTAGGACTCAGACATGGTAAGACATGGTAAATGAGTCGGATATAAACTCTATTGGGAGACATACAACTCTGTATGGCTCTATCTTAAAAATCTATATCGACTCGGACATGGTAAATGATTTGGATATAAACTCTGTTGGGAGACATACAACTCTGTATGGGTCTATCTTAAAAATCTATATCTATATATATCTATGTCTTCTATATTTATTTATACCTAATAATAAAGCGGTAAAATTTCTTAATTTTTTCTCCCGTTGTAACGCACGGACATGTTTGCTAGTAACTATAAAAAACAGCAAAAGAAATAAAGAATCAGTAGTCAGCTTGCACAGTCAAGGCATCGATGGATGATACCATATCAACATGGCTGGGAGGAACAAGAAACACATCCTTTATCTTCCGAGATTCAGGATCTCATCACCCGGTCGGCCGGGCATAAAAAACTACTGGTTTGCCCTGTGCCACCAGTTGCCATCTCGCAATCCTGAGTTCACAATTCACCAGGCAATGTTTGAGTACAATAGTGCTAATTATATACCCTGGATCTAGCTTGTTCGCTTGAGCAAGAAGCCAGCTTCTACTGTTTTATTGTGAGAGAAAAATATTATATCATGACCAATAAACCAGCCAAATGTAGCTCAAGCGCCGGTGGTGGCATAGAATAAAGTTGTGTAGCAAGGATGAGGCAGCTGTGGAGGACTTCTAGATCTATGTCAAAATTCCAGGTGACTCTCAAGCCTATCTAGCTAATACGAACCAATCGACGATGAGCTACCCGAGCAGAGAAATGTACAAGAATTGCATGCTAGCAACACGAGCTGGACAGTAAGAGATTTGCATTGCATCCCTATAATTCCCTACTACTCATCGACAGGCCTAATATATCTAAGCACGCTCGGCGTAGAGGGATGGAGAATGAGCTGGGCAGTACTAAACAAAAGCACATTCAACTCAAGCAATATGGGTGGGAACTGAGAAATGCTCTATCATTGCATCTATAGTTCGTGGGCATATATATAGACACATCTTTTTTATATATAGTTGCACGTACTCGTGCGTTCGAATGGGTACTCCAAAACAACTTCACTTGCATTGATTTTTTTGTTGCCCTTTTATTTCTTGGTCAATATTGGTGAAAAAGTATCTTCTTGTCAGCAGAAAAGTGTACTCTAAATTCCTGAGTCCTTCTAAGACAACCCTAAGCATGCATGAGCACCAAGGCATGGATCAAAACAGGTGCAAACATGAAAGCCAAATGGCCAACTCCAATCCCTCCACTAGTTTTGCCGGCACGCCCTTCGAGCACAAGATAACTACACCAACATGTGAGACACACATCATTTTTTAAAAACACGGTAAAAATATACATAGTACCTATTTGGATTGTTCAAGGAAATGAAGAATATCATTGAGTGCTTGACGGTTTGTGGCCAAGGATCATTTCCTTGACGATTTATTTTGGTGGTTTTGTATACTCAAGGTAATTTAGGATTGTGGTAGTGGTAGTGCGATCATCAGCATGAGTGTCCTCGAATCGAGCTGCATGACGAGGATGAGAAAGCTATGGACCATGAAGGATGTATGAATATATTTCAAAACTCCCGGTGGCTCCCGAGCCTAAGGTAGAGGAGCTTGCATTGCGCCCCTAATTCTCTTCTCTATATGGATCGACGAGCCTAATATATAAAAACCTGGCTAGGCACAGAGAGATGGAGAATGAGTCCAACAGTATTAAATAAAAAGCACATTCAACTCAAGCAATGGGGTGGAAATAATTGAACAAAATGTTCTATTATTTCTTCTATAGTTTATAGGGCTGTATATATTGGGAAATCAACCACCACATCTCCTTTTTATAGTTGCACTTGTCTGTTTCATCTCGGATACTCCAAAACAACTTTACATGATTTTTCGCCATCCTTTTAATTTCTTGGTCATATTGGGAAAAAATTCTCTTCTTGCCAGCAACCATCCAACACCAAAAAACTTGAATTCTGACAGTGTTAACTGCTCAACTGCATGCATGTGCACCTATGAACAAGGGAACATGGCAGGATATACCACAAGGTATCATAATTTATTACTTGGGAGGTACTAAAGGTAATTATTATCTAGGTACCAAAATTTGGTACCTCAATTAATATATTTATTTAATAGTTCATGGAGCCGTCCTTATCCTAGAATTTTAATAAAATGAAGATATAAATATTAGAAGGACATTTTTAGTATCAATGTCTAATGACATCATTAATTAATCTTCATTTTGACTTCCAAATTTGTATAATATTAATATTTACAATTTTCAATCGACTTGTTAAATTGAAACACTCTTATAGTCATACATCATATGGTAATATTTTTGTTTAGGTCTAATTTTTTTAGAAAATCATATATTTTGTAGAATTCTAGAAAACCGTATCTTTTCTTGAAGTCTATATAGAAATCTCTGCGACATTTCACGAATTATGATAATTTCAGGAGTGTCTGAAAAATCTGGCACCCTAAATTGAAAACCTCTCTGTGTTCATCTAACCATGTCTTTCTTCCGCGTAAATGCATTAATTCTGGGGATTTAAAAAACCCGACCGTGTCCTGTTTGCATACATGTGGTTGGCATGTCATGACAGGATCAGAGCTTCTTTGCAGTTGTCCATGTTGCGGTTTCCGATACAGTTGTTGGTGCAGACAGCATCCAAGCTACTCCAATGAGTATAGCACGTGGATGTGTGCACTGGTGTCTGGTGCTAGTGCAATTTGTGAGGATGAAAGGTGTCCACAAATTCCCGGTGACTCCAATGCCCAATGCAATCTCAGGCTTAGAGGCCAGAATGGAGGAGGATGAGCTCATGGGTACTGAAACCGGAAGCAGGACAATGCAAAGCCAGGCAGCAGCAGAGAACATCTTCCCAAAGCTTCAGGAATTTTCCTTTCAATTTATAGCTGTTACGCCTGGACTGTTACTTTGGAGTTTGGGACAGGTCCAAATTAAAATAACTCGATTTTATTACCACACGGCTGGTAGGTCCTCTTATTTATTACTAGTTGAGATGGTGAAAGTTAATACAAGTTCTTCTAGTTATTCAGTTTATGAAAACCTGAAGCATGTCAAATGCTATATCACCATTTGTGTTCTTCTGCATTGCATTCTCAAGTCGTCAGCGCGTATTGACATACATATCACACAGCATTAACCTACCATATAAACCTGGTGTCGTCACATGACGCTCTATAGTATAAATAAATACAGCAACATGTTTCATTTTTGTTTAAGGTATTTTTTGTACAAACATATTTTGCTCGAGTATAAATAAATGCAGCACCATCTTGCCAACTAACTGAATTTTTTCCTTTCTAAGAGACTAAGACTACTGTAAGATAATAGAATCGGAAAGAACGCTCAAATTCATTCATAGACAATGTGCACATACATATTTTGTTCCATGTTGTGGGTCATTGTATTCTAGTCCATGGTTTTTGGGTCCAGTTGTTTTCACTCAAAAAACTAGGTCGTCGTATTTTTTTTGTTCTTCTTCTAATAAAAACTGTGGCAAAGCTTTTATTATCCTTTTTTTTTGAAATTTTCTTAGGGGGGGAAATTCCCCACCTGGTATATTAGACTTGCTCAAGGTTACATAATTACAGTGTTGACTGTAAAAGCAACAGCTGGGTTTGTGGGGGAGGAGAAAAAACTAGAAAACTGATGCTAGGCTACATCATTCTGAAGCAAATGGGTCGTGCTGTCGAATTTTGTCAACCAAGCTTCAATAACCTTTTTGTGTTTTTTTGACATCCAAAGTTTCCAGAGAGCAGCTTCGTCTTTGCACAGCCTTAAGAGACGACGTAGGGGTGTCAGTTCTTGCCTGAAGATGAAGGCATTCCTCCTCTTCCAGATCGGAGCAGCCAACAGCAAAGCAAGATGAATGCATTATATTGTTCAGAAGGGATGCCAATGATCAGTGGTATGGTTGGCCAGTCACAACATCTAGGATTTGCAGTGTAGTTCAAGCCGAGGGTGTTCTAGAATTGTGCTGCTGAGGGGCACTGGAAGATAATATGATCCGACGATTCCTGAGGAGCTTGGCACAACGGGCAAGCTGGATCGTCCACAATAGTTTTCCGGAAGAGGTTCTGTCGGCATTGGACTCGATCTTTGGTGAGTAACCAGAAGAACAAAAGTTGATGATGCATCTTGCTGCTGTCCCTGAGCTTTGAGCAAAGAGTAAATGGCCGAAGTGAAGTGTCAAGCTTATGTTTAGAGCGGCTGAAGGCAGAGACTCTCATGTCCGGTTGATCCAACAGTTGAATCTGATTAGTGATCGTCTCGAGCTGTTGTAGCTCTTGCCGAGCGGTAGCTGATAACCTGGGAACGAAAAGTTGAGGGAGGTTGGAGCTGAAAAGCTGCTGAACCGTGTAATTCGGCCGAATGCAGTGAGAGTATAGCATAGGGAAGCGATCTTCCAGGGTTCATCATCAATCCAGACATCTTTCCAAAATAGCGTCGTTGTGCCGTCACCTAGGGTAACAGTGGTTAAGGCCTGGTACAGAGGTAGTAGCGACTGAAGAGTAGCCTAAGTAATCCTAAGTATGGCCTAGAAGCCGGAATCAGCACAGGACTGAGTGAGATCGAATACAAGGTACACATGCATGCAGCCGATGATGGGGATCGGACTAACTGAGAGACCCGATCCTATGCTATCCCAAAGTAGGTTGCTGACAACTATGAGGAATGATGGACATAAACCTCTCGTGCTAATCAGTTAAACCCCGCTAATCACGCTCTCCTTCCTCAATATATATACCACACAACACACATGCGGCCGGGCACTGCACACAGCTCGTTAGAGAAACCGTTGTTTCTCATCTCTCGCGATCTGAACTAGACGGTGGTCACAAATCGTCATTCAAGTATGCAGATGACACCATTATCTTTATTGATCATGTCCCAGAATAGGCACATAATCTGAAACTGTTGCTCTGCGCTCTTTTGAACAGCTATCTACGTTGAAGATCAATTTCTACAAAAGTGAAGTCTTTTGCTATGGAGCAGCTAGAGAGATGGAATCCTTCTATACTAGTCTCTTTGGATGTAATGCAGGGGAATATCCCTTTAGATATTTAGGGATCCTTATGCACCATAGACAACTCCTGAAGTCTGAATGGAGAAAAGTGGAAGATCGCTTCAAACAAAAACTCTCATGTTGGAAAGCGAAATACCTGTCATATGGAGGGAGACTAGTCCTGTTTAATTCAGTCTTAAGCAGCCTACCTATGTTTATGATGTCATTCTTTGAGATCCCAAAGAGAGTCATTAAAAACCTAGATCATTATAGATCAAGGTTCTTTTGGCAAGGCTCTTCTGATAAACATAGATATCGACTTGTCAAATGGGACATCCTATGTTGGCCTAAGGACCAAGGAGGTTTATGTATCCTAAATTTACGATTGTAAAATAATTGCCTTCTAGCCAAATGGCTAGTTAATTTATTAAACACAGCCGACATGTGGCAATCTCTTTTAAGGAATAAATACCTAAGCTCCAAGAGTCTAACTCAGGTGGCAGCCAAACCCAATGACTCTCATTTTTGGAGAGGCCTCATGCACATCAAAGATGATGTGCTGGCTAAGGGTTCATTCGATATTAAAGATGGAACCAACACTAGGTTTTGGGAGGACACATGGGTAGGAGATAAGCTTTTGAAAGTCAAATATCCATCCTTATTTAATATAGTACGGGATCCTCATACAACGGTCTCAAAAGTGATGAATACCAGGCCACTAAACATCTCTTTTAGAAGGACACTGGTGGATAATAAACTTACAGACTGGTTAAGACTAGTAGCACAGATTTCAAATGTCGATTTGGTGGAAGGGTCGGATTACTTCAGGTGGAGTCTAACCAAATCTGGGTTATTCTCTGTCCACTCTATATATTTATATCTGATAGATACACAGACACCTTTCCATCATAGGGAGACATGAAAGATAAAAATTCCTCTGAAGATTAAGATCTTCATGTGGTTCTTACAAAGGGGTGTCGTTTTAACTAAAGACAACCTCACCAGCAAAAATTGGAAAGGAAGCCAGAAGTGCATTTGTTGTAATAGGAATAAAACTATCCAACATTTGTTCCTTGACTGTCCCTTTACCAAAATGGTTTGGAGGATTATCTTTTTTGCTACTAGTTTGACCCAACCAAGATCAATCAGCCACATGTTCAGTAGTTGGCTAAATAATCAAAATAAAAGGATTAGAAACTTGATTTGGGTGGGGGTGGCTGCCATGTGTTGGGCTATCTGGAGATGCCGTAATGATGTTGTTTTTAATCAAATGAAATCTAACTCTATTATGCAGGTAATTTTCAGAGGAGCGTACTGGCTACGCTTTTGGGCCAAGCTGCAGCGTGATGAGTCAGCTAAGGACGCACTCTCAATGATGAGCAAGAAATTAGAAGTAATTGCTTTAGAGATCTCCAATAATGGATTGAACCGTTTATATTGTTTGAACTAGCGTCCTGGTCGATCTATAAAACTATGGATGTTCGTTTTTTTATCTCCTCAAAAAATTGTAATAAGAGGTTGTATACATCTCTGGATGTAGAGGCCGGATATTTTTATCCATTATCTAAAAAATGTGTGTCGTCGGGAGATGATGTTGCAGTTATGTTTCGTCGAGGTCGAGCCTCTATGTTGTTCGCGATCTCGTGCAAGGCATTGTTGATCCTTGTATGGAAGTTTAATTTGGTCATCCTTTATAGATTGGTGCCGAGCAATCTCCGATAACACCACGAGCAAAGAAATTTCTTTCGACAATGTGGCTCTCTCTGGTGTAGTGATGTTGATAGTGGCATGGTGCACAAAGGCAATAATACTCAAGCCGGTTTCTACAAAAAAGTGTACTCTGAATTCCTGAGTCCTCCTAAGCCAACCCTAAGCATACATGTGAGTACCAAGGCATCGATCCATCAAAACAGGTGGCGGAACGTGAAAGCCAAATGGCCAACCCCAATCCCTCCGCTAATTTTGTTATGAATAGTAGTAGTATATATTGCGGTACTACTCCTACATACTACAATATATATAGCGGTAAAGTTCACCGTTTATATATACATTAAAACAACCGTGTAGTCCCTCCGTCCCTAAATATATACAAGTATTCTCACTCTCTGAAAATTCAAGCTTTCTCTTAACTTGACCAATTATATATAAAATATTAAAGTTATTTATAATATATAATTAGTACTATTAGATAGGTCGTTGAACATACTTTACTAATAAATTTATTTGGAGATATAAATGTTGTACATAATTTATATAAATATAATAAAGTTAAGAAAAATTTGATCTGTACGTATTTTATAAGACTTGTTTTTTGGACGAGTAGTACCAGAGTGTACCAGTACGTACTAGCTAGTAGGACTAAACTACAGAGTTGGAGTTCATTACTAGTACATTATTACTTTTCCATTTTATTTTAGGACAATTGAACATAACTTATATATCAGCCTGAATATACAATCAGGTGTGTTATATTTACTTTGATTTCTGTCAGATACGCTTATGAATAAGATGCCATTATTGCTTTGAGATATGGCAAATCATTTAATGACTTTACCGCTTAATGATGAGATCAATTTATGGCCGTCAATAGATCAGAGTTCATAAATCATGCATTGCAACAAAGACACTTGCTACAAGCCAATATACTCTTTGTTGACCTCTGTCTCAGCAAGAAGAAATTAAGAAGGCGCAGCGTATGTCCTCCTCGTGATGTGGTGGCTACTTGAGTTTGGGTTGGCGACAACAATCGCAATAAAACATACAGGTGCAAAAGCCATCCATGATAGCCGAAATAGAAGTATATAATTTCTACTGTTTGAAAAGTTGTGGAAAACACCAATGGAGAACACCGATATCCCTAACTAAGATCTCTCCAAAACCACTCCTCTTGTCCCCTTTGAATGTAATGCAAGTTAAAAAGATGCCATCATTTTGACATTATCTACCAAAACCAGCCAACTGGGATTCCTGAATCAGGAGGAGCACCTCTCTTGTTATAATAAAGCACTTCCATGTGAGGATAAAACCCACGACAAATCAGATTCATTTACAGAGAACTTGAACTTCTGAAGGAACATAAAGAGAAAAAAGAGAAATGGAGCATGAGTTTGTGGGAGCAAGTCAGGCAGGAATAGCTGATGTGCTAGGTTTCTTTCGGTTCCTCATTCTCTTTCGGTTTCGTTTAGAAGGGAAGTACATTGAGGACTGCAGTCTGCGCTGTGTTCCTCTTGTAGTCTAGTTACCGCAACAAACTCAAAACTCTGCTATCTATGAAGTGGGACCAATGGTTTTTGGTCCAAATAATCTCACTGCCCTTTAATTTCTCTAGGTTTGCATTTGGCTCTTTTTGTTTTGTTTCTTTTTTGTTGGGAAGTGGAGCTGTTCTGTCTCTGCATAGTTTTACATGAGTACTGAGACTAAAGAAGCTCTGTTCTGCAGGCACGTCATCTCTTCTCAACTTCTTCATCTATATCTAGCACACACAATCCTGACAACTCCCAAGCCGAAGCTCATATATATAGAGATCGGACAAGTGAAAATGAATAATGAACCGATCGATGGAACACAAAAACAGACAAACTAGTACAGTAGGGTGCCAGAAATTTTCATCATTCTCATACAGATGAAGGCACACGCGTCCAGCATAGCACAGGTCGGTTGTGGAGTTATGGGATATACGGTCGGACGAGCGTTTAATCAACAATTACCAGAAATGCTGGCTCGCTCGCTCTAAAGACGTGACGCTGAGTCAAAAAGAGTTCACTCCCACTGATGCTGAATAATCAATTGGCATAGACATGAGTGCGATGCCAACCAGCCTGCTGTCCAAATTCCCGGTGACTCCCAAACCTAAGCTCGATCGATTGGTTTATGCGATCGAATTTGGAGGATGAGCTGATTGAGCACTACTAGCTAGATAAAGAAAAAGAAGCTAAGACAAGCTAGGCATGACGCATGCAGGAGATCACTGGTAAGCGTGAAAAACTAAACGATTTTCAGCTTACAAATATCATCAAACCTGGATATATATAGGTGCTGATCGAGCACTTCCTTACTGTGATGAGCATGGGCTGTGGGCTCTGCTAGCTGGTAGGTGGTAGCACTACATTCAATACGTTCAAAGTTGAAGTTCATTATTAGGTAGTACAACAGAGTTACAACACTGAGTTAACTGAAAGCATCGAGCCAAAAGACAGAATAACCTAAGGTCTTCCTTGAATCTAACCGACTGAATAAGACACTGATTTTTAAAGTTGGAGAGCCAAATTAAAGTGAGTGGGTAGTCAATAGGGGCTTCGCGATCGGCTCCTCCTGTTTTTTTTTTTTTAAAAAAAAAACTGCGTGGGTAGGGTTTCTTGTTTTGAAGACTCTGTCATCGCCCAACTTCCACAAACTGATTTCAGTGGAGCAGGCTAGCAGTCAGGAAGAGTTTGTAGATCTTTTTCACCTCCCTGTCTCCCAGCAGGCCTGCCTCCAGATGCTAGATGTGCAAAACTTGATGGAGTCTGGGAACTTTAATAACGAACAAGATCAGTGGTTCTATACTTGGGGATCTAACAATTTTGCCTTGACCAAAGTCTACAAATTATTGGTGGGTCATTCAGATATCCATCTGGCCTATAAATGGGTTTGGAGATGCAATTGCCAACCAAAGCACAAAGTCTTCTTTTGGCTTTTAAACAAAGACAGGCTAAGCACCAGGAATATCCTTTTTTAGATAATGGATATCAAAATATCCGACCTCTACATCCTTGGATGTACACAGCCCAAACTGACAGAATTTCAACTTCAAAAATAAAAAGGGCAAGTCATGGTCTGAAAATGACCAAGAAACTAGAGCAAACAGTATAACTATTTCCACCCTTTATTTAAAAAATCTAAAGCAATTGTCTCTAATCTCTTGCTTATCGACGAAAGGATGTCCTCGGCTTGCTCAATACGCTGTAACTGGGCCCAGAAACGAAGCCAGTACGCACCCCTGAAAATAACCTGCATAAAAGAGTTATTTTTGAGTTTGTTAAAAATCACATCATTCCGGCAACGCCATATGACCCAGCAGATCGCAACCATCCCAACCCAGATCAGCCTTCTAAGCCCTTTGTGTTGATTCTGAAACCAAGAACCGAACATGTGGTTACCAGGAATATCCTTTGAAGGAAACATATGCACCTTGACTCTTACAACTGTGTCATCTGCAACTGGTTAACTGAAGAAACTGTGGATCATCTTTTTTCAGACTGACGTTTTGCCAGACTGTGCTGGAGTTTGATTGGGGTTGACATCCCCCTGAATGAGGGCTTCCCCGAGCTGGTTACCTTGATAAGAGCTCAAATTAATTCTGTTTTTTTCATGGAAGCTCTAATCCTCCTCTGCTGGACTATCTGGAAGGCTCGCAACGACCTCATCTTCAGAGGCGTCCAAATGAATTTGGATGATTGCAAAAGAGAGTTCCTGAGGGAGCTATCGCTTCTTCAATACAGGATCAAATCAAACCAATCTGATCGGTTTTCTTCTTGGCTGAAAAATCTGTTGTAATTTGTTGTTTTGTTCTGTTTTTTTGTTATCTCCTTTTTTTGTTTCTTTTTTTAGTCCTTCTCCTCTCCCTCTCCTCTTTTTTGTTCCCTCTGTTGTTCTTGGCTGAGACCCCTTAGTTGTCTTAATAAAGTACTGTAGGGAATTCGGTCCCTCCAGATTTTCTAAAAAAAAAAAACTTCCACAACTCCATGCAGTTGTAAGAACGACTTCCGTCAGGAAAGTCAGGCTTCGGAGCTCTCTTTCTTTCGCAAAATGTTTTTGCACTGAGAGAGAAAGATACCAAGTAATGTGGAGGGTGGACCAGCAGTGCTCTGCAAAGTGGCAGGAAAAGAAGAGGTGCTCGATGTCTTCATCAACCCCATCGTCATTGCAAATGATACAGATCCTGTCATCTTGAATGTTGAGGTGCGTTATTGTGTGACTGTCGTTGATTCCTCTCTATCAGTTCTTTATGTTGTTTTGTGCTGCAACATGATGTTTCCCCCTTGCATACGTTCCTGTTCCCCTCTCCCTTTGTCCATATATTAGAGCTAGTATGCATAGGTTAAGACTATTGATTTAAATGTTTAGAGACGAATTCAACCGCCCCTGGGCCATTCAATCCTTACACTGGAGTCCGAAAGAAACCTTGACTAAGTTTAGTTGTCAACTAAATACTTGCAATTTGATCAAACTTGCCTAAAAGTCAATTGTAGGCTTGTAGCTACTAATCAACCACCCCCACCCAAGAATCAATTTTTTTTTTGCCTAATTCTCGCTATCAGGCTTATTCCCAGGTGAATGCGCAGCATCTGCTCGCTCCGCACCTAGATCTTCTTCAAAGCATCTGGACGCCGGACCTAGAGACCTCGGCGGTGCCACGGCCTGGAATCGAGCTACATATATACGCGGTGACGTGTGAGGACGAGGAAGCTGTGCTGTACAGGCTGCGTCTGCAAGCATCCCAGATTCCTAGTTCACTTTGTCAGTCTGGGAAGAGTCTAGAGTTGACTAAACATCCTCTTCTAGATAGTAGAGTACGCTCGAAGTACCAAGCCAGGCAGCTGTGGAAAGAGCAATTCCTTGCAAACATGACCAGATAGCTGGGGAAAGTCAGCTTGAGTATTCTGTATTTCTGATGCCTCCCCATCCTAATTTTTCAAGAGTTCCTGCTTCCTAATGAGCAAAGGGACACCAAATTGCGAGCCAAAAAATTGAAAGTGGAGAGTAAACTAGTTATAAGTTGGTCTTGGTAACACCGTATATATATGCATCTGGCAATCCGATGGAGTACTATTTATTTGTATCACCATTCACCTCGCACATGCGTTGTCTGGTTTCGAGTAAGTTTTTGTGATTGGCTTTCTTTAATCAGATGTGATTTGGCTTCTGGCCTCTTTATATAATATCACTAAAAGAACTGTCCCAACCCTTGGCAGTCGTTATTGTACTCACTTGACCCATCTGCTACACACAACTCTCAACATGCGCAAGCAAGAGGCTGAGTACACTCACTTAACCCCTCTGCTACACACGCAGATCTCAACATGTCCAAGCAAGGCTGAATAAATGTAACAGTGGTTACATTCCTTCCGGTGAAATGCTCTATCAAGTTAAGCAATGTTGGTGGGAACTGAAGAAATGCTCTATCATTTCCTCAGTAGTTCATATATAGAGCTATTTAATTATACTGAGACATCAACCACCACATCTCGTTTTTATAGTTACACTTGTCCGTTCAATCGGGTGCTCCAAAACAACTTCAGTTGATTCTTTTTTTGCCCTTCCTTTTATTTCTTAGTCAATATTGGGGGGAAATAGTATTCTTGTCCACAGCCATCCAACACCAAAAACTAGAGTGTCAAGTGATCCACTGTACTTCATGCATGTGCACCTATGAAAACAAGGGAACATGGTAAGATATACCGTACCACAAGGTATCACAATGCATTACTTGGGAGGTAGAAAAAGTAATTATTAATTAATTTGGTACTCCATGCATGGAGCTGTCCTTAGCTTCTACACGTGCTAGAATTTTAATAAAAGATATAAACAATAGAAATTTGTTTTAAGTACCTATGTCTAATGACATCATTTTGACTTCCAAATTAATTTGTATATTATTAGTTTTACAATTTTTTAATCCACTTGTTAAATTGAAACTCTTGTAGTCATACATCATGAATTCATGATAATATTTCGTTTATTTTTTTATAGATAAATGATACTTCATACTCGGCTTCATCTATCAACCGATAGAATCAGACCAATTATTATAAAGTTTAACCTGTAGGCTAGCACATGAGCTGAAAAGAGCCTCCAGCTTCATCCAAACACACTAGTAAACAAAACGAAATTAAAGTCTTGACTAAATGAGACCAATATGTCTATTTGACAACCATCCATTGACGCCAAAAAATACAAGGCTTCATTTATTTAGGTCTAAATTTTTTAGAAAGTCATATGTTTTTACAGTTCTAGCTAGAAAATCATTTCTTTTGTGGAAGTCTACACATATCTGCGACATTTCACGAGTTTTGACCATTTCAGGCGGTGTATGAAAAAAATCAGAAACAAAAATTGAAAACTTGTTTATATTACTTCTAACCTAGTACGTCTTTCTCCCGGGTAAAGGCATTAATTCCGGGGCCATGTCCTATGACAGGATTGACGCCTAACTTGCTGCTTGCAGCTCGTGGTGAGTGCATAAAGCATCCAAGCTACTCCGATGAGCATAGCACGTGGATGTGCAATGGTGTCTGTAGGTGGCAGTGTAATTTGTGTCTGGTATATCCATAGTTGTCCACAAATTCCCGGTCGGCCGGTGACTCCAAACTCGAGCACAATCTCGGGCCTTGAGGCCGACCTGAATGAAGGAGTATGAGCTCATAAGCACTGAATCTGGGTGCAGCCGTTCAGGACAACTCAAAGCCGGCAGGAGCAGTGCACACCATGGTTGTCCACAAATTCCCGGCGACTCCAATGCCGAATACAGTCTCAGGCCCAGAGGACACGGAATGGAGAAGGATGAGCTCATGAACACTGAAACCGGAAGCAGGACAATTGCAAGAGCGCATCTTCTGAAGCCTGGTGTTTCCCATTTATAGCTGGACGCCAGGACTGTCACTTTGGAGTTTAGGACAGGTCCAAATTAAAACAACTAGATTTTCTTTACCACACGGCTGGTAGGTACTCTTAGTTATTACTAGTAGAAATGATGAAAGTAATTAATAGAAGTTTTAATTTGTAGTCATTCAGTTCATGAAAACTGAAGCATGAGAAATGCTATATCACTATTTGTGCTATATGCTATAATATATATTGTCGTCATATATATGATGCTAAAATAACTTATAGACAACGGAACATGGTGTTTATAAATATGATGCTTCTCCAATATTGTGGACGCGTCTCCTTTGTTGCTTTCTGGCGTATATATAGGTATATAGTGAACTCCGATGACAAATTCGCTAGGCCAGGCAAGCGCATGTGTAAGTGATTATCATGCGCACCTTTTTTAAGGCAAAAACTGTGGAAAAGATCCCACAACACTTCATTTTGTATTTATATTTATGACTTATATTGTGGTTAACTAAAAACATCTAGCCAAAAGCAAAAGGCTGATCTAAGTTCATCTTTAAAACGGAGAGATTGAAGTAAACATTCATTCGCACGTTATTGGGTACCAAAACATTTTATTGCTGCATGGATCTTATTATTTCTAACGCTGTAAAATTTTTTTACATGACATGTAATTAATCAGGAATACATACATCACGTTTTGTCTTAAATATCAATTTTTCTGTTATAAAAAACTAAAAAAGTGACATAAAAATAATGAGTCTTTTTACTATGCTTGAAATTTCCTTTCATTTTCTCCTATTTTCTCCACAATATTCTAAGTCTTTTCCAATTATATTCGTAAAGGGTATTTTAGGCACTACTAAATTCTAATTCTTATGCAACGACAAGAAAACGTTGCAATAAGTCCAATTTGGTTGCAAAAGCTACATGTTGCAATCGAATTGTGTTCGTTGTCAGTCGTTGCAAAAAGGTATTGCAACCGATGTTAGATCAACGTTGTGGCCCAACTAAGCAATGTGAATGAGGGAAATTATAGAAAAATCAAATGTACAAAATTTCCTCCTATTACTCCAATCATTATTTTCACAAATATCAAATTACCGTATTACCCTTGATTAGAAGAAACAAATACAGAAACGGAATTACCACCCCTTTATTTGGAGTCCTAATTATCTAAGTTTTGAAGGAAATGAGAAGAAATTTGGCGCACATGGGAGGAAATTTGACGCATATGACCCATTGGTCATACACATCAGAATTTCCTCTCGTTTCCTCTCTAGAATTTCCTCTCATTTCCTCCAGCCTTTATAGCCGTCGGATCGATCGACGTGAGCCGTCGAATATTTCCTCAAGTATTGTAAAAAATGAGCCGTTGAAAGGCAAGAGGTTTTAATTACTCAACCAATATATAGTCGATCAGCAAATGAGCATATATATATAATCAACCGAGGCAACGATTCAATTCCGTCGATAATATAAATTGTATTTTTCTGTTAGGTCTTCCTTCTATCAGCTAGCTAGCCACACAGTACAGTATGTCTCTTAGGACCTTAATTAATCAACAATTTCCAGGCCACCGGGCATCTACCGAATGCTGCTGGCTCGCTCGCTCCATAGACTTCGACGCTGCATGCGTCAAAAAGAGTTCATGTTGCGTACGTCCCACTGATGGTGAATCAATCCTGCTTAGACATGCATGAGTGCGATCCCAGCCTGTCCAAATTCTCGGTGACTCCCAAACCTAACCTCGAACGATCGGTCATATATGATCAAATTTGGAGGATGATTAGCTGATTGAGCACTAGCTAGATAAAGAAAAAGAAGCAAGACAAGCTAGATATGTAGAAGTACGCTCGAAATGCATATGCAGGAGGTCACGGTAAGCGCAATGCAAGCAGACCTCAGCTCTCTGAAAACTAAAACGCCGCAGAATTCTCTTCTAGATAGTAGAGTACGCTCGAAGTGCCGAGGCAGGCAGCTAGGGGCAGAGCAATTCCTTGCAAACATGACCAGATAACGACGTATGCAGTCAGCTGAGGTATTCTGTATTTCTGATGCCTCCCCATCCTAATTTTTCAAGAGTTCCTACTTCTTAATGAGCAAAGGGACACCAAAATGTGAGCCAAAAAAATTGAAAGTGGAGAGTAAACTAGTTATAAGTTGGTCTTGGTAATTAACACGGTGTGTGTATGTATATATATATATATATATATATAGGCTGTTTGGTTACATCCTCTAAAGTTTAGCTACTAAATTTAGATAATTTTAGTTCCTAAAGTGCCAAACAACCCCTAAAGTGCCCCCTAAAATTTAGTTGCTCTTTAGGAGGCACTTTAGGGGGGTTGTTTGGCACTTTATGGACTAAAATCACCTAAATTTAGTTACTAAAATTTAGGGGTTGTAACCAAACACCCCCATAGCTGGCAAGCCGAGATGGAGAACTATTTATTTGTATCACCTTGCACATCCTCTCTATAAAATATCACTAAAAGAACTGGCAGTTATTGTACTCAATTGATTCATCTGCTACACACAATTATCAACATATGCGCAAGCAAGGCTGAATACACTCACTTAACCCCTCTGCTACACAGATCTCAACATGTGCAATCAAGGCTGAATAAATGTAACAGTGACTGAATAAATGTAACAGTGGTTAGATTCCTTTCGGTGAAACATGTGTAACCTCACTTCAGTCCTTTCACTAATTATTCCTTTAATTTGTAATGGTGGTGTAGTGGACAAATCCGTGTGTCGCATGGGGAGAAACAAGACTATATGAAAACGGGAACGAGGAATGCTCCTTCTACACAATTGTTAATTAGTATTAATGCATTGGTAGAGTTAAACATCGAGTTCCATGACTTCCTTTAAATACCCATTCAATCCTTACAGGGGTCCGAAAGAAAGTTTAGTTGCAAGCTAAACACTTACAATTTGATTAAGCCTTCCTAAACGTGAAGTGTATAGCTACTAATCAACATCCCACCGACCCAGGTATCAAAAGCTAGGTCGCACTTTTACACACACAAAATGGCCCATGCTGTATGATGTCCATCTGAATCATCATTCACAGGTGAACGCGCAACATCTCTGCTCCATCAGTCGAACCACCTCATCGGGTGCATCTTCAAAGCATCTGGAATCAAGCTACGTGGTGAGGACGAGGAAGCTGTGCTGCTGTGGCTGCGTCTGCAGGCACCCCGAATTCCCGGTTCGCTTTCTCAGCCTGGGATAATATACCATCTCATCCTTGTTCCTAGGACATGACCTCGTCTGACGTTTTCAGGCTGCAAGTGATATATATAAGATTCTGCATGTATACCATGGATGCAAGACTGATCTATGTCTTCCCCGTGACTCCCAAGCCTAAGCTAGTTAAGGTCATATGAATGAATGGAGAATGTAAACTGGGTGAGCACTAAAGAAACGAGAACCCATGCAAGACAAGCTAGGCACGAAGAGAAGCTCTGTCATTGCCGTGTACGAATGCATATGCAGAGTGTCTTCTAGAGCATCGAGCAAGCAGTGCACCCCTATTTCTTACTCTGGGAAGAAATAGGGGTATATATTACCTGCACCTTGTAGAATTGCTTTCTTTAGGACTTCAAATGATACGTACGGAACTAGTCCTACATGGAAAGTTTCTTTTCATAGGAAACGGGTCTGTGGGGGATTTTTTTTGCATGCAAAATTGCATTTTGTACTCACAATTGTATTTGAATTCAAATACAAAATCTAAATATGAATTCAACTTCTACCACATGAACATGCATGATTTGATTACGTGTATTCATATTAACATATACATTGCATTATCACAATATATACAATTATAATGATCACTAATACATTACATCTACTAAAGCCTCAAACTAAATACTAAAAAACAATATCCAAGGAGTTCTTGTCCAATCCATGCATGGTGTGACAACAAAACATAACTACTACCTGCTGTCCAAGCAATGTTTTGGCAATAAAAAAAAGATGGATGCCAAAAAAATGGAATTGAAATTAAATTGATCCGTAAGATCTAGGGAGAGTAGGTACCACCACGACATGTAGTTCTGCATTTTCATGGCCACAGAATATAATCTTCCTTGGTGTCTTGCTTCAGCTCGACACAGCTTAATTAGGACCTTAATTAACAATTACCTGGCCGCCGGCATCGATCAAATGTGCATTGGGTCGCAACCACACACTATGCCAGAAAAGCATATATGTGACACGTCTAGACAACTATCAGTGACACATAAATGACGCGTCACTTTTCTTGCGTCTGTGATTAATGGCATATCAGTGACGCGTAAAAACGCGTTACTGATAGTAAACTATTGGTAACGCGTATTTAGAATATGCGTCACTAACAAAGATAATACGCGTCACTGATAGAAACTATTGGTGACGCGTATTTAGAACACGTGTCACTGATAGGAAACTATTGGTGACGCGTATTTAGATTATGGGTCACTGATAGGAAACTATTGGTGACCACTTATAGGAAACTATTGGTGACCCGTATTTAGAATATGGGTCACTGGTAGAACACAGTCGCAAAAGTTCACAGAACACCAGTACGAGGGCGATACATGGTACATGGTTCGACAATTCTAAGTTCCCGGTTCGTAAGAGTTATACCTCTTCGTGACGTTTGGTTCGATGATGGGATCATGATCCCTAAATAATTGGGGACTGTCACACTCCAAAATTTATGATTTTGGATTGTGCTTGGAAAACAACTAAATAAATAAATGATTTCAATGTTGATATAAAAGTTTCCAAGAGTAGTTTGAGTTTGCACAAATTTAGTATAGGAAAAATGAATTTATAAATTTTTCCTAAATTAATTTGACAGGATTTGATTGTTGTGGTGGTTGTTTGTTGCTTGTCTTGGTGCATGTGAGTGTGTAAAGTTTTTAAAATATGTTAGCGAGTCGTTTATCGGTCTCCGGCAGTCCCTATCTTTTTCTTTAATCAAATTCTCGCTCTCTCGATCTTAATCTTTCTTTTGGACATTCATAAGATCCTTTGTCTCTTGATCCAAAACATTCCCCTTGAGTTCATCATTTAACAACATGCCTCTAAGTCCTTTCCGAGAATTTTTCTGAATTTTTCCGGACCTTTTTCCTATTTATCTACGAGCAAATTCTAATTTTTGGATGCTCCAAAATATCTTTTCATGAGCTCCAAATACTTTATTTGGGTTCATCATGTTCCAAACTATCTCCGAGAATTTTCCCTGAATTTTTGGAGCATTCGAAGTATTTTTCGTGGCTTAAATACTAATTTTAGACTTTTCTGGAATTATTTTATTCACGAAAATAATTTATTTCGAAAATAAATAATAAGCATCTCAATTTCTCACCAGCCCACAAAGCCCATGTGCAATAATCCTCATATATCACAAAAGCCCAAGCATTTATTTACTAATGGGCTTTGATGGTTAATTTGACCCGTTAGTAAAGGTGGAGGTGCAACGTCAATTAGTACCATATCGCTAGTTGATATTGAGGTGGAGAGTCTTTCTCCCTATAAATATATACCCATCCCCTTGACCAAAGCACACCACGTCTACCACAAGGGGTGCCCCTAGTTTGGGAATACCTAATGGTAGACAATCATATCTTTTTTCCTACCCTGTCGTTATCGTGCAGTCTACTCCAACCGTGGTGATGCTCTCCGATCGACATCCCCTGGCCAAGGCTCCTCTCCTTCCCCGGAAGGAGAAGGTATATTTACAAGTTTGCCACTGCTCTTCCAATCTCCGCCGTTTCTTCGTTTGATCTCCGTTTTAGTTCGTTCAAGTTGCGTTAGATTCGTAGCGATGCGCTCTACGTCATAGTGTTAATGGTTTTCAGATAACTTAGTTATGAATTTTCGTTAATTTAAATATTAATTTAATTAATATTCATCAATAGTTAATTAATTGATTAAATTATGGGATGCAAAAAGAACTTAAATTAATTTAATTAATTAATTAACTATTGATGAATATTAATTAAATTAATATTTAAATTAACGAAAATTCATAACTAAGTTATCTGAAAACATTAACACTATGACGTAGAGCGCATCGCTACGAATCTAACGCAACTTGAACGAACTAAAACGGAGATCAAACGAAGAAACGGCGGAGATTGGAAGAGCAGTGGCAAACTTGTAAATATACCTTCTCCTTCCGGGGAAGGAGAGGAGCCTCGGCCAGGGGATGTCGATCGGAGAGCATCACCACGGTTGGAGTAGACTGCACGATAACGACAGGGTAGGAAAAAAGATATGATTGTCTACCATTAGATATTCCCAAATTAGGGGCACCCCTTGTGGTAGACGTGGTGTGCTTTGGTCAAGGGGGTGGGTACATATTTATAGGGATAAAGACTCTCCACCTCAATATCAACTAGCGATATGGTACTAATTGACGTTGCACCTCCACCTTTACTAACGGGCCAAATTAACCATCAAAGTCCATTAGTAAATAAATGCTTGGGCTTTTGTGATATATGAGGATTATTGCACATGGGCTTTGTGGGCTGGTGAGAAATTGAGATGCTTATTATTTATTTTCGAAATAAATTATTTTCGTGAATAAAATAATTCCAGAAAAGTCTAAAATTAGTATTTAAGCCACGAAAAATACTCCGAATGCTCCAAAAATTCAGGGAAAATTCTCAGAGATAGTTTGGAACATGATGAACCCAAATAAAGTATTTGGAGCTCATAAAAAGATATTTTGGAGCATCTAAAAATTAAAATTTTCTCGTAGATAAATAGGAAAAAGGTCCGGAAAAATTCAGAAAAATTCTCGGAAAGGACTTAGAGGCATGTTGTTAAATGATGAACTCAAGGGGAATGTTTTGGATCAAGATACAAAGGATCTTATGAATGTCCAAAAGAAAGATTAGGATCGAGAGAGCGAGAATTTGATTCAAGAAAAAGATAGAGACTGCCGGAGACAGATAAACGACTCGCTAACATATTTTAAAAACTTTACACGCTCACATGCACTAAGACAAGCAACAAACAACCACCACAACAATCAAATCCTGTCAAATTAATTTAGGAAAAATTTATAAATTCATTTTTCCTATACTAAATTTGTGCAAACTCAAACTACTCTTGGAAACTTTTATATCAACATTGAAATCATTTATTTATTTAGTTGTTTTCCAAGCACAATCCAAAATCATAAATTTTGGAGTGTGACAGGGACGATGTACTTGCTTGAGCTCGACACAGCTTAGGACCTTAATTAACAATTACTTGGCCGCCGACTCGATCAAATGTGCATCGGGTCGCAACCACAGTCACAAAAGTTTCTGGAACGCCGGTACGAGGAATGTGGTACATGGTACGTGGTTCGACAATTCTAAATTCTCAGTTCGTAGGGGTTATACCTCTTCGGGACGTTTGGTTCGATGATGAGATGATGACCTCTAGATATAAATGGGATAATGTACTCGGAACGAAGCTATGGAACGAGAATCATGGTCCCAGAATATTTGAGTCGATATAAACGTAGCACAGCTAAAGAACGTGGATCATGATCCCAGAAATTTTAGGTCGATAATTATATTATATAAGTCTGAATTTAACATTCATAAAGATAAAATTATATGCTAATTATAGATAAAACATTTAACAGACTGCGGTTTGCCGTGAGGACATTTCCGCACTCCACAGCAGCACAGCTTCAATGCAAGTTTGCTGGTACCCCGTTCTTTTTTTTTTTTTTGCCATTTTTTCACTCCTGGGCCAAAGGCCCATCTACAGTTCGGTGTGAAGACAGTGAAGTCCCCGTCCCAGAGCCGCCGCCGTCACACCATCACGCCGACCCCAGCGCCGCTGTCGTCCGACGTGGGGAGGCCGCGCTGCTCGACGCCAGCGCCCCCACCACCGCCGTCCGATGTTGTTGCTGGTACGCTGTCTGGCCGTCCCCTCCTCTCTTTGATGCGGATCATTTTGGTACGATGTCCCTGTCCACGATCCAAGCATGTTCTTGCGACTGTACCGCCCCGTACCCGTTCCGAAATCCGTAACGAAAGTTCCGCGAACGTGGAAACGCTGCATCATACCGCGATCTATATGACTGTGGTTGCAACACGACGTGATCGTATGACGTTGACGTCCGGTCATCGCGGCCCACTGATGGTGAATCCATTAGGCTAGACATGAGTGCCATGCATGCCAACCTGCCATGATGTCAATTTGGTCTAGTGCATCGTGAAGCATGGATCTATGTCCAAATTCCTGGTGACTCCCAAGCCTATGTTCGATCAATTGGTCATACGAACGGAGGAGGATCGGATGAGACGACCGAGCACTAAAGAAACAAGAACCAACACAAGCTAGCCAGGCCGGCATCACTCAGGAAGAGAGCAGCTACCTCTCTGTCGATCCTTGCATCTTCTAAAACATCAATCACCCTTATAACCTATTTATAGCTAAACCTTTGCATCGGCTTCGCTGGTAGCACTAAATTACATACAGCGTTGGGGTTCAATATATGTATAGTATGACATCGATCATTGAAGTACATTATTATTATTTAATTTATCACTGTACGTACTCAGGTGTTTCTTTGCCTATTTATTTTAGGACAAGCTGCCATGGTTGTTAGCTGTTATTGATGAGAGAGATATATGGCAATTCCTCAAAAAAAAAAGATATGGCAAGAGTGTAAGCTTCTTTATATGCAGATCGACATCAGTACTTATGAATTTTACCTATTGGAAATAAAGGTATAGTTCTCGCAAAAAAAATATATAGTCGTACATGTAGAGTAACCAGCCATCACCACTAACTATTTCAGATTTATTCTCAGCTAACACACAAAAGTATTAGGTCCTCTTTGGAATGATTTTTTTTTTCAATTTCCAACACTTATTCATGTAAAAATGACTACATGAACTGATTCTGTAATTCTTTTTACACGTAAGGATTCCGCCTATGAAATTTCTGTATTCCAAAGGCATCCTTACATATGTGGAATGAATCACTCGAAAATCAAGAAACATGCAAGGACCATATGAATTGATTGTTTCTTCTTTTAATAACAATCAAACTCGTCTTATCTCCCGTGATAATCTTATCTTACTATTACTAATTGGAGGCCTCAACGGAGGCACCATGTTAATTATGACCAGATGCTCTAAGAAAAAAGATAAATTCTACAAATTCTCACAATAATCAGAAACATCTGGCCTTTCATTTGGTAGACTCTAATCATCATCACCAATATTAGTCATTGGATCTATTGTAGTTTATTCAAAAATTACCCACCACTGCCATTATGAAAAATACATAAAGTAACCCCCTAATTTTGCATATAAATTACCCACATTTGCCATTATAAAACATAAAACAAAATAACCCCCTAGACATATATATTATGAAAAATAATTCAAAATAACCCCCTAAATTTGCATCTAAATTACCCACCTTGACCATTATTAAATATAATTTAAAATAACCCCCTAACATTGTGTCTAAATTACCTAATTTAGTCATTATAAAAGATAATACATATTCCATGATAATAAATTTTATAATATATTATTTTAAATAAGTTTGTACTAAAACATTATGCCATATCAATATTATTAATTTTATACACTATGATATATAAATAATACTACACACATATATAATGTTGTGATATAACAAAATCAACATGTTTATTTTAACGATGCGTGCCAAGTTTCAACTTATGTGCAAACAATACTACTCGAATAAAAGATAAAGAATTCTAGAATATCTAATTAACATCTGAAATATACAACAATTTGATTAAATTTTAAAAAAAATTATAGATTTATGAAGAAACAAAATAGGTTGTGTGAGGAATCTATATTTCTTCAGACTAGATTTCTACTAAATATATATCATGCTAGAAAAAATATAAATATTATAAATTCTAACTAGATGTCCTCGCTTGAGTGTGCATGTTAATCCTTAGAAGATTTGATTGAAAACAAAAAATGGATCATCAAAATTCTCATAAAAATAAAAAAGCTTACCATCAATTAGGTATGATCTAATCACCACTGATGATAATAATAGTTATTAGATCTATTATGATTTCTAAATAACTACTCAATTTTGTCATTGTGTAAAACATATATGTTGTTAAGAAACATGATCAAATGTAAAAATTAATTTGTATTGAAGTACTTACGTCATCATGAGAAGTGTGGGAGAATACTCATTTTTATATTATTCTAGCCTTTATCAAAAATACCATAGAGTAAATAGTTGATCATTATAACATTTAAGTATTAAAATTCTATTGAGATTATTAGGACTACTACCATGTCTAAGATCTTACTTCATGCTTTGTAACAATAAGATATTGTGTATATTTTAAATAAAGGGTGATGCTATTGTAGTACTCAAGAACATACTCAATGACCTAAAATCCTTATTTTTAATAAGTGCAAGAAGAGAGTTAATGAAATATAAAATAACCATAAGAGTTTCAAATTAACTTGGGAAGATAGAAAAAAATTGTAGCAGCCGATAAGAATAAAATTTGAAAAAAAAAATAGATTAATGACCTAATAAGATACATGATGCAATAAGTGCCATGGACGGATTGCTCGAACTCGAACAGACGGTTGTTGTCCATGGTGAGCAGTGGAAGAGGAAGGTTAATTAGCAGCGGTGTTGGACAGGGGATCAAACCGGGCTAACAGATAGCACAAAGAAGATTAGACAGAAGCCACACTCTATCTCCCTGATCCTACATTCCCGGGAGACTAGGACAGCTCTGCCGTTACGTCGTGCGTTTGCACGTCCTGAGCGTGCTCTGCGCGGCTACTGCATGCGTCGCTCGCGCTGCGCTCTATGTCGTGGCCGTTCCACAACTCCTGAAGACTTGCGTCGCTCGTGCTCCGCTGCATCGTGGCCGTTCCACAGCTCCTGAAGATTCGGTCGGCAAGCATCCGTTATCAATGATGAATCCATTGGGCTAGACATGAGTGACATGCATGCCAACCTGCCAAGATGTCAATTTGACCTAGTGCATCGTGAAGCATGGATCTATGTCCAAATTCCTGGTGACTCCCAAGCCTAAGTTAGATCAATCGGTCATACAAAATGATCAAAGAGGATCGGATGAAATGACCGAGCACTAAAGAAAGCAGAACCAACACAAGGTAGCTAGACATCACGCAGGAAGAGAGTAGCTACCTCTCTGTCGATCATTGCATCTTCTAAAACATCCATCACCCCTACCCTATTTATAGCTACACATTTGCATCTGCTTCGCTGGTAGCACTAAACTACGTAGAGTTGGAGCTCAATACTAGTATGACGTCGATCATTAGAGTACATTATTATTATAATATTATTTAATTTATCACTGTACTCAGGTGTTTCTTTGCCTATTTATTTCAAGAGTGTATGCAACCTACTTAGGAATTTTAATTTACCTACTGGAAATAAATTTGATATAGTTCTAGCAAAATAAAGATATAAAGACATTCCAAAATCGGTAATGCTTCATTACTCACGTCCGAACAAAATCAACGAAGACGCACACCCCTGACCAACGGTCCAAGATGACCCCACTCCTTATCCACGTGACGTCTCCCAAGGACCCACTCCTTATCCGCAGCCTGGTGCTCTCAGGCCGCCGACCCTATCTACGCCTCGGCGTGCTCGGCGATGGATGTGCCGCACCCGCGCCCAGCTCGCTGCCACGCGCCCCTCCCTCCCCATCCACGACCTCCATTGCTACCTAGTGCTCCCAGTGATCCGGCTCCCGCTCCTCAACCAGAGATGGCGACATCAGTGGCTTCGAAGAGGTAGGTCGGTTCTCCTTCGCGTCGTGCTCCAGGCCAGCTAGCGCCCTCGGGATGGACGCCACGCCCGAGCTAGCTAGGCCGGTCCTCCTCTGGATCTGAGTCCTCCTCCTCCTTTGGATCTGAGTCCTCTCCCTCCTTTTGGATCTGAGGAACACAACGGTGGCTAGGGGAGCTCAGGGGTCCTATTCTCTCCTTTCTCCAATGGCTAGGGTTGGAGCAGCATGCACCTCAAACCCATCTCATTTGTTGTTTCTCTGTCCTTGCTGTTTTTTGATGTTGCAAAATGATTTTTAGGATGTTGCAACAGATGATTTCCAAATGTTGCAACAAATGATTTCCAAATGTTGCAACAGGGGTGATTAATGTGTTGCACAAAGGAAGTTCTATTGTTGGGATTTGTATGTTTTCTTTCTCCTATTCCCTCTTTCCTTTTCGAAGATGTTGTAGTACATAATTTTTTACATTACGGTACATATTTTTCGATGTTGCAATACCAATTTTTGCGATGTTGCAATACCAAGTTTTATGATGTTGCAATATTTATATTTTGATGTTGCACTTGAAAATGTTTCGTGCTCTTTGGGATAGGGGCGCAGTGGGGAACGAGACAAGGGTGCGCAAGCCGATGGCGGCGCGTCAAGGGATGGTCCGCCGTGACCAGCGTGGGGCTGAAGCTCCTGTCTAGATCTGGGTCGCATGGTGCGCGGTAGGAACACAGCGAGCGACCATGGAGTGGAGTGGAGCTCCCTAGACCGTCGCCGACGCCAGCCACCGCTTTTGGCCTCTCTCTCTCTCAGCTTTTCCTTTCATCCTCTGATGGATCGGTACGGTGCGGTGGTGGAGTCGGGGCCGGATGGGCGGAGACACCGAGATGGTCCGTCCGTCTGGTACTCCAGTCCTTTCTTAATCGAACTGTTACGTGGATTGGCTGGTCCGTCCGGACACACGCTCGCGCCGGACGTCCGGGCGCTAGGGATACCCTTCCAAAATATATATAGTCGTAACTGTAGAGCTACCAGCCATCACCACTAACTATTTCAGGATTTACTCTCAGCTAAAAGACAAAAGTATTAGGCCCTCTTTGGAATGAAGATTTTTTCCAATTTGCAGCACTTATTCATGTAAGATCGAATGACTAAATAAACTGATTCTGTATTTTTTTTACACACGTAAGGATTCCTATGAAATTTCTGTATTCCAAAGTCATCCTTACATGTGGAATGAATCACTCGAAAATCAAGAAACACAAGGACCATATGAATTGATTGTTTCTTCTTTTAATAATAATTAAATTCGTCTTCTCTCACGTGATAATCGGGGTTATTAAAAACTATTCCATTCTCCTCGCACCACAACAATCCAGACTCCGTGGCTCCTCCTTGTGCAGACACGTTACGCTATATAATTTGCAGAAAAGCCCTTTATCCTTTTGGAAATGAACCAGCAATCTAGGTCATAGGCCTACAGCAGAATCCACATTTGGATATTTTTCGTAGGCCTAACATAAATTTTATTCTTATGCAAAGAAGAGAAAATCTGAAGATTGGCCGTGTTTGGATCACTCTAGCTCGGCTAGAGCTAGAGATTAGAGTTAGTTTATAAACTAGCTCAAACTAGCTCTAGCCAAGGAGGTGTTTGGATTCAAAGCTAGTTTGAGCTAGTTTGATAATAAATTATTTTTATAAATCATCCAAATATATCCATGTAAGATCTTATTTTAAAGTATTTATTTATTGTAATGAATTCAATGGTGTAATCAGAATTTTATTTGGATGTTTGGTTTGTGAGTTATAATATTTTTTGTAGTTGCATATGAGGTGGGTCCCACGTTCCACCACAACCAGCCAAAACTAGCCCAAATAATCACCTCTTTGGAGAGCTATTTTTTTGGGTGGGCTAGTTGTAACTAGCTCAAACTAGCTCTCCTGTTTAGATACTTTTGGGTTAGTTGGGTACAAACTAGCCGAAACTAGCTCTAGCCCTGGGATCCAAACAGGGTCATTGTCTTTTTTCTACATAAAACCCCTCATAAGAGTTTTTTTTTCAGAGAGCCCCCTCTAGCCGGGCAAATCAGCCGAACCTATCCCCTTCCTCGTTCCCCCACCTCTCTCTCTATTCTCCTCTCCCACTGCCGAACGCCCGCTCAACCCGCGATTGGATCTGGACGACTCCGGCATCGACCGTGGGGCGAGCGGATCTGGCCAGCTCCCGCATCGACCGCAACGGATCCAACGCACGCGTATCCGCGCCGCTCTCACTTGAGCATGGGGATCCAGTGATCCACCGAGATCGGCGGTGCCTAAATCGGGCGGAGCTCTCCAGCCTCCACGGCGTGGAGGCCGGGCAGAGCTCGTCGGCCTCCCGTTGTACCATCGCATCCGCAAGTTGGAGCTCGTCAGCCTCCCGTTGTACCATCGCATTCGCGTGGAGGCGTGGAATGCTCTGGTGCGAGTACACTCCAGTGATGCATCTTTTAGAACTTCATGTTTAATTTCTTTGTGTCGATCTATCTGCAGTACGAATGTGACTATCTAACATTCGCTGCTACGGTTAGCTAATGGACATATGCATTAATAAAGAGTGTGTCCTCTGGCATGTCAGAGATGGTATTGTCAATACTTCTGATTATTCCATTGCCCATACAAGACATGGTAGTGTTGGTGCACGGTGGTCACCCTTTGTTTGTGCTTGACTATAGGTGTTGAAGTTGGTTGTGATGGGCTTTCCAGAGGATCTGATGAGGAGTGCTCTGAAGACTATAATTTCTCAATGCTGTGAAAATTCTGATTATAGTGAGCATTCATAAACGTTCAGAGTTCTGTCTTGAGTTCTGAACTCTGAATGTTCTGAAACTTCAGAACACCAGCGGCCCCCGTGGCCAGTCTGCGCTGCGCCACCGGGTTGCCTCTGGTTCAGCTGGCGGTTCTGCAGCTTGGATTTTACGACACATTACCCATCATTTTTTTTACCCTGTGCCCGACTTTCTGTTTTTATTGGATGTTGGTTCCTGGTGATCTTCCATGCTCGGACCAAAGAAGGAACACATGTTAGATTATTTGCTTAGTTGAGGTTAATATTTTCATTTCAGCACTATCTTTGTTTGAAAATAGTGAAGATATGTGATTGCTCTGTAATTTGTACCATAAATTTTTGTTAGTGTAACATGTATGATATTATGTGTTGATACCATGATTACTGTAACAATTACCATATACCAGTGTATGTGTTTAGATTTTAGCTAACACGTGTGTTCTTTGTCCATCGAGTTTGCATAGTACACTTGTGTTCTTTTAAGTCATTGCAGAGCGCCTGATCGGGCGCCTGATGTTCTAGTGATGTGAATTCCGAGGAAAAATAAGGAGCGGACGTGTTAAGCAAGCTTCCTGTGGATGCTTGCGCTTCTCAAGTTTGCAGACACGGTTGCGTCTGCCATGGCTGCCATTGAGTAGCTGTCACAGCTTCAAGTCATGCATCACTTGTCGTGCAGAAGGAACCCGAGTTAAAAATCAGGAGCATGCAACTGGCCTATCTGTGATATATATGCCACTGTGTCTGCGTGACGTGTCTGGTGCGTGGTGCTAAACACCTTCTTAGTTCTCCACAGATTCCGGGTGACTTCAATGCCCAGAGAGCAATGGAGGATGAGCTCGATCTTGAACACACACTACTGGAACCAGGAGCATGGTGACGACAAGCAAATAAAGCATGAAGAGCTGCTCTGCTCTTTTGATTCTTTCCCGTAAAAGGCGAGCATGTAAACTGATTCTTCTTCTTTTTTTGTCATCTAAAGACTTCCACCGATAAAATAATTTGAGAATAACATCACCATAGGGGATTGTTAACAAGATGCTCTTGAGATACTTTCTTTTCTCATTGTCTATGGCATATTTTTTTGGGGGTACAAACATATGCCACATGAAGAGTTTTTTTTTAATCTTTCTAATAAGATGTAGCATTAATTAATATCCTTTCTAATACTTTCACCGGTTGAAACATTTGATATAATCTCTGCGCAGGGGGTTCTTTAGCTGCTCTGCCCGTTCTCCAGCCTTTCATTTGCCTCGTTTTGCTCTGCTCTGTCTTTCTTTTTCTTGGTCATAGAGTGTTCTGCCTCAGCATAGATGTGCTTGGTGGCTGAGAGGGGTGCATTTCTTCACGTTCCTGCCTTCTTCTCAGCTTCTTAATCTAGCACACAAAATCCTGACGACTCACAAGCCTAAGCTCTGAATCCTCTGATGCTCAGAGACAAATAAATCAACCGATCGAGCACTAAAATAGACAAGCTAGCAAGGTGTGCCAAATATTTTTTTGGAAATCCTCCTCCAATAATTCTCATGTAGATGGAGTGCATGTATATAGTAGCAAGCACCAGTCTAGTCATCTCCTATTTATAGCAAGACTTGACCTATATGGCCAGGTCCATATTAAGGGTACAAATTAATATAGCTTGACTTCATTGTCCTTCATTTTTGTTTCTCTGCAAAAATGGGGGAAATCATGTTATTAGAACATCAAGAAAATAATGAAGTCTGTCAATGGCATGTGCAAGTTATTAGCATGAACAGTTGTGCACACTGTTGCATCGCTGCATGCCTGGAAACGCCAATATATTTCAGGGCCAATGGATGCCCCTGCCTTTCTTCCGTTACAATTTTTGTCTTTCTTAAAACTTGTCTTGAAGAGATGGAGAAGGAAAATGAGCTGAGCACTGAATAAGACTAGCACATGCATTGATCCAAGCTAGTTTAGTCTGGGAAGAAATGCTAGCTAGCTCTATCGTTTCCACGGTAGTTCATGCATGGAGCTCATTGAGGTATCAACCGCATGTCTTTTTTTATATAGTTGCACCAGCCGTCGGTTCTGCTGGTAGTCTGGTACTCCAAAGTAACTTCACATGTTTTTTTATGTTTTTTTAGTTAAATGCACCATAGGTCCATTAACTTTTCATGGCGGGTTATCTAGGTTCATCAACTTTCAAATTGCATTTTTGAGTCCATTAATTTTTGGTGGTGTGTCATTCAGGTCCATCAACTTTAAAACTGTGTTTATGAGTCCATTAACTTTTGATGGTGTGTTATCTAGGTCCATCAACTTTTAAATTGTGTTTATTGGTCCATTAACTTTTTAACTGATTGACTGTACATTCATTCTCCTTTAATTAGCAAATAGATCGGACGATGGCTGCCACCATGATGCATAGTGAGAAAAAATGAAACTATAAAATAAATAAGAGGAACTGTGGATTTGTTTTTTGGCCATCTAAAATAAGTTTGCCCTTGGGCTAATTAACGCGGACCTGGCAACTTCGTGTGATGCATGGCCGCTGGCGCTGGGCACCTGGCCGCATGGCCCCTGCTTTTTTGGCCGGCAGGGCAATAGCAAACGGCGCCACGACGGGACCAGCGGGCTGCGGTAGCATCGACGGATCGACTGGCTGCAGGGAGCGGCGGACAGCAGCAGCGCGTTCTGCGGCGGCGGCGAATCACTCACTCGCGAGGATGGTTTGAAACCCTAAACCTTTGAAGCGGTGTTTTTCTTTCCTCTAAGCATGGTGTCAGCCTCCAGACGCACGTGCTTCCATGCGGTCCTTCTCGATCTCGATACACCTATCAATCAGCTCCCTCAGGGTGTAGCTCTTGTTTTCTGACAAGGACAGCTTGATTCGCTTGTTCAGATCATTGCGGTAGTAGTACATCTTCTCTTTTTCCGAAGCAATGCATGCGGGTGGGGCAATGCACCCTTGTTCCTGATGACTCCCAAGCCTAACCTCTGAATCCTCTGATGCCCAGAGACAAATAAATCAACAGATCGAGCACTAAAATAGACAAGCTAGCAAGGTGTGCCAAGAATTTTTGGAAATCCTCCTCCAATAATCATTCTCATGTAGATGGAGTGCATGTATATAGCAGCAAGCACCAGTCTAGTCATCTCCTATTTATAGCAAGACTTGACCTATATGGCTATATGGTCATGTCCATATTAAGGGTACAAATATAGCCTGACTTCATTGTCCTTTATTTTTTCTATGCAAAAATGGGTGAAATCATGTTATTAGAACATCAAGAAAATAATGAAGTCTGGCAATGGCATGTGAAATTTATTGGCATGAACAGTTGTGCACACTGTTGCATCGTTGCATGCCTGGAAACGCCAATATAAATATTTCAGGGCCTTGAGCGGGCCAATGGATGCCTCCGCCTTTTTTCCATTACCATTCACTAGTAGAGAACACGCCTTTATTCCCGGTTGGGAAACCCCTTTACTCCCGGTTTCTCAACCGGGAACACGAATGCGGGGCTAAAGGTGACACCCTTAAAGGGTGTTTCCCCACGTGCAGCATTGTTGCCACCTTTAGTCCGGTTCTTATTACGAACCGGGACTAAAGGTCCGTCTCCTTTTTGTCTTTTTTTTTTTTTTTCTTTTTGGTTTCTTTTCATTTCATATTAGCTAGGGTTTTAGAATATGTTTTTGAAGGCGCATTCTATGTTGCTTTATATATATATACGCGTATATATTTTGAGCATATATAAAGTACATAATTATAGTACGAAATTATATATATATATATATATATATATATATATATACTAGAGTTAATTAATATTACACAATATATATACACACGAGATATGTCTTTGATACGATATTGGATAACATCTAATACAAATTAGACTTAATCTTGGTTGGGCAAGATTTTTTCTTTTGGGTCGTAGTAGTGCTCTCCATTGGGTTGTATGACTTCGTCCACAATAAATCCTGCAATCATCTCGACAATTGCATTGATCTTGTCTGATTGTAGAACCTTTACCGCCAACCAATCAGACTTCCGTTTGAATCAAAGTAAAGAAAATGTATTAGTATATATATATATATATGACTAACTACGAATAGGTACCAACAATAGTAAGAAATCAATTGTGAAACATACCTTAAGCTTCTCTAGTCTAGGTCTACTCGTACACGCCTTGATGAACTCACAAACATAGTATCCGCACAAATTATTCCCCGGTTCCTGCCGCAAACACCACTTTACGAGAAAAAGAAACCTCTCGTTATCTAGTGAAGACACACTCACATTATCAAGTTCATGAAAACTGTATATATATAGCTAGTAGTACTTACTTGGGTTAACACTACGTTCAGTGGCGCTTTACGATCAGTGCGGTGATCTTGAATGAATTTTGCCCAAACACTAGCAACAAAGTTTTGAAGATTGTTAATTAACCTTTAAGATTTAAGAGAGCAATAAAGAATTTGGTTCGTGACCGATATTAAATTATCTCTGGATAATGTCTATCATGTCTTGATAATCGGCTCGATCTTTTCTCAACGAGTCTAATATTATTAACCGATTATTGTCCACATAGATGACCATCAAGATCCAGTGAAAGCTGCATATATGTTTATAGCATATGAAGTCATATAATTCAATAACTATATATGGGTCAAGTAATTAAGGGAAATAAAATATGCACACTCACTTGAAGTTATACGGGAAGAGTATCGATTTCTTGTCCTTTTGGTGAACTAAGAACCTCATGAAATTCTTCTCTACTTGAGGTCGCCAATTAGACTCGGGAGTAACTTGGTCTTTGAATACAATGTATGGATCAACAAAACCGATAGTATTGTCCTTTATTTTTCTGAGTCTGTTCATCTCATGTCTACATACATATATAGTGTAAGGATGACTCTATATATACAACACATGAAAGTTACTTTAGTAATAATAGAAACAATGCAATCACACTTACAGACAAAAGCAACTGAGGAGAGATTTGTCGAGGGCATCATGGTGGCATAGTTGGTGTAGTTCTGAGAAGTTAATATGTATGATGTCATCGCCACGGAAGAAGTGTCGTTGTCTGACTCTGAGAAGTAGTCATTGCTCGTTCCTTTTACATGCCTCTAAGTACCACTTGTTCAACCTGTATATTTGTGTGTTGTGATCTCTTTGTGCGGCATCAGGGTTGAATAAACTATTGCCATATTTATAAATCTTCCAAGGATCAACTTCTGGGGCAGAGTCGATTTCGCCACCATAGAGAATTTGGTTTATGTCAAGACCAGTTTCGACGTAGAAAGTAGCAAGTTGCTCTATGTTGACCTCTCCAGCTTCGTTCATAAATGTTCCATATTCATCACGAACAACTAGTGGAGGAATTGGTTTTAATGAGTCTCCGAGTTGTGCAACCTCTTTCCCTGCTTTCTTCTTACTTGTCGTCACCGCCTTCATGAGAGTGCGATCATAGTCTCTTGCTGGCGGTGGCTTACGAGCTTCACGCATCTCTTTCTTCTTTTGCTCCAGCTTCTTTCTTAGTTCTTTCTGAAGAACGTAGTGCGGCTTTGGAGGGTTTCACCTAGTTCGTTCTCTTTCTTCATTGTCCCTTTTCAATTTTGCAAAGAACTCTGCCACTTCTTTAGAAGTAGCCATAATTTCTTCATCTGTCTTTTCATAAGGCAGCTTCTGGGGAATAGGCTTTGTTTTACTCCCAGAGGCTACCCTCTTTGCCGATTGGGATGAAGACTTCGTCGATTGTGACGGGTCAGACCTCTTAGCCGCAGACTTCTTTGTCAACTCAGGCTGAGGTGGCGGAGGGGTTGGAGACCTCCTTACCGGTGATGGAGATCGCCTTGGAGACGACTGCTGCGACGGCGGTGTTGGAGACCTCCTTGCCGGTGTTGGAGATCGCCTTGGAGACAGCTGCTACGACGGCGGCGTTGAAGACCTCCTTGCTGGTGTTGGAGATCTTCGCCTTGGAGACGGCTGCTGTGGCGTTGGAGACCTCGTCCTTGGAGACGACTGCTGTGGCGGCGGCGTTGGAGACCTCCTCGGAGCACTATGCTGATCCGAGGACCTGCTGCTATATATGACAAAACAAAATTAGAGAACATGAGTACTTTATACTTGTTTAGTCAGTATATAAAATTGCTCACAACACTATCATACGTACCTATGGTGAGGTAGTTTAGGAGGCGATGCCCCCGGAATAACAATGTATCTCTTGCGCCATAGAATAAATGCATGCTCCGCTTCTCCGAGAGTCTTCTCCCCATCACCTCCTGGAATGTCAAGAGCCACTCTGTTACATCCTTTAAGAACTCTATCTACGGAGACGCTAGCATATCCAGGTGGTATTATTTGGCAATGCATTCTTGGTGTTCTAGTAGGGTCAATAGGGGAGACAACACCGACAACAACCATGATGTTGCCATTATCCTTTGGAATGTGCAGCTCACATGCGGTAAGAGGTACAGTAATGTCATCCACAGGGAAGCGCAATCCTACATCATCTGGTAGCTCTGTGGAAGCACAACTACTTAGAATCTGGTTAGTAGGGCTACCTCCAGGCTGTGATGCTGACCGTCCTTGGGAAATATTAGTCAATGCTCTTCCTTGCTAAGTGTGTAGCTTGCTGGTCTTAAGTATTGGCGTCCATCATCTGTCTTCTCTGGATGCAGTTTTTCTCGTTCATTTAAACATCGCAGGTCTTGTCGGGCTTCAATTGTGTCCTTACTCTTCCCATACACACCCATGAATCCTAGTAGGTTTACACACAGATTCTTCGTTAGGTGCATTACGTCAATCGTGCTGCGGACCTCTAGCACTTGCCAATAAGGTAGCTCCCAAAATATGGACTTCTTCTTCCACATAGGTGCGCGTCCGTTAGCATCCTTCGGAACAGGTTCACTCCCTGGTCCCTTTCCGAAGACTACTTTCACATCCTTCACCATATCAAATACATCCTCACCAGTTCGGTTGAGAGGCTTGGTCCGATGGTCTGTCTTACCTTTAAAATGCTTCCCTTTCTTTCTAAGGGGGTGATTCGCAGGAAGGAACCGACGATGCCTGAGGTGCACGACCTTTCGACATTTTTTCAAATATAAACTTTCAATGTCCTCAAAATAGTGTGTGCAGGCATTATATCCCTTATTTGTTTGTCCTAAAATATTACTAAGAGCCGGTCAATCATTGATTGTTACGAACAACATTGCTCGCAGGTCAAAGTATTCCTGTTTGAACTCATCCCACACACGTACACCCGGTTTATTCCACAAAAGCATAAGTTCGTCAACTAAGGGCCTCAGGTACACATCGATGTTGTTGCCAGGCTGCTTGGGTCCTTGGATGAGCACTGGCATCATTATGAACTTTCGCTTCATGCACAACCATGGAGGAAGATTGTAGATACATAGAGTAACAGGCCATGTGCTATGACTACTGGTCTGCTCCCCAAAAGGGTTCAAACCATCTGTACTTAAAGCGAACCTTAAGTTTCTTGCGTCCTCCGCAAACTCTGGGAATTCTCTATTGATTGTTCGCCATTGGGACCCATCGGCAGGGTGTCTCAACATATTGTCTACCTTACGGTCTTCACTGTGCCATCGCAACAACTTGGCATGGTCTTTGTTTCTAAAGAGACGCTTCAGGCGTGGTATTATTGGAGCATACCATATAACCTTGGCAGGTATTCTCTTCCTCGGACGTTCGCCATCAACATCACCAGGGTCATCTCGTCTGATCTTGTACCGCGATGCGTGGTATACCGGACATTCATCCAAATCCTTATAGCCCTCCCCGCGGTAGAGGATACAGTCATTGGGACATGCATGTATCTTCTGGATTTCTAATCCCAGAGGACAAACGACTTGTTTTGCTTCATACGTAGTTGTTGGCAATTTGTTTCCCTTTGGAAGCATCTTTTTCTGAATAATAGTCAATAATTGTCAAAATCCCTTGTCAGATATACCATTCTTTGCCTTCCATTGCAACAATTCCAGTACGGTACCCAACTTTTTTTTCTCCTCTGTGACTGTCGGGTACAATAATCTCTTATGATCCTCTAGCATGCGAGCGAACTTGATCTTCTCCTTTTCACTTTCACAGTCTCTCTGAGCATCACGAATGACCTGACCAAGATCATCAAGAACGGGCACATTTTCTCCCTCTTGCTCTTCTTCAGCTTCCCCCATTGCAATATCATTTAGTGTAGCATATTCAGCAAAAATATCTTCATCGTGCCCTGGTTCTTCGTCTTCGCCTTCTTCCATTATAACCCTGATTTCTCCATGCTTGGTCCAACAAATATAGTTTGACATGAAACCAGACTTAAACAAGTGTGCATGGATATTCCTCGCGCTAGCATATTCCTTCAAATTCTTACATAATGCACATGGATAACGTATAAAACCATCTCGCTTGTTTGCCTCTGCCACAGTTAAGAAATAATGCACGCCATCAATAAATTCTTTGGAGCGGCGATCAGCGTTGTACATCTAATGTCGGCTCATCGATATGCACAATTACACGTGACATACTATATCAAAATCTTAAACATGACATCCATGGGCTTCAATTTATTAACTTATCAAGATACAAGATAGCCAAGTCGGTTATATCACATCAATATTAACTTATTTAAGCATAACCACAATATAGAAAATTTCAAGTACCACTAAACAAACTAGACATAAAATGCACTTCAACAGGATAACAATTTCGCGCCCGATTCCAACTAAAACAAACGACACATCATTCGTTTGTTCAACATTCATGGGCCTCGTCTGTTGGCTCATTGCTTCATCAGCCGCTTCTTCTGGAAGAGATTTTTGCACGTGTGTCACATATTCTTCCTCCCAGTACCATCCTTTGCATCCAGTACCGTCCCACTGAAAATAGAACAACAAATTAAGAACTATAATCAAAATCACTTAGCAAAATGAGACAAACTGAAAAAAAACGTCAAACGCGATAAAATAGCTCACATTGCGATTCAGACACTTGTAGAAGATACGACCCTTATTGAGACCAGACTTGGACACTCGGTACTCCATCACAATCTTCTGCTCACACTTGCCGCACGGAATGAGAGGGAGCTCCAGCCTCAGTCGTCCATTTCCAACCCCATGAGAGGCCGAGGAACAATAAGTCGTCGTCATCTACTCACTAGCTAGATTATTTTCTAAACAAACTCAATTAAAATGAGCTATCAATTACTATAACTCTAAAATAAATTCTCTATATATTTCTCTAAATTACTATCGTCTCATATTGAAATTACAAAGGACAATTAAAACCATAAGTAGTTGTCATCTACTTAGTAGCTAGATTAATTTATTTAAACTAAATTAAAAATCTTATTTTCTAAACAAACTCAATTAAAATGAGCTATCAAATACTACTATAACTCTAAAATAAACCCATTATACATTTCTCTAAGTCACTAGCGTCTTATTGAAATTACAACGTCAATTAAAACTATGAAGTCATTTGTAGGCCAATTTGAGAGAAAATGACATGCAAAATTCAAAATACACAACAAAACAACAATTCGTAAGCATGAAATGAAATGGTGATGAAATAAGAGAGGATGAGATTGGTAACCTTGCTTAGGAGTGAAGTACAAGTGAAGAAACTCTTGTGTATAGGCCAGAAGAAGCAAAATCACCAAGAACATCTTTCTTCCTCCTCTCTTGCTCAAGAACACTCTCTGTTTTCTCAAGAACACTGATGTGTCCTCTCTGGCTCGGGCAAGGGAGGAAGAAGGTTATTTATACAGGGGTTCTTTAGTTCCGGTTGAAGTTACCAACCGGGACTAAAGGCTCATCTCTAGTCCCGGCTGGTAGCTCAGACCGGCATTAAAGCTTTAGTCCCTGCTGGAGCTACCAACCGGGACTAAAGATTAGCCTTTAGTCCCGGTTGGTAGCTCCTGCCAGGACTAAAGGCCCTGCTTGCAAAAGGCTGCTGTACGCCTGGCGTACTAGCCGTTGGGCAACACTCTTTAGTCTCGGTTGGTTTTACCAACTGTGACTAAAGGTTTCTTTAGTCCCGGCCACAAAAAATGTCAGGACTAAAGCCAATTTGGCATATCGTTCAAAGGCAGATTCTCTACTAGTGATTTTGGCCTTTCTTAAAACTTGTCTTGAAGATTGCGAAGCTCGTGTGAGCACTGAATACAATTATCACAATGATCCAAGCTAGTTTAGTCTGGGAAGAAATGCTAGCCAGCTCTATCGTTTCCACGGTAGTTCATGGAGCTTGTTCAGACATCAACCACATGTCTTTTTTTATAGTTGCACCAGTCGGTAATGCCGGTACTCCAAAGTAACTTAACATGTTTTTTTGTCGTCCTGTTAATTTCTTAGTCGATATTGGCCGGGAAAGTAGTCTTCTTGCATCCATGCAACACCAAGAATTCGGACAGTGTCAAGTGTTCACCTGCGCATATGTGCACCTATATGAACAAAAGCAGAAATGCCAATAATATGCAAGATGTACCACGAGTGTATCACAAATTTATATCTTGGGAGGTACAAAGGTAATTAGGATCTAGTTGTTGAAATTTGATTTGGTAAGTACCTTACTTAATATATTTACTATACACTACCAGGATTAATTCTAAATTACATTGTGTCGGGTACAAAGGTAAGGGGTACCCTAAACGTGTGGTAATCTAATGCTTAACATAGCAACCATTTTTAAGGCAGGATCCGATCAGCCGTCCGAGTCAATGAAGGAAGGTCCATCACACAAAGGTTTCCTTCACCGGCAACAGGGACCGGTCGTGGGCCGGCCCATTGTAGAAAAAACAGAAGACAGGATACCCCTCCGTCTCTACCTCGACTGACGGACGGGGGTCGAACGAACGACCCCTCCGCATCTACCTCCACCGACGGACGGGGGTCGAACGAACGACCCTCCGCCTCGCCTTAACCCCCTGTATGACAAAAGAGGGGTCGATCGAACCCCCCACAGCCTCCGCCTCCGCCTTGACCTCTCGAATGACGGACAGGGGGTCGAACGAACGACCCGCGCGCAGAAGGTTCGGTCAGCTCACCTGCTCCCGGTATGGGTTAAAGGAGATCCAATGCACCTACTTGCCCCCGCCTAACGTCATGGGCGCCCACTACCGCAGTCAAATCCATCAACTCACCGCCCATGCCCTGGACCTCCGTTGACCGTGCGACCGTTGTAGCCACGTTACAGGTATGGAATCCAGAGGCATCCCCTCGAGCCATGAACAGGGCAGCCCTCGACCGTGTCTTCAGGGATACGACAAGGTCACGCTGGCCTCGACCCCCCTCGACCGGGGGGCTCGACCACCGTCCCCAACCACTCCGGCATGGCTCCCGTCCAATCCGTCCCGCGTCAACTGTGGGACTCGTACCCGTCTACAGAAGGCCGACCGCACTGTGCCATGACATTCGGCAGCGTCCAGTCTGCCATCACCATGCCCTGGAGCACCGGAAGGACGGGAAGGTCACGCCGCTACAGCGATCGACGTCCCTTCGCCAGCATAGCGCCACGGACACGCCTCCCATGCCGCTATAGTTTAGGACTCTGTACTCTCAGGCCTCCCCTTGATCTATAAAAGGGGACGCCGGGATAGAAGAAAGGGGGCATTCATAAGGGCAGGGGCTGATCAACATCGGCTTAGGCATTTGGACATCAGCTCTGACCCGCATACACCACACCCCCGATCGCTTGATCGACCTCTCAAGCAATCAACCGACCACCTAGGATAACCCTGCTAGCCCTAGGCCTCAGCTCATCCTGAGCACCCCCATGTAAATCTGCTTGTACCCCCTATACGAGCACTTCGGTGCAAGATAATACAATCTATCCTCCTCCGCTGGACGTAGGGTCTTCTATGCCCGAACCAGGATAAATCTTGTGTTCTTCTTGCATCACGTCTGGGAGAGGGGGCACGCAATATACAAATTTACTAGCCGGTGGTCTTGACCCCCTGGGTCATAACACCGACACATTGAATGCCAAATATACCACCAAGGAAAATAGCAAAACCGTCAAGAAAATAGTTCTTGGCTATTGACCAGCAAGCAAATTCCGCAAACGATAGAGGATGAGAGAAATTATTTTCCTTGGTGGTTTAAGCGTTTTTAAAGGATGTCTACTCGTTCATTTCTAATACTCTATGATCTCTCATCACTGTCTGACTGGCAAACTTATCGATCGGTTACTTTGTATGTTATTTCCAACTATATACAGTCATTTTTCTATATATGACACCTCTATACGTGTCTTCAATATGCATTTAGTTGAAACCTTATTTTATGTTATTTAGATTAATCACTCAAGAAATGAAACACGCATATGTATACCTAATATAATTGGGTAGCTAGAGCTCGAGCCTCCCCTACCGCTGCTGCAAGCTTGGACAGGCCCTCCTTAAACCCACAAATTTGTAGCAATGGAAGGCTTAGGATCGGGGGGGGGGGGGGGGGGGGGGGGGGGGGGGATGCATCCCATATTCGAACATGGAAATTAGACAATTAAAGTATTTCGCTCTTTCATTTTCATTTTTACCCCGCACAACAGGTCTAAATCTGTGGATGTATCCCATAGCTTGTATGTGTTCCATTTCAGCACCCACACAACAGGTCTAAATCTGTGGGAACGCACGACTAACTGGCTGGTAATTAATACATTGATGAATTGGCACCTACTCCTCCCCTTTCACAGCATCATCAGTGTGTGCATGGAGTACAGTGATGCTTATTACTAGAGCCTGGAGTTTAATCGATCAGTAGCGCCTGTTGGGGAGGACACGCATAATAGAGCTGTGTGGCGACAACAAGAAAGCCGTGATGCATGAAGGTGAAGGATGCATGGATCTATGTCCAAATTCCCGGTGACTTCCAAGCCTACCTACTAACTAGCACTAAGGTATGATGAATGGAGGATGGGCTAGCTGGGCACTAGAGAAACGTACGAGAAGCAAGACAAGCTAGGCATGAACAGATTTGCATCCCTAGTTCCCTACCGATGATAAGCCTTATAATATAAGCTCAGTCTGGACAGAGATATAATGGAGAATGCGCCAACGAGCAGTTGGGGGTGGGAATTGATGAAGAAAACTAGTGAAGGGAGGCGCGCCATCGCGCCCATGGAGTCACATAAAAAAATTTAAATACGAAGAAAGTGTGTGTATGTACATATTATACATGTTGAAGTCCGAGGACAACTAATATATATATTACATGTGCATTTTTTTTGCTGGGTTAATTAAGGGACATCATGCAGCAGACAATAACTGTTCTATACAATTTAGAGGAAACGAGATATACAATCCGATGACAAAAAGAAGCAACAACTAATTGCCAGAATGGAAGCATAGGAGCATAAATGTCATACAATATATATGTCTGACAAAATAGACACATGAAGGAACCCGTTGTAGCAGAGTACTAAGGCCTATGAATGACAATAGCCACAAGGCAAGAGTCTTGATAGTTGATATAGTACATACTTGCACAGGCAAGCAAGCCACTGATAATAACAATAAGAAACATCGCTCCAGTATACTTGATGATGCAGCTTTCCATACAACGGGACAAGAATTGGAAAGAGGTACAGAGAGCCAACATTCAGACAGAAACAAACCACAGTTCAGTAATATGACTTTGTAAAAAAAAATACCATCCCATAAATTGGCAGAAGCATTTTTCCAAATATTCAGGTCTATATAGCATTGTAAGTCCACTTGCAGGTGTATATAATTTTATTTAATTTACCTATATATGAAAACATGTGTTTGAAAGAGTAGTAGAGGTCTGCTATGATGCTATCAACTCTGAAAACTTAAATACTTCAGCCCTATTGCAATGCATGTGGACCAGGGTTTTCTCCCTAAAGGTTTTTAAGGGAATATAAGAATATGGGCAGTAATGGGATTTAGAAACGATAATCAAAAGAACCACCAAGCATAAAAAAAGAGTAATAAAGAAAATTTAGGATTCAGATTTTAGTAACTAACCGATGGTTCAATAGAGACAGTTTATAATACATCAATTTAAACACTAAGTACACAATAGTATACCTCACTATAAATGCTTTGTAGAACGGGTTGAACAATATGAATTTAGAGCATATTGGTAGCCTTAGCTTAGAGCCGACCAGAGGCGGATCTATGTGTACTGTAGAGGGTGCGGACGCACCCACAGAAATAATTCCTGGTTTTTTTGGCGGGTAGAAATTGATATTTTTTTTAACTGGGTAAAGCATGAATAATTCCTGTTTTTTTTGGCTGGTAGAACACTCAACTAACCTAAAAAGGCTAACTAAGTTTCATAAATTTGAAGATGGTAATAGGCATCAGAGTTGTAACACTAAATTTAGCCCAGAAAAATAAACTAAATTTCATCATAGCGGATGATAATAGGGATGGAAGTTTTACCATCAATTTCCTATTTTCAAATCATCCTGGATTACTATTAGGGAGTTGAATATGTCATCGGAAGAGGCACGTAGTTTCTGGTACTAAACATTTGACAACAACCTACTCTGATTTGCAAATCATGCAACCATGAAACTAACTATGCTCAGATTAGTACCTTGCTGCAGGCAGCTTTGAAACTGAAACAGGACTGATCTTTTTTTGCAGCAAGCATGCTCTGACCATTGACCGAGAAAGACTGTTTCTGACGATTAGCTATTTGAAAAAAAATTTGAAGTGCATCAACATCATGTCAATGAGATTAGTTAAAACATGGATGTGGATCAATAAGATTCTTTATTGCATCTAAATAACATTAAATATTTAGGTCCCTTTTAAAGGTATAAACTGAATATATATCGAAAACGTAGGATGGTGTATATGTAGAGCGAAACTTTTGTAAGGTAGACCTGGTGGTACCTGGTGACGAATATCTAAGTGTGAGGACCACCAAAGGGAAACTAAAAGATTAGTGCATTAAGATTAGCAGAAAAGCGGTATGAGCATGTGCATCTTGTAACCGAGAATCAAGGAAGATTTTAAACAAACTGAGAGCACATGTTTGTCAGTATTAACAAAAGCATGGACATAGAATAAGCTCGTGAAAATACCTCGGCATGGTTTGTTCTGGTATAAGATGTTTTTGGAGGATCCAACCGGTTTTTATTTGTCAATGTCTTGGCTGGAGTACTCTTGGGAGTCCTTAGAATGGCTGATGTCTTTGTTATAATGGCTTTACCTGTGACCTCGTCATCAATTTGACTCTGCTGTCAACAGATAGCTCTTTGACACTCTGAGTAGTTGTATATTCTTTGATGCTCCGTGTAGAGCTAATAGAGTTCCGCTCAGGAGAGGGTTTGCAGAATGTTACAGTCATCTCATTTCCCAGAGAGTTCCTTCTTGCCACCCTTCTTCTCACAGAATCGGTTATATCACACTATGAAATGTCATCTTCTTAACTTTGTCTGTCAAAGCTGACTGGACTTTAACTGGACCTGAAGCACATCAGGCTGAAGATGTGGATGCTTTAGCAGTTCTGCAGCCTGCATATGCCAGTTATGTGAAATGGTTTCATTAGAGTAAACAAATCTACATAGGCATCAATAGTACGTCAGTTAAAAAAAGGCATTAAGGAATTACGCTGGGTCGGTGTTCTGGACTTTTCCGTAGCATGATCTTGATAAGTCCCTACTGCATGAAGTAAAATATTTCAGGAACATGCTCCATTCATGTAAGATAATGAGCAAGATGTAAATAAAAGAGAGCATACCTCAATAATAAACTTACAAGGAACCAAAATATCAATGGTGATACTATCGACTTTGTGATCTTGGTAATAAGAGCTTGCATGTCCTGCCAAGAAATTAGAGTTGCATGATTATTCTGACCGAGATAGTAATCCAACTATATATTTTTAATTACAAATACCTAAAATGACTAAGTGTGAGCATACACATAATGCAGTGGGTGTCTAGCAAGAGCAATGTTGTTCATAACAATTCCTAATTTACTAATGTAAACAGCAAAAACATCTGAAGTAAGGAAGATAATCATCTAATAACCTCATAACCATATGGAGTGTTAAGTATAAAAGTACGAACGGTGCTTTTAGCTTAACCATCAAATTGCACCTACATAAAATCTAATTAAATAGAATCTGAAAAGAAAAGCAAACCAAGGACTTACAAAAGCTTTAAATGCAGGCCTGAGAGCAGTCATTTCATAAATGCAACATCCTGTAACAGAACACTTCAAGTATTAGATCGCAAGCTTGTACTATGTAGGCTCAGAAACATAGTTTATGACACTGAAGCGATACACACCTAGAGACCAAATATCGGATTTAGTACCATATGGTATATCAGCAAGAATTCTTGGCACATATAACTTGGTGTTGGTACCATCTTTGTTGGAGCAAATACAGTAATAAGCAACGACACCAAATAAATGCAAGAAAACTCAAAAAGTTTCAAGTAAACTTACACAAGATGCAAGATCATCTGAAGTCAATATCTTTGCAAGACCAAAGTCACATGCATTTGTACAGATTCAGAATGAATCATCATTGGGATTGCTGAATTGATACATAAAGTGTTGTACTTTTCTTGAGATTAAGTCACTTACCAAGGCGTATGCTTTGATCTCTGGCGATAACTATATTGGAGCACTGAAACAAATCGAGAAATTTCAGTTGGCATTAATTACATGCCTTAGGAAGAGGGGGAATATCATCATGTACTCCAAATCAATCAAGCACTGGTACTGACCTTCACATCTCGATGAAGAATGTGATTTGCATGCAGATAATCAAGAGACATGAGAAGTTGCACAAGCCACTTGCAAACTTTCTAGAAATGAAAACAACAGTGAACGGTGAATCACTTGGTTGCAGCAGAGCAACTGAACGCAAGAACGGAAACAAGATCAAGAACTGCACCTCCTCAGAAAAATGGTTTCCATTGGCTCTTTTGATAACCTCAGCCCTGAAACAGTACAGGTTGTGTTAGCCAGGAAGTAAAGGTTTGTGAAGAAACTATTTAACCTCCAAGAAATATACATACATGTCTCCTCCCTCACAGTAACCAATAACAATGCAAACGTAACAACCCTGAAATTTTAGAAGCGAATGAGACACATAACAAGAATAGGTTTTCACCCAATTATTTAAAGTAGAACTCTATTTTGCCCCGTTGCCTACCTTTTCCACCCATGAATCTTTCTACTCCACAATGAAAGGATTCCGGAATGTCGCCATGAGCTGCATTTGCAAGAAAATTTGAACATAATTGATATCAGATCAGTTGATGACTTGCCAAACGTTACTAAATCCACTCTGAGAACTGCGTTGCGACCTGAAGCAAAGAAATTTACCTGGACCACTACCGCTGAAGAGTTGAAAAGCTAGAGGAGGCCCATACAAAAGGTATGCATATTAGTAAACATGGTCATATATCAGCCATGTGCAAGCAGATACATCAAACTCTGAATTGAATGTTAATTATTACCAAATCATTTGGCGCTAGCTTTTCTCCCCATGTACAGTTCTCTCATCAGAGTAATAATGGTTAGAAAATCGATTTGACATGAACCTACCGTTCCCAAAAGTCTTGCTGACAACATTGTTGAGGCTCTGCTTGGGGGTTTAGCTCCATCTCTAAATCTGGGTTTACATACAACTGAAGTCGCAAACAAGGGTAGACATCAACACATAACTACATAAGTATAGAACAAACCAGGCAAGAAGGCAGAAGTAAGCATATTTCATTCATATATTCACTTCACTATCAGGTAAAGTTTCCAGATCAGTAGCTTTGGGATGGTCTGACGGTCTGGTTTCCTTCAGAAAGTGATAGTCAGTGTGAATAAATAAGATAATAACAAATTCATAAGTAATATAGGGAACACTTTTTAAGAGAACTCACACTTATCATGAAGGAAAAATTATCTTAGCATCTCTGGTGGTATTTTCAAAGTAGATTGTTTGGTTTCATCAAATTGCTGAAATGAAACTGGCATAAATCAGTACTTTACAATAAATGCCATGGAAAAAAATGCAAAATCAAGTAGCAGCACAACCACCTGAAGATATAACATTGAAAACATCAGCTTAACACTCAATTTGTGTGAGCCAAAGTAAGGCCCTGAGAATCAGGGGCAGTTGGCAAGCGACATTGGTGCGTAGATACAACTATATAATGTATAGACACCGCCATAACAATGTGTGGCTTTATATACTATTACTATAATATGAATATGAATGGATACCATGTCTAGAAATCGGACTAATCTGTAGTGTAAACCACTGCCATGTGATGGAGACATAGAGGACTGCATTGTTTACCTGAAAACTGCAGAGAACCAGATCGCCAAACAAATACTCCCTTGCATCCCCTGCATCAATTGGTTAACCCACGCGAAGCAAGATATTCTTCAGTTTCTTTACGCAGAGAATAGCCTTTGTAGACCGTGACTGCAGCCGGGCTGGGACGCAAGCGTGGTCGGCCCGTGCTGGGTGCTGCTGCACCGGCGGGGGAGGGGGCGCAGTTGTTTCAAGCGGATTGGGGCCTTCGCGCGTGCCAACGACCGCATCGAACTGCAGCTAGGGTTTCGGGCGCGGCGGCGGGACTAGGGTTTGGGGAAGCAACGGAGGGGAAGCGGCGGCGGAAGGCACCGGCGGGGCCCAGCAGCGGTGCTCCATGTCCGGGGACGGCGACCGGCGGAGCGCACGCGCGGCGCTCGACGGCGGCCGGCAGGGCGCGCGTCCCGGGGGCGGCGCCATTCCGCCCGCGTCGAGAGAGAGGGAAAAGGAGGGAGAGGAGTGGGAAGCGGCGGCGGCAGCCACCGGCGGTGCCGCAACAGTGCCGCTCCGTGGCCCGGGCCGGCGGCCGGCGGGGCGCGCGTTCCGGAGGTGCCGCCGCTCCGCCCGCGTCGGGGGAGAGAGAGAGGGAAAACGAGAGAGAGGATGGGGAGAGGAGAAGTGCAGAAGCTGAAGCTGAAGTTGGGTTCTATATATATTTGTTTGTGCGGATTCGGAAGAGAAGCCGAAGAAGAAGGAGAGAAGCTGGTAAAAATAACAGGAATTACCGAAGCGGCTCCCGGTAATATCCTTCGGAAGAGATCTAGATCGTCGATTGCAAGATCGAACGGTCGGAAAAAATTGGGGTGACGTGGCCATCTCGATTCTTGAGGTAGCTGGGCAGTTCTCTTTTTCTTAATAAATAAATAATAATAATATTAATATATTAATATATATAATATTAATATATATAATATTAATATAATAATAATAATGCTCTATCTCATTTAATTTCCTCTAGTTCATGATGGGGATATATATTGAGACACCAACTACATCTCCCTTTTATAGTTGCACTTTTCCATTCGATTGGATACTCGATCAGCTCCAACCATTTTCCTGAGACCTGATAAACAAGCTACACCGCACATCTCTGAAAAAAAAGCACAACCACAAAAAACTTGCTCAAAACAAGCCAATGCTCCTTAATACAACTAATAAATATATATATATAGTATTCCATCGGTCTACCAGCTGATGCACTTATATAAGGTGTGTTGTCAAGACCAACTTATAACTGATTTACTCTCCACAATTCAGTTTCAGTTTTGGGCACACGATTTGGCATGTGTCTCAGCTCCTAATTAGACTATCTCCAACAACCAATACCCAAAATACAAGACCCATTTCACGTTTGGGTACTGCTACCGTTAATAAGTTTATTAATACCCATAAAAGGTCATCTCCAACGACAAGACTCAAAAGAGAATTATTCATGTTTTTTAGAACATGCCTAAGCATGTAATTAGGTTTGCAAAGTCATAACAGAGCAGGGACGGTAACCCGGACAGGTTACCGAAGCCCAAGAAGACAAAGAACACGACAACCGCAGAGCAGCCTAGCTCAAGCACCCAGAACTGAGCATGAACGGAGCAGCTCTCTAAGCTGTGAGAACCCAGCAACGCACCATGTCAAAGCCTCTGCTCGAATTGCCGCCAAGAGTTGTTCGACGGTGGAGGGTCGATTGTCGAAGGTCCTGGCGTTGCGTTCCTTCCATAGCATCCAACCTATGAGGAAAACAAGAGAGTTGAATCCTCTTCGTCGCAGCTTGGGGACGCGTCGCTGCTGAAGCATCCACCATGGAAACACGGGCTCCTCCCTGACAGTGACTGCGGAATGAAGCTGTACCAGCCGTACCAAGGACAAACAAGCATGTTGGACCTCTCTGCTGAAGCACAGGTCGAAGTCAAATTCCTGATGATAGTGTCCGGCTGGGAAGTGAGCTGGACCTCATCAAGCCGATCACAAATCATGGCGATCTCGACAGCTACTTGCATCGTTACTGGGCCAGAATTATTCCTGTGAATAGTAGGTCTTCAGGAGACAGAATACCCAGATTTAGGTTATGACTCTCATGACACCAAAAATATGTCTTACATATAGATTCTCTGTTGGAGGCTATAGGTATTGAGTTGGAGACCCATTTTGGGTTTGGGTCTCCCAATGCCTCTCTTGTTGGAGATAATCTTAAGAAACCAAATTAGGATGGGGAGGCATCGGAAAATCAGAATCCCCTTGGCTTGTCAACATCATTCCGATGATGGAGAAGTGGATTGTTTCATCTCTCTTTTTTAGAGAACTGGAGGAGCCGAGGTCCCTACAGGGATTTTATTAAAAAAGCTGAGGAAAAGTTTACAACTAAAGCTTACAACTGATTGAGGCCACTAGGATGCTCACATTTTTACAACTTTACAAAATGAACAATATATTTAGTTGTCAACATAGTCACTCCAATCAATTTTGATACAGTAAAGGACTCAACTAAACACACGAGCTGAGTTTAGAGGAAGGAACCGGTGAAACCTCCTCCGCAAATTGCACACACACAACCAGAATATTAAACTTCTCCTAGTGAGGTGGAGTTCTCCTAGTGTTTTAGTAGTCAAAATTTAGTACAAACTTTCCCTAGTAAATGTCTCCTAGCTAGTGAAATTCTCATGTGCTATAATTAGTGGTATTATTTTTGTACTACTTAAAACACTAGGAGAATTCTACCATTTTAATAGTGACAACTGCAACTACAATTCACCGGGCCTCCCCTAGGGGAACTACTCTCAGCATTTGACCAGACAGATTCGTGATGATACTCCCAGGCCTAAACTTAGAAGCAGAAAATTAGCCAACACAGATTTAATATATGTATGTTTTCAAGCACTATTAGGCATGAGCTATTTATATCCGCCATTTTCTTCTTAGAAATAGTCAAGTTCAGGTACATGCACAATTATACTCTCATCCAAGTTATCAGCGTGTGTGCTCATCTTCGGGATATTGTTTTTACAAACCACAGTAGAAAGATATATACCACCTATATTTGGACCGTTCTCTCAAGATCGATATGAAACACATATATACTACCTAATATATATAACTGCAAGTAGCAGTGCATTTTCTAGGACCTGAGTGATAATTGCAAGTAGCAGTGCATTATCTAAGACCTGATGAGTGGCTAGAGCTCGAGCCTCCCCTACCCTAATGCGTTGGCATCTGCTGTGCTCTGATGCTGCCTCCTATGCAGCCTCACCAGCGCCTCCTTTGCAACGAATCTGCAGTTCAGGCTCCACCAGGCGTGGGCGGAGTGCAGCGGTGCTTACTACTACATCTTTGGATCTTGGCAGCACCTACATAGTGTTTGGTTGGGCTAAGGTAATGCAAACGTAAAGGGAATGGAAAAGTGGTGGTAACGTAAATAATGTAACCCGTTACTTGATTTGTTAGGTAACAGATAAGCATGTATGAACAGAAGCCGGGTCAAAAACTGACGCCGCAGAGAGCGCCTCAGCCTCAACTTTCCACTAACTAGTGCGCAAGCAAGTCACGAGCGGACACGTTGCTCCCGCTGCCGAGCGAGCAATTTGATCCCGCGGAAAGTTGAGCGTTATCGGATTTGTACAGGGCCGTAATCCGATTCCACCGTATCTGTTTACGTTGCACGTGAACCAAACAAAAACAAACGGCTTTTGATATCGTTGTAATCAGGTTACGTTACAAAAACTCGAACCAAACAGTTCGCTAGACCGGTGGTCTACAATCGAGCTGTGTTGCGAGGACTAGAGAGATATGTGCTCCACGAAGGATGATGCATGGACCTATGTCAAAATTCCTGGTGGCTCTCATGCCTAAGGTTACACAAAGGGAGGAGGATCGACCTAGGTGGGTACTAAAGAAGCGCACTGAGAAGCAAGACACTACAAGCTCTGCTGGAAGAGATAGCATAGATTGTATGTATCTCTATTATAAGCTTATTATAAGCTTGGTGCAGCTAGAGAGATGGAGAATGAGCTAGCACTAAATAAAAGCACACCATTCAACTCATGCAATCGGGGTAGGTATTGAAGACGAAATGCTCTATCATTTCCTCTGCAGTTCATATATGCATGGGGCTATATATATTTATATATATATATTGGGACATCGAACAGTACATCTCCTTTTGAAGGACCGAAATGGCGACTAGAGGGGGTGAATGGGAGCCTCAAAATTTTTTGCGAAACAAATTGACCACTGTCCCAAAATCACCACCAAAATAACGAAGCAAACACCGTGATGTCCACGACCCTAATGAGAGGGTGGATGTTCCCTTGGAATACAGCGGGACACCACACAAAACTAAACTCAAACGACAAGCTAGGCTTCAAGGAAATTCCGAGCACTAGGACAGAAAAACTGGGAACTGCAAAACAAACAATAACCTCTGGAAAGGAACCGAAAACCTACTGCACGGAGCAGTGCACCGTTCACAGCTTGGAAGCACTACAGAGTTGTAAAACCGGACAAGCTATGAAGCCAAAGATCACAGAGGAACTGAACTGAACTGCTTTCTGGCTGAAAGTGTAAACCGACACTAGCTAACCATACTCAAGGACTGAATAAACAATGATCAAGCTTGAAAGGTACTAGTGTCGTGCACAGCCAACTAGCTATGAGAGGAAATTAAATATTGCAGTTACTGTTGCTTGATTTAGACATTTCCAAAGATTCACGAAGAGCTAAATCTGCTACTTGCTGCTACATACGCATACTAGAGAGACAAAGCAGGATCAAAGAAAGAAAAACAGTTGGCGCTGGAATTCTTACCACTGATCGACAGCAAGGAAGCAGCAGGGGATGCTCAGCTTGATCCCAACTGCGCTGAAGACCATCGAGTCCACACTCAGACATGAACAGAGCCTGACCGACCAGAAAGAACAGAGCGCAAGGAACGCTTGAGCAAAGAAGAACGCATACACCAGAAAGCAAACCAAACTCGACTCAAAACTCCAAGAGCTGATCCCAAAAATTGCACAGATGATCTAGAACAATATTAGAATCTATCCCCAAGAAATCACTGCCTGGGAAGAACCCAAACTCCGGGAAGATCAGATCACGAGTACAAACTGAAAGAAATTCGCCAAAAAGGAAATCTGCTTGGTTCTTGATGCATGAGTGGAATTAGCTCAAATTACTTAAAGGTCTTGTTCATCACTCAGAAAAGCATCGAACTAACCAAGCAAAAACCAACAGAACTCAATTCCAGCGAAAATCAAAAGGCCAAAGAGTTGGAAAAACAGTAAACAGCAGAGACTAGAAATACGAACACCATGATTAAAAACCCAGAGGGCAACGTGAGGTAAAGGCCTCACTTCCCACTTGAGAAACTCCGATTACACAGCCATGAATTGTTCTCTGGACTTCACTCAAGAAAATCGAAAAAGCTAACCCTAAGACTTAGAACCAGCATCAGGAAAAATGGGGAGGGGAAAGTGCACGGGAGGAACAGAGAGAGGGTTTGGGGAGGGTTGCCTCTATTATTTAGAGTCTATCACAAATTCCCTATTTGCCCCTAAATATTCTTGAGCGAACCACCTAGCCCGAGGGGCATTATGGTACAACTCTTTTTCAGTCAATCGTACGGCTCCGCTTCCTTCACGAATTTGCTTCGCCTCGACGCAACCTTCGTGATTCCGTCACGTGCCGCCCCGTTCCATCCTCGGAACCTCCGCCCGGGTTTTGAAGCTCAAACCCGCGAAACCCGCCACCGGTAGCTTTGGGCTCAACTACCGAACCCCGAGTTTTGAGGCTCAAACTCGGAAACCGTCCTCCGATGGTTTTGCGGCCCAAACCACCAAATCGCTCGACTCGAGCCACCTTGTCCTCGCCCGGTCGGACTCCGAGTCCCATGAGCCTCCGCTCGACCCGCTCGTCCGCCGTCTTGATTTGGTCGACTCGGTCTACCTCCATGTCTTGTCGCACTCGCCGGTGTCAAGCACTAGCCACCACAGCTAGTCCGCCGACGCTCATGGTCCCTCAGTCCGAGCCCCGCTTCCGCCCTTCACCGCTCTCAGTCCATCGGCACGGCAAGCCTCTACTCGACCTTCTCCACGCTGTTGACCACTGTCACTAGGCATAGCACCTGCACACCACAAGCTGATAGACAGACACACACATGCTTTCGCAAGGATTAGTATAAACCGCTCAAACTGAAACACTCAAGTGTTAGGCAATCACTCATCACAAAACTAAACAAACATGGGCACATATCAACCATGTGTTCGTAATCTCCCTCTTGATGAGTGCATTGTCAACACAAGTGCATTTTAGATTTGAGGCACAAGGTAAAGCTCTCCAAATGACCAAAAGCTAAGAAAGCCAAAACCGAGGTCACTTGAGAGAAGCAAAACGAGTCCAAAACTTGGTTCCCAAAGACATGGGCAATGGCTCGACGCAACCAAGCAAATCAAAGCTAGCCCTCAAGAAGAAGCAGAAAACGGACTCAACACCGCTAGCAAGCCAAAGATACCAATCAAATCTCTCAAAGCTCAGAAATACCAATTGAAGCAACAAGAGAAGCTCAAGGATACCAGTTAAACCAAATAACGCTCACAAAGCCAATCGAAACCTGTCAGAGCCAACAAGACAAGCTAGACCCTCCAGAAGAGGCAAAGGCTCAACACATCTAGCAAAACTCCCCCTGGGCACATGCACACTCAAGAAACCAAGAAAAGGTGAAAAGGGCCAAAGATGCAAGTTTTCACAAAAGCCACAATTTCTCCCCCTTGGATGAAATTCTCCCCCTTGACCAAAGTAGGTGTGAAATGCATGCTTTCTCCCCCTTGTTGACACATGTAGCTCATCAAAAACTCAAAACTCAAGATCCGGCCACAAATGACATGATATGCAAAATGAGTGCAAACAAGCTTCATACATAGAGCTAAGACAGTGAATAGATGCTCTAAGTGATGTGATCCTGTGAGAATAGGAAAAGCTCAACGTGCCCAACAAAGACTAAGTTTGAGCTAAAGATCACTTTAGAAGCCAAAATAGAGAAGATAACATGTGTGAGCAAGGAATGGGTATCACCTTGAAGAATCATGGCCCTAGTTGGTTTCGGTGATTAACGACAATTAGAGATTATTATGGCTAACGTGTGTTTTGCAGAGGCTATGTGTAGCTTAGCCATAGTGATCAACAAGAATGGGCATCTATGGTCATCACTTAGCCCCCAAGATGGATATTGTTTCGGATTTCAAGGAGACATGATGAAGACCCTAGAATTATAGGCTAAGTGCCATAAGGTGATGAAGGGCACTTAGAAATAGATAGGGCTTCTCTTTTTATCTTTGACCACACTATTAAGAGGGGTTGAGACTAGTAGCTTCACTTAGGAAAGCTTCATGACTTAGGTGTGGTGCACACTTGACTTCCTTAGCTCTAAGCAAGCCTATGGTGACCCTAAGATAGCCTAGAACAACTTCCATATTCATCGCGACGAAAAACGAAGTTGATAGAACTGTTTTCTAGGCGTCGGACGCTCCTGACGGGGGCGCCGGACGCTGTCCATCGCGTCGGACGCTGGGTGGTTAAGTCCATAGCGTCCGTCGACCTTCCAGTGGAGATGTTTTCTAGCTAAGTTTTTCAGGGTCTGTCGGACGCTGTCCGTCGTCCAGGCGTCGGACGCTGGGAAGAGCGTCCGTCGACCTTCTAGAGAGGGTGTTTTTCAGCCTGAGCCAGAGTGTAGCGTCGGACGCTGGGATGAGCGTCCGTCGCCCAGTGACGTAGCGTCCGTCGCTGGGAACAGTGTGTCAGAACTAGCCGTTGGGCAGGGCGTCGGAGCGTCCGTCGCCTAGGCGTCGGAGCGTCCGTCGCCCAAACTATGAACAGAAACTAGCCGTTGGGGCATGCGACGGACCGTCCGTTGCCTAGTCGATAGAGCGTCCGTCGTCAACTTAAGTTGCCAGCCCGAGGCAGTTTTCAGAGGGTCTATTTATAGCCCCTCCCACTTCTCTCCCACCTTGTCTTTGCTCATTTGAGTTGCTGAGTTTGTTGAGAAGGTTGGGAAGAGAGCAAGAGCCCTAGAGAGAGAGAGTGATTCGCGAATCCATCCATCCTCTCTCTAGTTCATCCAAGAGTTCAAGTGTGCATCCTCTAGTTGTGAAGCTTGAGTGAGTCAAGCGAAGATCGAGGCTTGTTACTCTTGGTGATCGACATCACCTAGACGGTCCGGTGGTGCTCGGAGGAAGATGATCGTCGGAGGATTGTCGGCGGCCCTTCTCCATCGACGTTGTGATCGGTTGTGGACGATTCACCGAGCCGGAGTGGCGAAGAATCAGCCCGTAGAGAGCACTCATCCCTTGCGCGAGATTGAGGGGGAGCTATACCTTGCGAGGTGCTCCAACGAGGACTAGGGGGGAGTGTCGACTCCTCGATACCTCGGCAAAACATCGCCGTGTCAAGCATCTCTTTCCCTAGCTCTTACTTACCGCATTACTTTCCGCACTTGTCTTTCAATTCATACTAGAATTGTGTAGGAAGTTTTCGTATTCCATTGACTTGCTACCGCTTTCTAGCTAGGACACACAAGCGGTAGGCACTAGGGGGTTAATTGGCTCTTTATAGGTTTAATTCTTGTTTAGAAATTAAAAAGAGCCCAATTCAACCCCCCCCTCTTGGGCATCTTGATCCTTTCAATTGGTATCAGAGCAAGGTTTGCTCTAAATTAGGCTTCACCGCCTAGAGCAAGATGTCCCATGGGGATGGACCACCTCCCATGTTCGATGGAGACGACTTTCCTTATTGGAAAGTTCGTATGGAGGCCTATCTAGAGGCCGTTGACGTGGGCGTGCTCAAAGCCGCCACAAAGGGAACCAGAGGGGATTGATCCGTGTAAGGTGGATTGATCCTTAACCGACTCTGATACCAATTGAAGGACCAAAAATGCGACCAGAGGGGGGATGAATGGGAGCCTCAAAATTTCTTGCGAAACAAATTGGCCACTGTCCCAAAATCACCACCAAAACAACGAAGCAAACACCGTGATGTCCACGACCCTAATGAGAGGGTGGATGTTCCCTTGGAACACAGCGGGACACCACACAAAACTAAACTCAAACGACAAGCTAGGCTTCAAGGAAATTTCGAGCACTAGGACAGAAAAACTGGGAACTGCAGAACAAACAATAACCTCTGGAAAGGAACTGAAAACCCACTGCACGGAGCAGTGCACCGTTCACAGCTTGGAAGCACTACAGAGTTGTAAAACCGGACAAGCTATGAAGCCAAAGATCATAGAGGAACTGAACTGAACTGCTTTTTGGCTTAAAGTGTAAACCGACACTAGCTAACCATGCTCAAGGACTGAATAAACAATGATCAAGCTTGAAAGGTACTAGTGTCGTGCACAACCAACTAGCTATGAGAGGAAATTAAATATTGCAGTTACTGTTGCTTGATTTAGACATTTCCAAAGATTCACGAAGAGCTAAATCTGCTACTTGCTGCTACATACGCATACTAGAGAGACAAAGCAGGATCAAAGAAAGAAAAACAGTTGGCGCTGGAATTCTTACCACTGATCGACAGCAAGGAAGCAGCAGGGGATGCTCAGCTTGATCCCAACTGCGCTGAAGACCATCGAGTCCACACTCAGACATGAACAGAGCCTGACCGACCAGAAAGAACAGAGCGCAAGGAACGCTTGAGCAAAGAAGAACGCATACACCAGAAAGCAAACCAAACTCGACTCAAAACTCCAAGAGCTGATCCCAAAAATTGCACAGATGATCTAGAACAATATTAGAATCTATCCCCAAGAAATCACTGCCTGGGAAGAACCCAAACTCCGGGAAGATCAGATCACGAGTACAAACTGAAAGAAATTCGCCAAAAAGGAAATCTGCTTGGTTCTTGATGCACGAGTGGAATTAGCTCAAATTACTTAAAGGTCTTGTTCATCACTCAGAAAAGCATCGAACTAACCAAGCAAAAACCAACAGAACTCAATTCCAGCGAAAATCAAAAGGCCAAAGAGTTGGAAAAACAGTAAACATCAGAGACTAGAAATACGAACACCATGATTAAAAACCCAGAGGGCAACGTGAGGTAAAGGCCTCACTTCCCACTTGAGAAACTCCGATTACACAGCCATGAATTGTTCTCTGGACTTCACTCAAGAAAATCGAAAAAGCTAACCCTAAGACTTAGAACCAGCATCAGGAAAAATGGGGAGGGGAAAGTGCACGGGAGGAACAGAGAGAGGGTTTGGGGAGGGTTGCCTCTATTATTTAGAGTCTATCACAAATTCCCTATTTGCCCCTAAATATTCTTGAGCGAACCACCTAGCCCGAGGGGCATTATGGTACAACTCTTTTTCAATCAATCGGACGGCTCCGCTTCCTTCACGAATTTGCTTCGCCTCGACGCAACCTTCGTGATTCCGTCACGTGCCGCCCCGTTCCATCCTCGGAACCTCCGCCCGGGTTTTGAAGCTCAAACCCGCGAAACCCGCCACCGGTAGCTTTGGGCTCAACTACCGAACCCCGAGTTTTGAGGCCCAAACTCGGAAACCGTCCTCCGATGGTTTTGCGGCCCAAACCACCAAATCGCTCGACTCGAGCCACCTTGTCCTCGCCCGGTCGGACTCCGAGTCCCATGAGCCTCCGCTCGACCCGCTCGTCCGCCGTCTTGACTTGGTCGACTCGGTCTACCTCCATGTCTTGTCGCACTCGCCGGTGTCAAGCACTAGCCACCACAGCTAGTCCGCCGACGCTCATGGTCCCTCAGTCCGAGCCCCGCTTCCGCCCTTCACCGCTCTCAGTCCATCGGCACGGCAAGCCTCTACTCGACCTTCTCCACGCCGTTGACCACTGTCACTAGGCATAGCACCTGCACACCACAAGCTGATAGACAGACACACACATGCTTTCGCAAGGATTAGTATAAACCGCTCAAACTGAAACACTCAAGTGTTAGGCAATCACTCATCACAAAACTAAACAAATATGGGCACATATCAACCATGTGTTCGCACCTTTTTTTATAGCTAGCTGCACTTGTCTGGTACACCAAAGCGAATTAACTTGATTTTTTTTGCTCTCCTTTTTCATGGTCGATATTGATGGAAAAATTAGGAGTAGTCTTCTAGTCATCGCCATCCAACACCCAAAAACTTTGAATTCTGACACCTGACAGTGTGTGTGCTCAACTGCATGCATGTGCACATATGAAAACAAGGGAACGTGACAAGATGTACTAGAGGCGGTATCACGATTTACAAAAACGAATTAGCTTCTTGGTACTCAAGTTTGGTACCTCACTTAATATATTTACTAGTCCATGCATGCATATATGGAGAGTCATCCTTCTGCACGTGCTAGAATTTATATAAAAAGATATAAGTATTAGAAGTTTGTTTTTTTAGCACGTATGTACCAATGTCTCATAACATCTCATTAATAATCTATATTTGACTTGACTTCTAAAATTCTATCTTATTAACTTTTACAATTTTTTATTTGACATGATGTTACGTTGAAACTCTTGTGTTCATTGTATACTACTGATGCAAAATTCACCTTTTTGCATTTGGAGAAAAATAAGGATTTTTATCTACATCACAATGTCAATTGAAGATTTTTTACAATGATATGTATAAACAAACAATAAACTAGCAACTTGGTCAAACTTGTCTAAATGTAAAGTGTGGCTACCAAGCAAACACTCCCCCAAAAGCTAAGGTCACCAAACCGTGTGCTGTCTGCTATCAGAAAGCTGAGCTCTAGTGCTACTTGCTTCTTCCATTATTTGTCTCTCAACCCCGACTTCCCTCAAAAGGTTGAGAAACCCTTATGATTGGTGTAGAAGTAATGGAACCCTCAAAATGTTGCTTTTACAAAATCATACTACCATATAGTAGAAAGAGTATACATATTTAGCATATTTTCTTTGTTGCTTTCCTGGAACAAGAAAATGTTCTGTTTCAGTAAAAAGCATATTGAGACATAGCACGCCGTACTCTATTTCAATTCAGCATGGTTTTCATCTGACGTCCCTCGAGTGGTTATACAAACAATGGCACCCCACGCTATCGATCGTATGCAAAGCTTATTCCCAAATCCCAAGTGTGTGAGCTCACAACTGGCAATGCGCGCATGCGCATCTGCTCCACCCGCCTCCGCAGCCACATCAAGGATTCGCGTGGAGTGCAGTACTGCTTCCTGGAGCCGGGGTATTGCCAGCACCTGGACGCTGGAACTAGAGACACCTCGGTGAAGCCACTGCCTGGAATCGAGCATCGTGGTGACTGGTGAGCACGACCAAGCTGGGTGTTGGCAGCACCTGGACACTGGACCTACAGATAGATCGGTGGTGCCACTGCCGGCCTAGAATCGAGCATAGTTGTAACTGGTGAGGACGACGAAGCTGTGCTGCCGTGGCAGTGTCTGCAGGCATCTCGGATTCCCAATTTAGTTTCTCAATTTGGGATAATACAGCACCCACTTTGTGTTCCTTGCTTGGAAAAGAGGTTCCCAGAGCATGGCCTCGTCCCATGTTCCAGGCTGCATATACTAGACAGTGCCAGTTTGTCAAGTAGGACGGGTCTATGTCTTCCCGGTGACTCCCAAGCCTAAGCTCCATGACTCCCAAAACCTAAGCTTCCCGGTGACTTCTGCTTATAAATCGAGCATTGACCCCCCCCCCCCCCCCCCCCCCCCCCCCCCCTATTTCTTATATTAGCAGCAAACCACTGCACCTTGACCCTGGGAAGGTCTAAAACATGAAGTTATATATTCAGCACATGAAACGTACTAGTGCAGGGAAGGAAACAAAAAAAAAATCCATTCATAGTGTTTTCATTCAATTCATGTGTACTCTCTCTCAAGGATGCATGCATATATATCCTCAACCTCGCTATTTATATTTGGACCTGATCCATGTCCTAGTCAAGCAAGTACGTGCAGTCCTCTCCCTCCATCACACAATAAGTGTCGCTATGGTATTCGTAGTTTCGTACCAATCAAATTTTCTTAAATTTGGCTCAGTTTGTACAAAATATTAGCAATATTTATGCTTACAAATAACTTCCCAAAATAGACACTTATTTCACCGTGTTGTGTCACGCTGGAGGGAAGTTGAGCATCATTAATTAGAAATTGGAATTACTCTCTCCATCCTAAATTATAAGACATCCCAAGAATTTTGGAGTCAAAGTATCTCAAGATTCACCGAATTTATATGACAATATAATAGTATTTATGGTGCCAACTAAGTATCATTAGGTTCTTTATCAATTATATTTTTATAGTATGCCTATTTGATGTCATAAATCTTTATAATTTTCTCTATAATTATTTGATCAAATTTGAGATGTTTTAACGCTCTAAGATTTTAGAATGTCTTATAATTTATAATTTGAGATAGGGGGAGTAATTAATTCATTCATTGTAATGATTCAGCTCATAATTTTTTTTAAGATTAAGAATATGCATTCCGGTCTCCCACACTCACGAATGAGGGTGAAACCAATTATTAAGCTCATATAAAAATAGAACCATGAAGTGCTAGATCACCATGTGCGCTGCTTCTGTGCACCAAAAGTCTCTAAAGATACGAGTGTATTGCTGTAGATATCAAAGCATTAACCTACCCTTGTACCTGGTGTTACATGTCTCTTGAGAGTAAAAATTAATATACCTGTTTCCATTGTTTACATTTTTGTGGTACAAACCTACTCTATGAAGACTTTTTTACTTTCTTTCCGAGATACAGCTAAGTTCTTTTTAAAATTTCTTAGAGTTTCACAATTGGACCTTTTGATAATCTCACTATAGAGGATCCTTAACGAAAAGCTCTTCAGCATCTTTAGCTGCCCTTTCTCTAGCTTTGCATTTGGTTTTGTATGATTTGCTGCCTTTTTTCTGCCTTTTGCTGCATATATAGGTGTGCACGGTGTCTGACAGCGCTATTCCGTCTAGCACACAAATCCTAATGACTCCCAAGCTTAAGCTCAGATGATGCAGAGAAACAAAAGTATGAGATGCAGAGAAACAAAAGTATGAGCCCAACACAAACGAACAAGCAGGGTGCAAAAATATATGTTTGAAGTTCTATCATATTGATGAGATCGAACCGAAAGCATGTATATATAGCAAACGTCAGTCATCTCCTATTTATAGCCAGAGTCAGGACCTGCTCTATGATCTGGAATGTTCCAAATTTATAAGCAACAAATATAGATTTCTTGTGTTGTCTTTTTGTTTCTCCAAAAAATTGGGGAAATCATGTTTAATTAAAACCACAATTATATGTATGACCTCCTGACGAAACCAGGGACCTTTCCGCTCCCTCGCGTCGTCTCCCTCACGGGGGGCGACCCGGGGCCCCCAGCCGCCGCCGCCGCGCCTCCTCGCCGGCGGCAGCGGCCAGCAGGTCGCTGCTCAAAAAGGCGGCGCCTGTCCCGCCCGCTCCCGTCCTCCTCCACCCCCCCCCCCTCTATGCTTTCCCCTTCCTCCCCTCCGGCACCGGTGGCCGGCTGGTGGCCGGATCTGCCCCCCCCCCTCCCGCCCCCCGCGGCCGGATCTCGCGGTTCGGGCCCCGGGCGGTCCGCGGCGCTCGGCGCCGGGTCGCGCCTAGGGTTTGCCCCGCCGCCGTCATGGCCCCGAGCACGGCACGCCCTCCGCTCCCCCGAGCTCGCTCCTCGGCCGGGGTCGACGCGGGGGGAGGGCTCTCCCGCATCTCTTGCCGCTCGGGACCTCCAGGGGTGCGTGGTACCGGCCGGCGGTGGCAGTCCGGCTCACCCTTGGGGTGGGCGGCAAGACGGCCTGCCCGGCACCACCTCCCCTGGCTCGCCGTTGGGCCCGGCCGGCCGCCCCTAGCTCTGTGGACCTGGGTCGGGGTCGAGGCCGCCGGGGCTGGCGCGCCGCCCTGCTGGCCGGTCGGTCGTCCCTGCGATGGTGGTGGAGGCGGGCCTCCTTTGGGGCCAGCGGCGGCGGTCCAGCTCGCCCGTGGGGGCGGGCTGTGGGATGCCCCACCTCGGCTCGTCTTCGGCAAGGGAGCTGGGGAGCGCGCATTAGAAGGCTTTGTCCGCAGTCTGCTCCGGTGCGTCTCACGCCCGCCGCACCTCTGGCCTTGAGGCAGGGAGCTTCGGCCGGGATCGTTGCGGCGGGGAGGCCCCCGCCCAGAACTCTGGCGTACCAGAGTAGGCCACGACGGCGGTCCTCGACCGTGTTGCTCCCCTTCTTCCCCTGCCTTGCGGCGGCGGTTGTGGATCGCTCCCCACGCCCTTGACCGGGGCCATTGCTCCCGCAGGCGTGCCTTGCCCCCCTCCTGATGGGCGGTGAGCTTTGGCCATTCTGGCAGCGCCCTCCCGCCAACGCCCAAGGTGAGTGTTGCGGTGGTGACCAACGGTCGACTGTGATCCCTCTGGCTCCGGCGGTGAGTGGTGGGCCACGACCATCCTGGCTGTACCCATGCGCCGGCGATTCGTTTCGCTTCGCTTTCCCCCACCACGGTCACTCCGTTGTTCGGCACCGGCGGCGGACACCATGAAGAAATCCAGCGACGTCTCTGGTGGCAGCGATAACCTAGGGCAGCGCAGGTGAAAACCATGTCCTCAGGCCGAGGGCCTAGGGCCGGCGACGGTGGCGAGAACGTGTCGACGAAATATACGTCGTAGTCTACCTAGGGGTACCCTACGGTAGTAGATTGTAGGCGGAGGCATGGCGACGGCGGTCAAGCGTAACACAGAGAGCATAGACACGGCGATTTAGACAGGTTCAGGCCGGCAAATCGCCGTAATACCCTACGTCCTGTGTTCTAGTGGATGTATTGATCTGAGATATAGATTACAAGATGTGATGAGATCGTGTTTTGGGGGGGTCCCATGTCCCTCCTTATATACGCCGAAGGAACATGGTTATAAGTAAAGTAGCCAATATGGTACTATTCGTGCGGTGCACGTCGTGTGTCGTACGTCTACGTCTTGTGGGTCGGCCCACCTCCTGGTCGGGAGGCCCATATAGGTCCCTGGGGATATGCCGAGATAATATCTCCAACAAGTCTCCGAGCACGTTATATCCTTCTAGCGAGCTGTCCTGAAGCCTTCGAGGAGATGCGACCTGGTTGCCTTTCTTTATCAGCATTGTCGAGGATCTCCGACCAGGTGGCCCGATCAGGATGTAGTCCGGAGAAGCTTTCTGACCAGGTTGAACTGGTCGGAACCATCAGAGCTTGGTTAGCTAGCAGGTCGCTTCGTTGTAGGTCTGCAGCTGCTTATCGGAAGGATGTGACGTGCTAGAGAAAAAATTTGAAAGAACTTCTTCTTGGTGAAGTGTATCCACTTGGAGCTTGCAAGGCTATAAGGAACAACAAGGTCCTAGTAGAAGCCTGTACAAGTCCATATTTGGCGCTTGTCGAAGAAAAAAGCAAATACATTCACCGCGAGGTGAAGTGTATCCCCTTAGTCCCCGAGCTTGGTAGTAGGTGTTGTAGACACATGGTGCCAAGCTATAGAGCATATTGTTACTGGCGCAGTCCCGAGACTACAGGTATAGCATGCCCATCAAGCCCCTCTGACGAGCTACCCAAAATCAGCACCCTGATCCGGATAGCATGGAGCAACTTGGTGGCACACCAACTCAACCATCAGGTTCTGGTTGACGACGAAGGTGAGTCGTAAACGAGGTCGGCGAGAGTCGTGATGAGTCGGCGACAAGGAGCGACGAGGTCGGCATGAGCCGTGGCGAGGAGCAACGAAGTCGGCGTGAACCATGACGAGTCGATGATGAAGACAGTCCCCCGAGACTGTAGTTGGCGACGAGGAGCGACGAGGTTGGCGTGAACCGTGACGAGGAGCGACGAAATAGGCGGGAACCGTGACGAGTCGGCGACGAGGGCAGTCCCCGAGACTGTAGTCGGCGACGAGGAGCGACGAGGTCGGCGTGAACCGTGACGAGGAGCGACGAAGTCGGCGGTTACCGTGAGGAGTTGATGAGGTTGGCGGGAACCGTGATGAGTCGGCGACGAGGGCAGTCCCCGAGACTATAGTTAGCGACGAGGTCGGCGTGAACCGTGATGAGGAGCGACAAAGTCGGCGACGAGGGCAATCCCTGAGACTGTAGTCGGCAACGAGGAGCGACGAGGTTGGCGTGAACCGTGACGAGAAGCAACGAAGTCGGCGGGAACCGTGACGAGTCGGCGACGGGGGCGACGAGGCCGGTGTGAACCGTGACGAGGAGCGACGAAGTCGGCGAGAACCGTGATGAGTCGGCGACGAGGGCAGTCCCCGAGACTATAGTTGGCGACGAGGAGCGACGAGGTCGGCGTGAGCCGTGGCGAGGAGCGACGAAGTCGGCAGGAACCGTGAGGAGTCAGCGACGAGGAGCGACGAAGTCGGCGTGAACCGTGACGAGGAACGACGAAGTCCGTGTGAACCGTGATGAGTTGATGACGAGGGCAGTGGCGAGTCAACAACGAGGGTCGTCGACGAGATGAGTCATGGCGATGAGGTCGGCGACGAAGAACGATGAGGGCCGGCAACGACATCGGCGGTGGAGGACGACGTGGGGCCGCCGACGTGGTTGGCGGCGAAGAACCACGAGTGCCGCCAATGGCATCGGCGGTGGAGGACGACGAGGGCCTCCAACGTGGTCGGCGGCGAAGAACGACGTGGGGAGCCATGGCGAGTTGATGACGATCTCCGAGGCAAGGATGGTACCGCCGCTGGTCTAGATCATAGATCCGATCTGGTCATGACGGGGGCCACCAACGTGGTCGGCGGCGACGGACCGTTGACGAGAGTGACGATGAGGGGACGTCAACGAGATCCGTCGACGAGGGCCGTCGACGGGGGAGATGATCGCTTGACGAGCCATGACGTCGTTGCACACCCCCCCCTAGCTGGCGCGCCAACTGTCGACGAAATATACGTCGCAGTCTACCTAGGGGCTACCCTACGGTAGTAGATTGTAGACGGAGGCATGGCGACGGCGGTCAAGCGTAACACAGAGAGCATAGACACGATAATTTAGACAGGTTCAGGCCGGCAAATCGTCGTAATACCCTACGTCATGTGTTCTTGTGGTTGTATTGATTTGAGATATAGATTACAAGATGTGATGAGATCGTGTTTTGGGGGGTCCCCTGTCCCTCCTTATATACGCCGAAAGAACATGGTTAAAGGTAAAGTAGTCAATATGGTACTATTCGTGCGGTGCACGTCGTGTGCCGTACGTCTACGTCTTGTGGGTCAGCCCACATCCTAGTCGGGAGGCCCATATAGGTTCCTGTGGATATGCCGAGGTAATATCTCCAACAGAACGTCATCACCTTCTTGAAGGCGTCGTCTCTGTTGTTCCTCGAGCGTCGTTGCCGGAGCAAACACGGGAAGGAAAGATCCCAGGGGTGCATGTCCCAATGGAATTGGCATCTGCGGGCGTCTTCCCCTTCCTGAAGGTTCCGTTGATGCGCCCACGACGCTCCTCCGACATCGAGTCTTGCCCCTGCTTGCCTTCTTGGGCCTTTGTGTTGTCGGTGTGGTAGGGGGGCTCTTCTTTTCTCCTGTTGGTGTGTGTTGTTGGTTCTAACCGAAGGTGGCAGGGTTTGTTTAAAAAAAAATTCCACCCCGGGTTCGTTATAAAACATTCTCTTCTTCTTAATTATAAAGATGCTCAAGTCTTTTGCGTATTCGACAAAAAAAAATGTATGACCTACCTTCGACGAGTACAATAATGGGGCACATGCAGGAAGTGAAAATCCCTGTCATTGCAGTGTAGGCAGCTTAAGTGCATCTTGTAAGTATTGAGAAGCAGAGCAGGAGTTAGGACCAGCTAGGTGACGAGCTGGTGGAGCCCGCCTCCCCCGCCGGCGGCCGTCCAGGTCCCGGCGTCCTCATTCCCACGCCAGCGGCCACCTCGCTGCGCCAATGCCCCCCAGGTCGGTGCACTGTGAGAAGCCAGCAACTTGGGGGAGGGGAAAGGAGGAGCAGGGGACGAATTGCACAGAGATAGGTTCAGGATATCGATTGCAATAACAAAATATATCTGATACAATTCTTCGCAACTGTAACAAGAAAATGTTCTGTTTCGGTAAAAGAATCTTGAGACATAGCACGTCATGTTCTATATTTCAATTCAGCATCTTTTTCATCCGACGACGTCGATAATACAAATCCTGGCACCCACGCTAGCATTTCCCACGTGTGTCAGCTCGCAACTGTCAGATAATACATTTGCATCTTCTCCACCCGCCTCCACAGCCACATCAACAATGCGCATGGAATCGAGCAGGGTGGTGATTGGTGAGGATGACCAAGGTGTGCTGCAGTGGCAGCTTCAGCAGGCATCCCGGATTCCTGATTTAGTTTCTGAATTTGGGATAATATAGGACCCCCTCCGTGCTCCTTGCTTGGAAAAAGAGGTTCCTAGAGCATGGCCTCGTCCCATGTTCCTGGCAGCTTATACAAGACAGTGACAGTATGGAAAGTAGGACGGGTCTATGCCTTTCCGGTGACTCCCAAGCCTAAGCTTCATGACTCCCAAAGCCTAAGCTTCCAGGTGACTTCTGCTTATAAAACGAGCATGCACCCCCACCCCCACACCCCCTATTTCTTATATTATATATATATATATATTGTCCGCACACTGCACCTTGACCCTGCTGGGAAGGTCTAAAACATGAAGTTATATATTCAGCACATGAAACGTAGTAGTGCAGGGAAGGAAACGAATTTTTTTTCCACTGATAGCGTTTTCATTCAATTCATGTGTACTCTCTCTCAAGGATGCATGCATATCCTCAACCTCTCTGTATATAGTTGGACCTGATCGATGCCTGTCCTGCCCAAGCAAGTGCAGTACTCTCCCTCGATCACAAAATAAGTGTCGATCTGATATTCGTAGCAATCATTTTTTTTTTAAATTTGACTCGGTTTGTATAAAATATTATTAATATTATGTCTCCAAATAAATTTATTATAAAAACAAATTAAATGAGCTATCGAATGATATTAATTATGTATTATAAATAATAATAATTTCTTATATATATTTTTAGACAAAGTTAAAAATGTTACTCTTGGGGAATTGAGAATAATTATTATTTTGTGACGGAGAAAATATTTATATAGTTGGAGACCTCGTTGTAAACTCTAAATAAACCGTGCATTTTTTGCAATTGTATCAACACTAATTAGAACCTATCCAAGCGCCTGCAGCCAAGTCCCAATTGATATATATGATTGAGTCATCAGAGGGAAGATTTTTCATGATTAAAAAAATATAAATAAGTTTTCTTCTTTTGTAACCACAAGGCTAGAGCTTTTGCTTTGCCATAGTATACTATTTGAAGAATAAAAAATAGCATAATATTTATAAATAAAATACTAGGTCTAAAAACCATGCATATAACTAGCGAAGGGTCTGAAAAAATTAGTCATATGGGATCAAATTTGATACTGTAAACTGTTGGCGCCGGCTGCCGGAATGTGCAGCTCGACGGCGATCTACAACGCTCACCAACTCACCTAGAAGTCGACACGGTCACCATGGAACAGATGAACACGAGAACTGGTGCTGCCAAACGTCGTTGCAGTCTTTTTACGGTTTCTGTTTTGCTTCTTATTAACGAGTGGATACAAAGCGAGATTCACGCCACGGCCCATTCACGCTGCAACGTGCCTGCCTAGCGCAGGATCGGATTTTGTGTATGCCGTGGCGAGCGAAAGACTCAGTCTCGCCGTGAACGTACCACGGCTCAGACCTGACCACTCTAATTAAACATGCAGCTAGCAATGTCTAGAATGTAAACATGAACCTGACAATGCATCTACGTATTTATATCATGATCAAACTGTCCACGGGATTGAGTTCAACATAAACTCAACCCAAACACACGAGTTTAGCGCGCTGGAGGAACTGGCAAAACCTCCTTCGCAAATTGTAGACAACTACTCAACCACAATTCACCAGGCCAACAACTAGGGGAGAACGACTCTTAGCACGCATGTGACCATCAGATTCGTGACGACTCCCAAGCCTAGGCTTAAATGCAGTGATTCAGAAAAATCAGCCAGCACAGATTTTATATGTGTGGTTGTGTATATTTTGAAGCATTATTATGCATCATCTAATAGTGCCATATATATATAACCAGCTGGAGGGTTCTCACTAGCTACTTGAAAGCACTGTACCATGCATATATAGAGCACACTTTTTTTTCGCGAGCGGGATTAACCCGTTTTTCATTAAGAGGAAATGGAGGGATATAAAAGTTTTACAGTCTGATCAGAGGAGTTGAAGAGGAGCCCCCAACATGATCAAACAACGAAGCCGAACAACACAGGCGACAGACATCGATCGAGCAGAACGATAACAAAAGCCTAGAGGATATTACATGTGACTGAAGCGTTGCGACCAGAGCTCGGACATAGAGCACACTTGATATTCTTACTACTAGTAGTCTGCTTTGGTCCAGCACAATCGATCATATTATATATAGAGAGAGCATAGATATAGTGTTTGGCATAACAAAATCTAGCAATATGGATGATATGTTCAACCATTGGTCAAAATTGGGTGGTTCCAAACACAACTTATTGCTTCTAATTGCAGCATCAACTCTATTCTGGGCTATTTGGCTAACTAGAAATGAAGTGGTTTTTGATAAATGCAGACTAAAATCTTTCTTGCAGGTTCTATTCAGGGGAACGCATTGGCTTCACCAATGGGCCAGGTTACAGTCACTTGACGACCAGCAAGACACCTTGGTTCAAGCTAGTCGACATCTTGAAAGTTCTGTCATGAAGTTCTTTGCATCGAATGGATGGTTATCACATATTCGGATTGGTCTAGTATAGTTATAACTTTATTTCATTGTCTTTAGTCATTTAGTGTTTGTGCTTTACAACTCGTTGGCATGTGTAAGACTTAAGACCCGAACTCTGTAATGATTGGCATGATTCTACTTTGTTAGATGAAGCCAGGTATGAAATATCCATTATCTAAAAAAAAAGAGAGCATAGAGAGCAAGAACGAAAAGAGAAGAACTATTCGTCCCATGAATGCATATATATAATTGAGAAGAGGGGGGAGAAACTAATTAATTAGTGTTTGATGAGAATGGGAATTATCAGGAAATATGCTAATACATTGTACTTATTCGGCTCATAATTTTTTTAAGATTAAGAATAATATGGATTCCAGTCTCCCACACTCACGAATGAATAATGGATGCGACCAATTCAGCTCATAAAAATGGAACCGTGAAGTGCTAGATCACCATGTGCGCTGCGTCTGTGCACCAAATGTCTCTAAAAGAACGAGTGTATTGCTGTAGATACCGAGCATTACCTACCCCTTGTACCTGGTGTTACATGTCGCTTGAGAGTAAAAATTAATATTCCATTTTTTTCATAGTTTACAATTTTTTTGGTACAAACCTAGCTACTCGACCAAAGAAGACCTTTTTACTTTCTTTCTGAGATGTAGCACTAATCTTACAGCTAAGTTTTTTTTTTAATTTCCAAGACACTTTCACCAATTGGAGCTCTTGATAATCTCATCACTATAGAGGATCCTTAACGAGGAGGTCTTTAATTAGCATCTTGAGCTGCCGTTTCTCTAGCTTTGCATTTGGTTCTGTATGATTTGCTGCCTTCTTTCTGCCCTTTTGCATGTACATGGTGTCTGACAGCACTATCATATTTATTTTAAGCAGAACGACATGAATCTTTAAGTTTTTATAATAATTTATATCTAGTATTTAACTTTTTTCTAGCATGCCCTAAAGATGATTTACACTTTATTAATCATAGTAAATCATGGCATACTATCTTATTACTGGAGGTGTAAATCCTCACACAGCGATATGCCCCTACAGACTTCACGGTACCCCTCAAAGAACCAAAGATTAGGTTGATAAATCTTGAGATTGACATCAATTCACGTGCCTTTCTTGCTCAGGAATCTAACTGTGTTCTTAAACCTTCAGTAGTTCAGTAGTTCGGTTTGCCTTCGTCGTCGTCTGAGATGTGGGCCTCTCACCAACATCAGTGTCCCATGCTGTAATGTTACCAATTCCTCCTTTTAATGAAAAATAGGTACAATCCCACTTGTGAAAAAAATAGCCTTGCTTGCACCTTTTGAGAGCTGCGTGTACCATGGTTAAGTGAGTGGCAATAAAACCCAAGTGTAGGAACTGCCGAGCAATCTGACTCCTCGATAACCAATCATCCTTCTTTCCATCCTGTTGGCTCCCAGGTATAGCATGCACTAATTCCTTTCACCGACGTGTCACTCTCCCATGGGAAGAGATGTTGATAGTGCTGCTTGGGCAGACATGGTGCAACTCGGCCAGGATCAACATGCGAACCGGTAGGAAAATGTGTACACTGAATTCCCAAGTCCTCCTAAGCCTCTCTCTCTAAGCATGAGCACTAAGGCATTGATCAGAACAGGCAGCAAACATGGAAAAAAAAAAGGGAAACGCGAAGGCTAAGCCCTTTTTTATTTATTCTATGTATAGCCGTAGACCGCAGTAGTATTATATTATTGTGGCACTACACCTATAAACCATAGAACAAGTATATCTATATATATGCTCGACTTGTAGAGCTGTATGGCTTCGTCTCGTTATATATATCTAGGCTTAGTTGTATATATATAAGCACTTTCTTGTGAGAATGGTGCATTTGCCATAGGGCCGGTGGAGCTCACCATGTATATTTACATTAAAACAGCCATGTAGTCCAAGCGCTAGAGAGTACCACTAGTAGCACTAAACTATAGAGTTAGAGTTCATTACTACGTCCATATGTCCATCAGACAATTGCAGGCCTGAACTTTTCATTAGCACACACGAAGCAAGCTAGAATGCATACAAGGATTTGCGAGAAGGGAGAGAAATGTGCATACTGAATCCCTAAGTCCTCCTAACCCAAACTTATATCGAACTCTACTCCGTACATCTGAATATATAAACCCCAGCTATTATATTTAGTTTAATTTCTGTTAGGTAGACTTATGAATAAGCAGCCATTATTGCTAGATGTTATTGATTTCTGGCAATTCATTTAATTCACTTGACTGTTTAACGCTGAGATATATAAGCAGAAGTTTCTAATGTTCGAAAAGGATTTCACTTAACAGTATCTATTTTTCGAAAACGAAAAATGATGCAGAAAACACGAATGGAGAACGGCTACCAGCAGTATAGTAATGCAAAACCAGCGAGCTGGACTTCTTGGATGACGAGGATCAGCACACCTCACTTCTATGTGAGATGAGCCCATGACAAATCTGCTAGCTTTAATTATTTGGAACGTGTGAAGGAGCTTGAAAATAACAGAAATGGACTTGGTTTTTCCTTGTGAAGGAGCCCGGCCATGACCTCGGAGTCGGCATGGTCGAGGCTTTGGCTTGTAAAACATTTGGACTGCAACGACTGAGAAAATTAACAACTTGCTTCGGTTTCCGCATGATTAGAGAAACAGGTCTTTTTTTTAACTGAGTTTTTTTCGCCTGAGGCTTCCACCAGGCCAATTGCATCATTAGAGGATCGCCATAGTTCTAGCTAGCAGGAGTTTACCTTGAGGCTGAAGTCAGAGGTTTAGGTGCTGAGCTACCTCAAGTCTAGCACTTGCGCTACATGAACAACCCTTTCTCCAACTTTGTATTTTCATCTGTTTGCTTTGCTGCTACTTCGTTGAAGAGCAGAGGTGTTCTGCCTCTGCATAGGTTTAAACTTACATGCCGTGCAAGAAGAGCGCTCCTCTACTGGCAAAATCTAGCACACAAAATCCTGACGACTCTCAAGCCTAAGCTCAGATCTCAGATGGCAAACGAATGAACCGACCAAACACTAAAACAAACAAATGTGGAGTACGTGCATGTATAAACCAAGCATCAGTCATCTCCTATTTATAGCAAGACTTGGTCATGGTCAGGTCCATATTGGAGAAACCATGTTTATATAAACCAAGGAAATCGATCCTACCCCCTCCTGTTTTTGATAAAAAAAAAAGTCTAACTCATTAAAGTGGTCTTTTCAATCAATACCTAACATGTATTTATATTGAGTGTACTATTTCATACGAAAAAAGAAATAATTTTGGCCTTGTATACAAGATAAGCCTTACAGTATTTTCCAGCATAAGTGTTGATTATCAATAAGGAAAAGAACACTTGAGAGTGAAAATTATAAGAGAATTTATTTCCCTTAATCACGCAAAAGATTTACGCGCTTTTGTATTAAGATAGAGAAAAAAATTAATACAACACACTTTAACGGCATCCTAGGAAGTCAAAAAAGATGTACATGGACGCTCAGACTCATCCTAGTGTACTGAAATATGAAGTGTTACATTGGAAACAGATCAACTCGAAAAAGGACGTCGGCTAGGAGGCCTACGCCCACGCAGGCGAAGCCAAGCGGCGGCGGTGCCGCTTGCACGCACCCATGTCACCGACTGACGGAAACAGCTCACGAAGCGCCTCCATATGAGTATATGACCAAGGTCACCGGCGTAGATTTCTTCATACACCTTCATTGTCGACGTGAACAGAGTTGACATCCCGCTGGTTAGTCCCAGACGCTTCAAGACAAGGTGATCGCCTTGCTTGGCCACCGAAATGTGGGATAGACTCTGCGCAGCTATCTGCATGCTCCTCTTGGTGAAGATATTCAAAGCGACCACATCTCCAATTATTTGCTCACCAAAACCATATCATCTCTTCCTTAGCGTCCTCAGGTTGCATCAAAAATATGTTCCCTTGAAGCTAGGTAGCTTGAAAAAAAAAGTATACCATATTTTTTCTCAAAAACAAGATCATTATGTGAACACTAAATTGCCCAAATTACAAAAAGAAAGTATACCAAGTTGTGTCCCGATGAAAATGGTTGAAAGTTTCATTCTTAAAAGGGTAGTACTATGATATGCCCTTGTAGAGGGCAAGTAGTAGTCGAACCCACTTGAGCACCACGAGGAGGCTATTAGGTTTAGTCCTACGCCAAAAATTGATATAAAGCAAAGATAACCCTCACTAATTAGGTTAGTCTATTGAATTGAGTTAGGTCAGAGACCTTAACTTGTTGTAGGCTCCGATCTGATAGAATTGGGTTTGAGGGTTTCTAACTCATAGGTACATCAGGCCAAGACGGGCCAGTTTCACACTCTAATATATAGAGGCCATCAACATGATCATTAGTAGCCATGGATTATAGTGTTGCATTGAAGCAGCACCCACCAAACCAGTTGATTTGAATGTTATTAAAAAATGATAAGGTACAGTGTAAAGCTGATTTGAAAGCTGCGAGAGTTTAGAATGGCGGAGAGAGAGAGCTGCAGGAGAGTTAGAGAGAGGGGGGCAGAGAGAGAGAGAGTGGGACGGAGGGATGGACGAGAAGAAGCAACGAGAATATATCGTGACAAATTGAAGTAAAAACGGTCAAAGGAGGGAGGGACAGATGTACAGCTAGGATTGAAGAGAATATAAGAACGGACGGTAAGAGATAGCGGGAGTGGCCACACACGGTTGTGGCTTGTAATTTCCGCATATGCATGGTATAAAGCAGCTAGCAGGGACCTCGACCGAGCTGTCATGGTGTGTACGTCCTTGATCGACTCCTTGTGGAAGTCAACACCATGAGTACCTGGCACAGCAGCGTGGCGTGGTGTGGAGGTGATCGATGAGCCGACGAGCTCGACGGCGTCAGGCTAGCTAGCCATGCATGCATGTGGGCAAGCGGCGTGCTGCTACGCTTGAAGCACGCCATACATGTGAGCAGGGAAGGGGCCGGGGCGGAGGCGCGGAGCCGCGGAGGAAGCACGATCCAGGGACGCGGCAGATCGAGCGGCTCTATCTAGTACATAGTCAGGTTGGCGAGGCCCGGACATCGTCATCAGGGTGGCATGTTGCGGTCTCTTTCTTTTTCAGAGATGCATATGCATGTGAGATGTAGCTTGTTTATCAAATCTCACATGACAATCTTGAAAGTTATTGCAGACATTATTTAACCTCTGCTAGCTAGCTAGAGAGAAAGGCTCTCAACATGCATGTGAAAGACTGAATATATACATACATGTAAACAGCATGGTTAGGTTGTTTGTGGTGTTGTAGGATTTTTTATCCTCCAACTAGTAACTATATATGTCAATATTTATTTTAAAAAATATATATATATATATATATGCACTTATTAGTACATGCATAGAAGCCGGCCTGGAGCTAAAGTAGTCACATTGATAGCACTCAAATAACAATACAGATAAAATGAACACCAGGAAATTAAATAAATTTCCCTAGCTTGATGCTGAATCTATAGAAAGACCCTAGCTTGATGCTGAATCTATAGAAAGAGATGTGAAAACGAGAATATGAGCATGCATCTCTTGGTTTGGCTCTAACTGTGGTAGTGATCTAGTGGAGTTCTGACGCTCCTCGTAGAGTTGACGGCAATAAGCAACGCCGTGTGCATATGCAAATTAACAGCATGTTGTTTAGACTTAGGCAACTCCATCTATGCTCGAGCAGTCTCTTTAGCTCAAGATGGAGGCAGCTGGACCGGGGGCGGTGCAATGACGACAGAGATGAAACAGCAGATCAATGCCCTATACCCGCGAACATGCTCACGAGACAAAGGGATTCTGAATTTCCGATGCCAAGTTGGTCTTGGCACGCCGGATATATATGCATCAGCTGGTAGGAAACAGAGAGATGAAACAGCTCAATATGCTCTACCAACATGAACATGCTCAGGACACAACTGAGTTTCCGATGCCTCCCCGTCCTAACGTGTCAGAGTTTTCCTACTTCCTACAAGCTAAGGGATGCTGAATCGTGAGCCGGCCCAAAACTGAAACTGAATTGTGGAGAGTAAACTGAAACTGAAAAGTTGGTCTTGGTAACGTGTAATATATATATATATATGCAACATAGATGTGAGATGTAGCTTGTTTATCAAATCTCATAGAAATCTTGACAGTTATTGCAGTCATTATTTAACCTCTGTTTCAGCATGTGAAAAACTGAATGCATGCATTTAAACAGCATATGGTACTAGCTTGTGGTGTTGTGGGATAATTATCCTCCAACTAGGCAACTAGTAATAACAGTAAAATAAGATAGAATATCTTATTTAACTATGCCAAAATCATTGAAACTAAATAAAAATAATATGTTTTTAGTACATACATCATCAGAAAAGCCCAGGGCTAAAATAAAGCCAGGCCGACCGATAGAGCACTAGAATAACACAGTAAATAGAATGAACACAAGAAGAGTTGAAAAAAAAATCCCTTGATGCTGAATCTGGTCGTCAGTTAGTTCTGCCCCCCTCCCTATTCCTCCCTGGATAGCCTATGAGTAGAACTTGAAGTTCCTGGCGTCATGGATTAAGTTGATTGTTCATGTGCTTCTCGTGAAATGTTTTATGTTTAGGTTATTCTATCAGTATCCAAGTGATATTTTGTGTTTTTATTACGTTTTTATATGTTGTTTCATATTATATCTTTTTTCTTATTTATATTCTATTATTATTGTTATTATTCTATACTTTTGCGTGCCTTTTTTCTTTGTCTTCTCCTTTTTCTTGTTTCTTTTCTATCATTTAGTTTTTTTTTAATTTCTATAGTTTTATGGGATACATATAATATTTGTGTAATATATATGTAGTGTTATTTGTTATATTTTCTAATGTTGTAGTTGTAGTTACATGATGGAATGTCTTCTCTTTTTAGGTGTGATGTCAACTGAGGCTACAACACCTTTCTTAGGCCTTTGGAAAACGAATATATGGCCCGTAGGACATGGATCAGCCTAATGCATCCCATTCCTCTACTTCCATTCACTTCTCAAATTTCCTTTTCTTCTGTTTTATTATGGCTGAACATTTATGAACTCACTCCTTCCAAAGCAGCGTCCTTAATAGGAATATAGCAAGGAGCCGAAACCAACCATTACGGAACCGTGGAAAAAGCTAAAACCTAGGGTATTCTTTGATCTGAACTTCAATAACAACCATTGGCTAGGAAATATGTTCTACAAATTTTCTTTAATGTTATACTCTTGTGAGGTGGGATATTTTTTTCACATACTTAAATAGTTTATACAATTTAATAATAAGATTTAATACCTAAAACATACTAGTATTTATGTGATATAATTGTACAAGAATATCATGCTTAGACCATAAGTCGCTCAATCCTTACCGTTCACTATTTTTTAATCATATTTTATATTTATTTTTTCTAAAAAATCAATAGGATTTTTTTCTCATATTTTCAATTTGTTTCTGGTAATAAAAGCAGCAGGGAAATAAGCTGAGCGAAGAGCTTCGCGTGAGGACAGGAATGCGGAGCCGCGGAGGACACAGGTCCACGGAAAGCAGGCCCAAGGCACAGAGCGCACAGAAGCAGGCCCATGCCTACGCCACGGAAAGCAGGCCCAAGCCACATAGCGCACAGAAGCAGGCCCATGCCTACGGAGGGCGGCGCGGGATGCCACCCGGGTCGGGTCGGGTCGGACGCTAGTCTCGCCCGGCCCGAATGGCCGAACAACCTTTATCCCCCGGCATTCCTCTCTCTCGGTGGTTCTCCCGTCCCCCTCGCGCGTGCGCTCTGTGCTGACTGCCGACGACTGCTCGCCCGCCTCCGCCGCCCCACGCGCTGGTTCCCAGGTTTCCTTCTTCGCGCGCAACCTTCACCGGCGACGAGCACCCACCAGGTTAGTACGCCCAACCCTTTCTCTTCCGTTCCTGCTGCGCGAAACCGAGCACAAACCCAAGCTCTCTGTATTTGGATCTGAAATCTGATCCAATTACAAGTGCAGTATAGATGCATTACGCCTACAAACTTCGAATTGTTTTTTCCAAAAATTACCGGGTTGGGTCCGCCCCTGCTGCACCTGCCCTCGGGCGAAGTAGGTTTGGTTACCCGTACACTGTAGTGGCAAATTCACTGGAATAGGTGTGGTTCTCCTTCAGTTCTGAGATCTGAACGTAGTTTGTTTGCTCACCAGTAACTCGCGTCAAGTTGGATTCCGCCCGCTGCTTCAGTTGGTGCCAACAGATGTTGTCATTCATTCATGGCATGGTTCTGGGGGGATTATCAATTTTTTTATGTGACCCTGATGAACTGAACACCAGAATCAACATGCACAGGATGTTAATTCTGTTGTGCTTAGCTGCGACGTCTCTCTATTGATGCTAAACTTTGGGTGTGATGTGGTTACCAGGAAAGAAAAGCAATGGAGTGGTGTGGTGCGGATGTTTCATGCTACTTCCGAACCTGAAAGGAGGAGCATTTTACAATGGCACCGGGAAGCAGCATTGTGACCGTAGTCCCGAGTCGGACTGTGGAGACGATGATGGGCTTTCCGAGGCACTTGGCGGTATCAGGCTTGACGTAGACTCTGCAAGTAAACCGTGGTCGACGTCGCTAGCCAATGTCGCGGCGCTGTCATCGCTGTCTGGCTTGAATGATTTGCTCGAATGTCCAGTGTGTACTAACTCGATGCGCCCACCTATACTCCAGGTTTGTGTGCTTGGACTTATCTTCTCCTTTTATTTTGTTGGCGAAAGGAGGTACTTTGGTAGTTGCAGTATGCGAGTTTGCATGTTTGAGTCTGTATGCAAAGAAAATGATGTTAGCTTACATTGCCTATTAGATACGTAGATTGAGTTAGTATAGAAGGCGGCTGCTGTGGTACTTATGCTGCATTTGCACCACCTTAAGGTATCTTGGTTTGGCCATTGATCTCAAGTTGTTCAAACTTTTGTTCTGTTAAAATCCTAGTGTAACTTTTTCTTAATTTTCACATTGTAATCGACAATAAGTTCTCTGGTATCCATGTGGATCAAGTCAGTTTCATCTTCACGCCTGTCATGTTGTCCATTACAGTTATGGACTCCCTCCATCAAAATAATCTAGAGCTTCCTAATGTTAATGACAGAGCGGCAATGAAGAGATCAGTCCTTTGTTTCCTCCATATGTTTATATCAGTGCACGCATGGTTTTGGAACCCGTGTTTTATGAGATGAACATCAACGAGTTTAAAGCTTTTATAGATTGCATTGTAACACTTTCAAGTTTTCTAGTCTGCTATCTCTCTCCCTCTCTAGAGTCTAGACACACATAAACATACTATTGTGTATTGTCCATGGTTATGCTTAATTGCTTACTGTATCGTTGTCTAGCATTTTTTTTGTCAACGAGTTTTCTTTATTGTTCCAAAGAAAAAGTTAGGTTTATTATAACCACAATTCGTAAGTTTTGGTAATGTTTCTGCACACTAGAGCAATAAAATGAGTCGCGAGCTAATTGTGTTACTTGAATAGCGATGGTATTTGTACCACTTCAGGATTTATATCATGTAATTTAAACAACAGCTTCAGTTGCAATGTTTTGAGTTACAGAAATGAATTCAGGAAATGAGAATGGTAATAATATACTGGTTCCTTGTTCTTTCTGCACTCTGCAGTGCCCAAATGGACACACAATCTGCTCTAGTTGCAAGCACAGGGTAGAGAATCATTGCCCAACTTGTCGCCAGGAACTGGGAAACATCAGGTGCTTGGCTCTTGAGAAGGTGGCAGAACAACTTCAGCTTCCATGCAAATACCAGAGTATGGGATGCACTGAGATTCACCCATACAAGAACAAACTCAAGCACGAGGAGCTCTGCAGGTTCAGGCCATACAACTGTCCGTACGCAGGTTCAGAGTGTCTGATCACAGGTGATGTTCCGTTTCTGGTGTCTCATCTCATCAATGACCATAAGGTGGACTTGCATGAGGGCTGCACGTTTAACCACCGATATGTGAAGCCCAACCCATACGAAGTGGAAAATGCTACATGGATGCTCACTGTAAGTAAAATGACGCTTCTGTTCATGTTTAAAACTTTAAATACTCGAGCGTTTAGGTACAAGGGAAATATTCCTGGTTATCTAATCTTGATTATCTGTATAGTGACTTCCGTTGTATTTGCCTAACAAGACCTACTTCTAAGATGTCTTGTATTTTGAATTTGATCAGATCTATTTTGAGCCCATCGATTCTTTTCTTACCTGTGATGATGGCTGTATCATAAGCATCATCAGGCTGAATGAGCATGACATTTCACTCTCCTTGTGTTACTTGATACATGCAGGTTTTCAAGTGTTTTGGGCAGCACTTCTGCCTGCACTTCGAGGCGTTCCTGCTGGGGATGTCACCGGTGTACATGGCGTTCCTGCGGTTCATGGGCGAGGAGAGCGAGGCGCAGGGGTTCGGGTACAGCCTGGAGGTGGGCGGGGGCGCGCGGAAGCTGACATGGCAGGGCACGCCGCGGAGCATCAGGGACAGCCACCGGAAGGTGCGGGACAGCTTCGACGGGCTCATCATCCACAGGAACATGGCGCTCTTCTTCTCAGGCGGCGGCAAGCAGGAGCTCAAGCTGCGTGTCACCGGCCGTATTTGGAGGGAGCAAGGGCAATGAAGCATCGCGTCCTCCCGTCCCTGGTAGTGGACTGGTGGTGCACCGTGCTCCTCTCCTCGCCATGGTTCCATTTCGTGCTCGTCCTGTGCATTTGATGTATGTAAAAATATTTTGGATACGTTGTAGCCTAGACTAGACTGTCGCCTACTCGCCTCCAAACCTGATTACACGTGGGGAAAGCCCCGGCAAAACCTGTCAGTCTGACATGTGCTCATGTTGATGCCTTTTGCCTTTTCTGGTTGGTTGCCCATGCCAGATAGGCGTTCTTGTTAGCAAGTGTTGATACTTGATACCTACTAGTATGTTACAGTTGTGTACCCAGTAACGAGGCGCCGGAACAAAAAAAAGGTGTATTTTTGCTGATAGATGGGCACGGGATCTGGTCGTGCCTATCAGAATGAACAGATGTTATTTTTTCCTGTAGCAGCCAACGGTTGCTTGGCTTGGCTGGGTGCAGTGCGAGACGCTATTTCGTTGTCTGAACGTGCACATGTACACAGAACAAAAATGTTTGCTAAACAAAACTAAAATAAAAGGTTTGATAAGGGAATAAAATATGAGTTAAATATTGTTTGTGTTCCTGATCCTACAACAACGACGCTTTGGCCGAGTGGTTAAGGCGTGTGCCTGCTAAGTACATGGGGTTTCCCCGCGAGAGTTCGAATCTCTCAGGCGTCGTTTCTTTTTTCCCTTTTTTCCTTTTTTTTTTTTCTGCCTTTTCTCCCTCCATCCATGCCAAAAAGGAATCTTAGCATTACACATTGTTAACAAGCCAATTCACGAAAATGTTGTATCCATCATCTGGAAAATGGGATGTGTTTATCTTTCTATTCTTGAAGATTGTCTTTCTCTACCACTGAAAATTCACTCACGTGACACATCCAGCCATTATATGCAACTGCTGGGCCCACGTTTCACTGAGACCTCAACGGCATATTTGGAATCTCCTAAATTTCCAGCAGCACAGAGCAAACCAATTGCAAACATTCTTAAGTTGTGAGCGCTTGACAAAGCTTCTAATCACCAGAATCACAGACCATCTCTTTTATTGTAAAAAGCAGTCAAACAACAAACAAAGCAACCACGGGCACCAACCCTCAAGTATACACACAACACAAGATCAACAATGTCGGCATTACATTCGTTCGACAATTTACAATCTCAGGAGAAAGGTATGCGAGTTCCTGCTGGATGAACTGGCTCATATGATACCAACACAAAGGAACTCCATCAACGGCCAGCCACACCAAGGAACGCTTGCGCTGGAGCATATTCTTGTGGGCTTGTGGACGGTCCTGACGGGAGCCATCAATTGGTTGAGGCACTGAGCTCACTGCGCAAACAGAACAGGCATTTTAGAATGGTGCATTTTGTGAGGAGAATTGAAAGTTATGCCAGGTGCAAGCAAAGGAAAACTGATGGAGGTTCATGTTCATCCTATATGCAAAGAGAAAAGGGGGTTCTTGTGTGCTCAGAAATGATACAGAACCTTCCACTGGATTAGATGGAAGGGCCAGCAACTGAAGTTGCATGACCCGATTCTTGCAACTGCTTCAGAGTGGACGCAAGCCAGTCAAGCCCATCATATAGGCCCTCACCACGGAGTGCACAGGTCCCCTGTATGTGCCATATTCTGTTCCTGAGATCATGCAACCCCAGTCCTTCGCTAACCTCATCCGTGCTCATCGCACCTCTCTGTGTGAGCAAGAGAAAGATCAGTCTGAGAGTATCGCTGGATCACTGCTCATTTGAGACTTCCATAAATCTGAAGATATTGACAAAATGGCAGTTCTAAACTTCCTGCTTTTCAATTAGCCATATTGAATTTCAAAGAATTCTTTTCTGGTACTCTAAAAAGTTTCATGAGATAATAATTAGTTCTCAACAGTTCCTACACAGCAAGTGATGCCTCAGAACCTTGCAAAATACTTAAATGTGACAAACCATACAAACTGAAAGTAAAAAAAAGAGCATGTGATAATTACTCATTATAGAAGGGAACTTCAAAACATAAAGAAACAAATAAACAGTCACGTGTCAATAAGGTCATAAAATATAACATAAGTAGCCCTTAGCACTCCAAACTCTTTGGTTTAACTTACCAAATCCTGTTTGTTTGCGAATACCAAGATTATGCTGTTTGCCATCAAAGGGTCCTTGATAATGGTCTGGAAGGAGAAAAAAGATGCATAACATCATATCATCAACGGACATAATCTAAGGGGCCAGGAAATCTTATATTGATGAAGGTAGCATGACCATCTTACCTGGAATTCTTGCCTCGCATCTCTGATCCTTTCTCTGTCCAAAGAATCAACGACATAGATCTGCAACAAACCGAAAGCTGAAACACAAACTTAGAAAAAACGACTAAATGCTCTTCACTTATACTATTCTGCATGCCAAATTACTAGCCTAACATCCACAAATTTTCAAAATGTACTTAGACTTGAGGGAATACATATAGGCTGTGATGTGGAAATTAACTACAATCGAAGAAGAACAATGCCCAAAGTTAACACCATATCAAGAGTTGAGAGAGGTCCTCGGTTCAAAAAAAAATCAAGAGTTGAGAAATACAAGAGCGACAAGACTAAAGAGACATAATGGGAAGCTACTGATGTGTCTATAGACTTGCAAGTAATAGTTATTACCAGTGCATCAGAATTACTCAGGTACATCTTCCACAGTGACCTGAGTTTTTCTTGCCCACCCACATCCCACACAGTGAATACCACATTCTTATACTGAACCTTCTCAACATTAAAACCTGCACGATGGATGGAGATTATGTTACCAGAGGTAGCCATTGGATGGAGAAATGAGGATAGAAACAAAGTCAATCCAGACTCCAGAGCATTATGTTAGGCATGAAGTTTCTGTATAGCTCCATTTGATCATGTAAAGTTATGTGAAGAAACATGATCTAGAAGAAATTGTTCATAACTGCAACTGTAATGACAAGGAAATTATAATTCAAAATATGAAAAAAAATCACATTACAAGCCTGACTGAAAATGCCTTCTCATCCGAATCATTCAAATTATACCATCGTTACATTTCCCAGCTTCCAACTATTCATCTTGCACGTTTATATCATCATGAATTTTCAAATCAATGGAAGAAGAATGTTTTCAAGAAAGTCATTTTTTAACTATCAGATGCAATATACACAAATATTTCTGAATCGATAGCAATTAAGATGAAAGTATGCCTTTGAAGCATGCATTATCCCACTATTTGAACAAAATGTTGATGATCATGATTTCCTATTCCTATTGTTGCCTTCTTTGTTTTTTACTCCGTACTCAGCCGACAAATCACACAAAGGATTCAGCAAAAAAAAAAAAAAAAAAGGTTTTGGATCAATATTCTATTTGTAAACACACAAACTAAACAAATATTTGTACCAATTTATAGAATAAAACTGCACACATGCCGCAATCATTCAGCATTGGAGATAAATGGTAAGTAAATAAATAATGATATGGTCCACCTACCAACTGTAGGGACTGTTGAAAGAACCTCTCCCATGTGCAGCCTATACAGTATTGTTGTTTTACCAGCTGCATCCAGACCAAGCATGACAACCTTGAATGAAGAGAGTAATGACACGATTAGTGACAGACTTGATGAAGGAGGATACGATGAACAAGAGTGCATTCTAAAAGCATAGTTGCTTCTCTCGTCAGGAAAAAAAAACGATGAAGAACAGTTGGTGGAATTAATTGTTAGTTGCCTAAAGGAGGATATCGAGCATTTATATTTTTTAGATAGAATCACTAGAATGGTAGTCGGTGACTCGTTTTTCAGCTCAAAATCAACTGGTTGGAAGCCAGAACTCAGTAGACCCATCTACAGCCAATTCCTTATCTAGTATCTCCATCCACTTGATCTAAAAATCCGCACTTCACTGCTAGGGGTAATGATATAATTTTATTTTAAAAAATTAAAACACACACAAGGACGACAGCGTGACCAAGCACTGGGACCCAATTAAATATGCTTCTGCATGACACAAGTTAATATAACTGAAATTAAAGATCCCTGGAATCAACAGTAGAATCCTAAGCCCTGGAATCAAAATCAACAGTAGAATCCTAAACAACGGATCCCTGGTCACAAGCAACTCCCCATTTCCCCAATACAGTACCAAGAGCTCGGATCGAAGCTCTACCTCTACCTTGTAACAATGGAACATCACATGAGCAACGCAAGTAAGCCACAGCAACCCAGACAACCGAATCCTCGCGCAGTACCGGCCTAAACCATTTTTTTTTCCTTCTTCCAACCCAAACAGAAACTAGAGAACACAAGACGAGCCTAGGAGTTGCCAGAACGAGCAGCATACTTGAGCAAAGAGACGGGCAGGGCAAGCAACTGAATCGAAAGAAGGAACCGCAGGTAGAGGAGGGAGAGGGGCAATATCATTACGTACCCTCATCTCCCTGGTGGAGAAGAAGGAATCGAAGAGCCTGCGCAGGGCCTGCCCCATCTCTCCGTCGCTCGCTCAACTGCTCCCTGCCTCCCTCCGGTCGGGTTCTCGGCGGCCGGCTGCTGTCCTTCCTCACTCCCCTGTCCCCCCGGGATTCCGTCCGTCCGTCCCGTCGAGCTCGAGAGGAGCGGATCACGGCCTCGCGGGAGGGAGAGAGAGAGCGGAGCCTGCAGGCAAGGCAGGGGCCGGCGCTGGACCAAGCGGGGCGCGGTCCGTTCCAGTGGGTGGGTTGGTCGGGTTTGGTCTGGCTCTGGCGAGAGCAGAGAGAGAGAGAGAGAGAGAGAGGAAAAAGGAGGAAGCAGTGTGCCTTGTTGGCAGGGTTTGGCAGTTTGGTTTGTGGGCTTTGCTTGCTGGCCTGGTCTAGCTCTGCTCCTGCTCGCCGCGAGAACGAGAAGACGACGCCACGCGGGTAGAATTCTTTGTTGTTTGTGGAATTTTGTGGAATTCAACACAATGCTCAGATTCAGCCAGCCATACTAGGGTGTTTTTTTTTCTCTTCTCTCCCGATACTACGATTTTTTAAAAAAACTAAGATTACGGAGTTATGATACTATAGGAAGATATTTATTTATCCTAGGTTGCTTGAGGCTTTGGAGATGCTACTATTGTGTACCACATGATCTTGGGAACTAGGGTAGTCGCATTTACTAACTATATGATAGCTCTCTTTAACAATAATTTGCGCCAATTAAGAGTGTGATCAATACGAACATGGGTTTTATATCAAACTTGTTTTAATTTGCTAGGGCTTACTTGGTCACTTGAGTGGCAAAGTTGTAAATGTAAACACATTCAATTTGCGTCAGACTTGTTGGGTTTAACCTATTTTATCAATGTTCAATTAAATCGACATAATTATAAGTATAAAGATGTACTATAAAACACTATGAGTAAATGTGTTTGTCCATAATCAGATATTAAGAGGAAATTATGGGTTGTCGAGCTCACCTTCATTCTTAAGCTTTACTTCTTGATTCTGTGATGGAGTGAGTTTGGTGAGGGAGCGGGATGGGGGGGGGGGACAAATGACGATCAAATCTAAAGTGACTACAATGCCGATTGAACAAGGAGCGGTGAGGTTTTTTAGCTCCCATCTGGTAAATGTAAATGGAGAAATGGTTCTCATGAGAATTACTCTTAAAATGTTATGGTAGGGATCCACACATTTGCTTCGAAAAATTTAAGAACAAAGTTCTACCAAACTGGTCCTATAATTACAACTTAGGGCTTCTTTGGTTCATGGAAATGCCACATGATTGTTGGTTCACAGGAATGGTCACTATCCATCTAGTTGGTTCACAGGAATGGAGCATATATAGGATTGTTGGAGGGATAATATAGCAATCCTCTAAAAACACGTACATGAATTACAAAAAGGATTGAGAACATCCACTCTGACCTCTTGTTTGCGGCTGATGTTGCACACATGTTCATGTCTCCAATTGATGATTAGCCATTGCCATATCATTAATGAAATCAATGAACGTGGATTATGACTTCCTAATATTCCTATTCCTATAAATTTCCCATGAATATCCAGACATATATCTTCTACATTATTCCTATAGTTTTTAATCCTCTATTTTGCCATTGCAATCATATGAAATTCCTATTCCTAAGTTATTGTAATCCTATGTTCCAAAGGGACCCTTAGGCTTTTGTGATTGAGATTTTGTGTGCCCTTGTAATGGAAAAACATTCCAATAGAATTTCATTGGCATGCATAGAATTCCCTTTTTGTGGTCTCAAATAAAACACAATGCATTACCTTATAATATACGACTAGATGAGTCTGACCATGGACAAAAGAGATCTAGCGAAACACACTAGGACTACAACTTTGATGAAGGACGACGTCACTTTTTGTACACCGGGTGCTGCTTCTTGTGTACCTGCATGGACGCGATGGGTAGTATGGATGTCACCTTCATAGCGACAGTCTTGTCCAATGGGTAACTGGTCAATAGCACAACGAAGGTGAACGGACTAATATACATCGTTACATATTACTATTTAGGTGTATAGATGTATTTAGATCTGAAATTTCATGTATTCTTAAGGTCTTTGTAACTTTGTCTATGGTTTCTTTCCATTTTTTTTCTAAAAGATTATTTGTATCTACCGTGCTTTTCACCTTCCCTATCCTCCTCCTTTCATATTTAGAGAGCATAGTGCCTCTTTAGTGTAATTATAGGTGATTGCTATGCAACGAGACTGACAAAGATTTCACAAGATGTTTGATATTGAGGATTCTCATCAAGTCAAAATCACAATATGCAAGGTTCATGTCCATGTGTAATGATGTACATGGTTGCTCAATATATCAAACCACACATGAACCATGAACCTATTCAAAACCTTAAGGTCTTGTTTGGATGCGCATGTATTGACCTCAAACCACATGGATTGGAGTGTATATTAGTTTAAATACACTCCAACACATGTGGTTTGAGGGAGATACATGTGCATCCAAACAAGGCCTAAGGGGCATCGCGACATCGATCCATCCATTTAGCCAAAGGTCCTTGGAGTCAGTGCTTCGATAGGTATGTGAGGCGATCCATGCCATGAGGACATGCAATGTTGGTTGCTAGGATGCGTTTGTAGGGCAAAGTACGTCTTGGCGCGCTAGTGCGAAGGTGTGGACGAAACAGTGATCAATCTATGACACGACCATTTAGTGAACATTTCATACACTTATTGGCTAAATTATGTTTCACATGTATAAATGATTAATGAAAAATCAGATTATATATCAGCAAAGAGATGTATGTATGCATCATTCGAAGGATTCTTACTTGGTGCTTTCAAATGATTTGCAGTATTAAATATGTAGAAATATACACTTGAGCATAAAGAAAAAGTTAAGTTAGTAATACAAGAAAGAAGAAGAGATTGTAATCATATATGAAATCATTGTGCCAAAATAAGTTTAAATCAAAGATGAAATTTTTACATTGCAGCCCAAACATACTATTTTCATACTCCCTCCATCCCAAATTGTAAGTCATTCCAATAATCTTGGAGAGTCAAAGTTTCTCAAGTTTGACCAAATTTATATAACAATATAATAATATTTATGATGTTAAATAAGTATCATTAGATTCGTTATCAATTATATTTTCATAGTATACATATTTGATGTTATAAATCTTTATAATTTTGTCTATAATTCTTGGTCAAACTTTAGATGCTTTACTCTCCAAGATTTTTGGAATGACTTACAATTTAGGATGGAGGGAGTACAAAACAATATCAACATTTATATCTCTTAATATAGTTTATTATTAATATTAATTTAATGATTTCACAAAAAAATATGAATTTAATGATTTCACAAAAAATATTAATTTAATGATTTCACAAAAAAATATTAATTTAATTATTTCACAAAAAATATTAATTTAATGATACTTATTATTAACTATTTAGGGAGAGCAGAGTGCATTTATTTCATCAATGACTTAAAAGAAGAAGAAAAAACATTTCCCGTTCACTCCGCTGCCATCTCTCTCTTCTGCCACAACTGGGCGGTCGCCGCCGCCGCCACCCGCGCCCTACGCCAGGTCCCCTGGTCGGTCCCTTCGCGCCAGGTGTTCGTCGTCCCTTCGCCGGCGACGAGCACCCACCAGGTATTTGCACCCCTTGTCTTTCCTTCCTGCTGTGCGAAACCGAGCACTCGAACCCTAACTTAAGCAATCTTGCTAACCCTTGTCTTTCGGATCTGAATGTATTGTATCTACTAGCTTCGATCTTTTTGCAAATTATTGGGTGTACGTGTGCACGCCCATGTCCTGGGTCCGCCCCTGCTCCTGATGATTGTTGTGAAGCATATCCCTTCAAGTTTGAAGGACCACTAGATATAATCAAAGACACCGTGTTCACATCTGTTCTTTGAATTTAGGTTCCTGAAAAAAAGCAGAGCCTGGAAAAACGATGATCTAGGGTTCACTACACATCTGGGAATGGATTACTACAACATCCTCAAGGTGAATCGCAATGCGACCTTGGAGGACCTCAAGAAGTCTTACCGGCGGCTTGCAAGGACATGGCATCCTGACAAGAATCCGACTGGAGGGGCGGAGGCTGAGGCAAAGTTCAAGCAGATAACCGAGGCATATGAGGCAAGTGAATTTAGCAGACAAACTTTCCTTCCAATGTGGTTTTATTTAGGAAGAGCACACATTCACTTTTTTTTGGAAGAAAAAGATATATGCTGATACCAGTACACGGTCGCATGGAAAGTCTTTAGTTGTTATAAATATGTGAAATTATGTTTGCTCTAAATGCATCCTCAGATTGTCTTAAATTCCTGTTTACCATTTTCAGTGTGCATCTAGGATGTACAAAGTGCAACGTATAGGTTCATGTGTTTATTTAATTCACAAAGCGAGAGTATTCATCATCTGTGTGAATTGATTACTTAAAAATATAAGGAAAAAAGGATACAATTTTATAATATAAGTTGCTGGTGATGCTTTATGCCAAAAGATGCTGTGATTCTGTTGTTGTACTTGTACGTTTTGAAAGTAGTCATACTGTTCCACCATCTTGGAAGTATAATTCCTTGTAATTAATTTGTTTTGCATTGGTTTGACATGGTGAAGTTAGGCCTTCTTTGTTACTAAGATAACTTCTGTGAGTCAAAAATGTTGTCTCATGGTCTGCATCTACCTTCAGCATTTACTTTGGTGATGTAATAATAGCATGAGTACGGTTACTGCGCATTGTTTAAAACTTTAAATGTAATAGCAAGACAGCAAAATCACAATGTTGTCCTTCTCTTCTAATCATCACTTTCACATGGACTTATACCCATTATATTTATTTTACTTGCAGCCTGTAGTGTTGAAAAATCATTGCATACAATCTCCTAGGACTTTGAATGCAAAAGTTTAGTTCAAGAGTTGTGTTGCTTATTTGCTCTTTGCTGACTAACTCTAGATGATTAGTGCAGGTACTAAGTGATCCAGAGAAGCGTGCAATTTATGATCAATATGGTGAGGAAGGCTTAAAGGGGATGCCTCCACCTGGTTCCCAGAGCCGATCCTCCACAACTGCTGGCCCAAGTGGTCCGAGTAATTTCCGGTACAATCCTAGTGACCCAGATGATTTCTTTGCTGAGTTCATGGCAAGCAACAAGACTTACTCCTTTGACCAAGACCGGACACGATTCCAGCCAAGATCACATTGGACTTCAGCAAGGAACAGTAGAAGCGAAGCTCCTTCTGGTTCACAGAAAGAGAGTGGTGCCGGTACAAGCCATGTAGAAAAGCCACCACCTGTGGAAAAAACATTACTTTGTACCCTTGAAGAGTTGTACAATGGAACAAAAAGGAAAATGAAGATCACTAGGAATGTTGCAAAGCCAGATGGGTATGTTGTACTACTTTTCTCAGATTATGATATCTTTTTGGTTATAAGTTGTTCCTCAATGTTATGATTTTCTCCTTTTTGCTGGACAAGAATTTGGGTCAATAATACATTTATATAATTTGGAAATTCAAGCCCACCCAGACATGTCTTTTCTGCGACAGTTAAGATATGCTTTGGCTTTGCTAATATATATTTGTAATTATCTTCTGTTTGCATTGCATGTTATGAGTCCATTATATATTTCCTTTTAACTTTTCTTTCCCAGTTTTTTCTTGAGAGGGATGGGGGGTGGCGGTGGCAAGATGTATGTTTTAATTTTAGTAAAACATGAAGGCTGAATGCATATACATGGTGCTTGAGTTGAAAATCTGTCACCAGGACTTATTTTTGTTTGCGTGTCTAACCATGTTTTACAGGAACTTGCAAACATGCAACAGAGTGACATTTGGCTCTTTTCGACTGCACAGCAGTCATAATGCATACAAGTTTTTGTACCTCCTCTTGGCACACCGGAATGAAATTCTAGAAAGTTAATTTGAGGAGAGTGAAAAATCCGAAAGTATGAGCGTCCGTAGAGCTTATCTCAACGACCATCGTTTCCTCGGGATATGTGTTAGAACCACATCTGTATGCAGGTTTATTCTTTTTTAATCCGATGTGGGCCCATTGTTGGAAAAGGTCTAGCACTTTTGCAGTCCTGGTACAATCCTTGACCAAATTGTTGGAAAAGGTCTAGCACTTTTGCAGTCCTGGTACAATCCTTGACCAATGAGAAGAGCACAATAGACTCCACGGGCGTCATACTTTCGGATATGCATTTCACTTAATTTGAGCATTTGCTGCAAGGGCAGACTAATGTCTGCATGAACTCTTATTAAGTTGACACTGATGAGCCTGCTGACTGGTAAAAAACATAACCAGGGGGAGAGACGTCCCCCCGAATTATGTTCTTTATAAGTTTGTGCCAGCCTTTGAACCTGGACTAGTGACAGAGGTTCATTGATCTCCTGATTTCAGCGGTCTAAACAGTGTTATTCAGGAGAAGTTGGCCTGCTGGCTGTTAACACACAGTGGTTTGATTGTTTGACATGATAACAGTTTTTGAATGAGGAATATCATCAATCATGCCATTTTGGTAATCCGCGTTTTATACTTCTTGTTTCATGACAAAGTCCTGCGTGCCAACTTTTCCTCTCTCAAGAGAATTCTTAAGCAATGTGAAGGATAATTAATTAGTTATGGATCCTAATTTCTTACTGTTACTTTTGAAACAAATATATATCACAAAGTTATTTCCTTTTTTTTTGGTCAAGTTCATCCAGCATCAGCTGCAGCATGATTAGCTTAGTATGTTGAATCAGTTTGCTGTTGGCATTTACTGAGATAGAAATTATGCTGATTCTCTGACTCCATCTGAATCTCGTCTTATGCAGAAGAGTAGAAGTTGAAACAGAGGTTTTGGCAGTTGAAGTGTTACCTGGCTGGAAAAAGGGCACCAAGATTACATTCCCCAACAAAGGCGATAAGCTGCATGGCCAGTTAGCACAAGATCTGACCTTTGTCCTCGATTCAAAGCCCCACAATGTGTACAATCTTGAAGGAAACAACCTTCTTGTAAAGCAGGAGATCCCTCTGGTAGATTCCCTTGCTGGGGCAGAGATAAATCTCAGAACCCTGGATGGACGGAATCTGACTGTGAGGGTGGAGGAAGTTGTGCGCCCTGGGTTCGAAGTTGTGCTGGAGAACGAAGGGTGGCCAATCAGGAAGGAACCTGGGAAGAAGGGAAAGTTGCTAATCAAGTTCGATGTGACCTTCCCAATGAGGTTATCGTCCTCACAGCGGACAGCCATCAGGCGAATCATGGGCAGCTAAATGGGGAAGAGAAAAGAAAGAGAAAGAGAAGGGGCATTGCATTCGTACATTAAAAAGAAATAGTGACTATATTGGCACAATAATTTAGATAGATAACTGAAGTCAATCAGATAGGCATTTCCATGGTTCGAATATGACCTAGTTGCTAATCCTATACCTATTTGCTCTGGTTAATCGAATATGACCTAGTTTTTCTTTTCTTTTTCTTTATTGTCTCATGTGAATCAGTAGAAAGGTGAGTGAGTTTGAGGATATTGTAAGCTGATTTTTCCATCTGAGTTTGTCTGGAGTATGGGATGATTATCTTCATTGAAAAACTGTAGCATTCTCGGGAAATGAAAGATAGAAAAGACAAGAAAGGAACCTTTTTAAACAAATCTTCATCTGTATCTTTCTTGTGTCATGCATCAGTTGTGCAGGTTCATATTTTTTTTGGCAAATTAAATTCACATGTTCATCCAGTATCCACACTCCAATGAAATTTCTGAAAACGAAAATTAATGCGCGGGATCGGCAGGGTAAGATAGGCCTGGGTATTTTGCTTAAGTAGAACTCGTTTTTTTTTAATCTAGAAGACCTTTTGGAGAAAACCTTTGAACCCCTGCTCTACTTTCGTCTTTTACTGAAAACCACTTATTTTAGGATAATGTAACATTCCAAGAGACACAAGATCTAGATCGTCTTTTATTAAAAACCACTTCTAATAAGATAGATCTTCAACGTGGAATAAATTACTCATCCATGAGCTATGCCATGTAACCTTTTTTCACTGTTAAATCGCAGGCCATTAAACCTAAATATAATAATAAGTATAAGTAAGATCTTCAACGTGGAATAAATTACTCATCGATGAGCTATGCCACGTAACCTTTTTTCACTGTTAAATCGCAGGCCATTAAACCTAAATAAATGGGTCACCTGATCCCCCCTTATTGCCGTGTCCTGTAATTGCACGTGTAAACCCGTGCCCGTCCTATTGTGTTAAACGAAAAATAGAAAAGAAAAAAAAAAGCCACCTCGACGCCTCCGCAAAAATTTATCGCACCTTTTTATTTTCTTTTATTTTATCTTAATTATTTTTTTATCTTTCGTTTTATATATGAACCTATTCAGCGGAGTGCATATAGTGTGATCTACATCAATCGAAGCAAGCGATAAAAAGTCTGTAGTATTTCTATTTTTTATCTTTTATTTTATACATATATGATCATACGCATCGGAGTGTATACAGTATGGTAGTCTATATCAAATATATCAATAAAGAACATTTAGTTTTACTATCATGTCAGTATAGCTTTATATTGAACTGACATTTTTTTTATCTTTTTTAGTTTTTACTTTCCAAAATCTTTTATTTTTTAGTTTTAAATTTATTTAAACTTTTTTATTCTCTTTTTTCTCATTTATTTTTTTATCTTTTGCTTTATACAAGTAGCGATTACACGCTATAAAATGCGTGTAGTATGATGATTCATATCAATCATGACAATAAATAGTTCGTAATATTTCTACCCGGTGCATCTTTATATTGGCTGTTATTAGACCATAACAACAATTTTGAGTCCTTATTCATATTATTGTAGATATAAAAAAATAACTCTCTTTACCGCTCGCAACAACGCTTAGCAATAACGAACTATCAGGCTTTTCTTTTTATTAATACTACAAGCCATTTTCAGTATAATGTATGAATGTACTTCCTCCCTCTTGAGCTTTTCGAGAAATTAAACCATTTTAAATTTAACTATATTTATAAAAAATATTATCAACATTCGTATTGTCTTATGGTTTTATTATGAAAAAGATTTTTATACTAATCTAATAGTCCATCAGTTCTAAACCATTTTAAATTTAACTATATTTATAAAAAATATTATCAACATTCGTATTGTCTTATGGTTTTATTATGAAAATATTTTTATACTAATCTAATAGTCCATCAGTTCTACATGTCGTTATGGCTTTTCTAGATATATAAATTTTATTATTTATCAAAAAATGATTTATATTTTTGAACACGCATAAAAAACTATACATCTAGAAAAGTCAGAATGACCTATACTTTAAAACCGAGGGAGTATAATATTTATTATCTATGCAACATAAATATTGATATTTTTATATCTATATAGGAAAGAATTTTTAAAAATTACTCCTCCCCATACAGTATTTTAGGGGGTGTTTGGTTGTTCGACTTATTTTTAGTCCTTTATCACATCGGATATTTAGTACATATTAAATGAATTAAATATAATTTATATTATAAAACTAATTACAACGCCATGTAGTATTTCACGAGACGAATCTATTAAGCCTAATTAATCCATCATTAACATATATTTACTATAACATCATATTGTCAAATCATAGACTATTTTATATCAATAGATTTGTTTCGTAAAATAGTCTTCAGCTGACAAATTAATTTTATAAATAGTCTATATTTAATACTCCTAATTAGTGTGTAGATATTCGATGTGACAGATATTTTTTTTAGTCCTAACCATACATGCCCTTAGGCTTGGACATGTCCATCTGTCCTGTCCCGTGTCTTTTTAAAACTGAAAAAAATAATATAAGGGCACCAAAAGCCCCACAAAACCTCTGTGCTTCGTCACCCACCACACCACTTGCACTACGAGCACTGCCGCCGCCGCCTCCGCTTCCAGCGCCGGTGAGACGAGTAGGGAGGGGAAGCGCGGGGATGGACAGCGACCACGACGACGCGTGGCAGAACGCAGACTTCATCGCCGAGCTGATCCGCGCGACGGAGGAGGTCGAAGCCTCCCGCAACCCTAACCCCACCCCCACACACCCGCGCCCGCTCCCATCCCCACCACGTATGACCCCTTCGCCGCCACCCCCGTCTCCTACCTCCCCGCCTCTTCGGCTTCCTACCTCCCCGCTTCTTCGGCCTCCTACACCCCCGCCGCTGCGCACCATTCCCCCCCGCTCCGCTTCTCACCTCCGCGGGAGCTCTCCCAGCGGCCGCCGCTCCCGCCGCCGACCGCCGCCGCCGCCAGCGCCAGGGATGCGCTGGCGACGGGGGCCGACGTCGGCCGCGGCTTCTCCCCTCCGCGCGAACTCTCCCAGCGCCCGGCGGCCGGTGAGAGCAGCCTCGCGATCGTCGCGGCGTCGGGCTCCGCTGGCGACCACCGGTTCGTGGGCACGGCCGGCGCCGGCGTGGGCGCCAAGAGGGACAGGGAAGCGAGGGAGCTCGAGAGGCTCAAGGTGAATCCTTTCTCTGTGTTTGGTATTTGGACCGGAGCGGTTCATTTGCCTTATATGCATTTGTGTTTCGTTCCTAATGCTTTTGATCTTAACCACTGCAGAAGGAGCTGAACCGCGTCTCCAAGCAAATGAATGAATTGGTGCGTACCTTGTGTTGTCATCTGTGGCAGTATTCTGTATTTCTGTGAGTTAGTTGAGCTGTGTATTTTTACCAACCTTGTTTGAATTTTATTTTTACCAACCTTGTTTGAATTTTAAATTGAGATGAGGTCTGATCTACTAAAATGGCGCTGTTGACAAACTCTTCTTTTTTTTATCAATTAATGGGTATTGCTTTTAGCTTACTCGTATGATCATCAGTTGTTGATTCCTTGTAATCTTGTTTGCAGAAAAATGAATGCACCGAGCTGAGAAAGGACAGAACAAAGAAAGATCTTCAAATCAAGGCTAAAGAAGCGGAGATTCAAAATCTGAAAAAAGCTAATGTGTAAGTACTACTGGTTTCAGCATGAGTATATTTCCTTTGATTCAACACATATTGCTTTCTGCATCAGTTCCAACACTGATGACACTGTTATCCCCTTTCATCTTCTTTTTATTCAGCAGCTCCAGCAAAGATTTTTGCAGTGCAGGGATGGATATTGATCAACCCTTTCACACCCCTGCAAATGGGGCTTTGCATGCTGGGGGTTCTTCTAGGACATCCACTAGACGAACAGACAGGATGAATGGCAAAGATAAGGATGTCCATTCCTTGCGAGATGATTTGCATCTAAAGCAAGGGCAGCAAACTGATTTGCCTGAGGCCTTGGAACTGAGGCGTCGCACCATGATTGATAATGGTAAGATGTTGCACTCATTTCGTAGCTGACACTTCCTTTCTTATCCCCCTCCTTTTTGAATCTAATCTTGATTTGTCTGGAACAGGAATAAGTACATCTGGAGTAGTGTCTCTGGAGGTAATGCACCTAGCTTATTTTCATCCTTTTATGTCATATGTATATAGTACCAAAATCTTGTGTAAATTATATTTTCTGTTATGTTGGGTAGGAGAATACCCATTTTGAACCAAGGAGCATTACATGCAAGGACATTAAGGCGATAGGAGTACAGACAGATAACACACCCGACAATGAACATCTTGAGTGCAAGAAAGTATTGTTTGAGCGTATCTCTAGTAACCTACGTGCAATGTGGGGCATGCCACCTAACAGTTTATCAAGGAGGAATTTGATATCAAAGATTATCGTTTCTTGTTCAGATGAAATTTTGTCACTTCTCCAATGTACTAGATTGTCAGACAGCTGTGAACCCTCTTCTGAAGCAAGCTCCTCCATGAACGTAGCTATTTCCCAAGTGTATGACATGTTCATTAAGGTGAGTACCATGTAAAAAGTGCCTTTTGTATTTACCTGTTGCAGTTCACACTGACATGCATTTCAATGGTGGGCCTACAATTTTTTTTACTGAACTTGAGCCTTAATGTCAAAGTCTTGTGATGTGGAAGTGACTGGTGTGCTTTTTACTCTTGTCCCCCCCCCCCCCCCCCCCCCCTCTTTTATATACCGGGACTGGTATAAGACTTGTATTTAGCGTAGCCAGGATCTAAAATAAAAGAAATCAATTTTTCCTTGCATTCTCTGTTTTAATCATGCCATTTAAGTTGAGTAAAATGATCAATTTAATTGTTTACATTTGGCAGATGAATAGTGGGAAGATATCAATACAAACTTTCCTTGAAGCATTGCTAAATCTCTGTGCTTTTGATAATGTAAGATCCGAGACTCTGAGCTTCTCCTTTTGTTTGTAGCATTGATTTTATTTTGCCAGTAATATTTTTGCTTAGATGCACTTAATGGATATTTATGTGCTTCCTTATCGGTATGGACTATGGAGTATAGGTGTAGCGGCACAAGAGTATGATCTTGTACTAATTATGTTAATACTGATACATACAGAATTGATCTGTTCACGTTTACTTTTTTTAATTAGCATTAAACATTGAGTAAATTTCACAGAAACTACAACTATTGTGATCTAATACCCATAGATCTGCAACTATTTTGACATGCATCACAACAATAAACTATTTTAGCATTTGATACTGTAGAACTACTTTCTAATAGCTAGTCAGTGCCAAAACAGTGTAGTTTTGTGAAATTTACTAATCAGTAGGAGTTATCTTGATGTGGTATTGAGGTTTTCATGTTAATTTTTGTAACTGTGGGGAAGGAAAATGATGGTTTCTAATGTTATTAATGCTGATGGACAACAATTTACTTTTGACTAAGTTTCATTTTAATCATGCACCTTATTGTGAAAAGTGGTGACATTAGGCATCATAGATCCAGTAGTTTAACTAACAAGGAATGAAGGAACCTGTAGAAAAGCTATTTTAAAACCTATTTGCAGCGAGTATGAAGCAATGCTGTACCTTTTAGGTCTATTTCTTTGGGAATAATAAAAGACTGAGCAGTTAATTGATTCAGACTTGGGAAAATGCTAGCAAAATTGGTTCAACTGTCACTGTTGAAACATCAATAGTACATTCAATCATCACTTTGCAGCTTTTGTTTTGAGTTCTCATAGCATCACCCCATCAAATATATACTATTGCTAGAGAGTTGAACCAATAATGATGAATGTATACACTTAATTTTATTTGCTACGTTAGTGTAATGGTTTTGCTATACATACCTTTCAGCCTTTCTCCTTTTCTTGTGGATTGTGATGTTGGACTGAGTAATGCTCTATTTTGGCTTTGTTTAACATGCTATTCATTTATACTCTGTATTTCAGGCTGCTATAGTCGGTAGAACTTTGAGGGTATTGCTCAGAGTTTTGCAGCACATACTCCATCATGGAGCCAAGTCTAGTGAAAGGTATGCTTTACTCGTGCAGGGAATACATTTCTACTAGAATACAGTGACTGCATTTCACAGTTGAAGTAAATATGGTTCTTAGGTTTAGCACTGAACTCAAACAGTAATGAACTGACAATATATCAGATAGAGAAAATGAAGCAAAGTTTCTCGTAAATTAACGTTCATGTTTTTTTCTCTATTTCAAAATTTGACTTGAATATTTCCCTACATCTAAGCTGTAGAGTGATCAGCAGTGCTTCACTCAATACGTTTTGGGCTGCTATTCTTTCTTGATCTGTAAAGCATGCCTTACTTTCTGCTTCAGTTTTTAAGTTCTCTTAGAGTGAAATGGTGACGTGGGTTTAAATGAAATAAACTGGTTAGACTTTTTGATGTTGGAAATGTTTCTACTCAAGAGTGGTTTGCATAATGCTCTCCTTTTTTCTTGTCTATTTACTATTGTAGGTTCCCATGCTTATGAACTTTAATTTGATTTTTCTCAGTGTACCCTCAGGAACAATGTTTCTGTTGAACCGTATGTTAACTTACACGTGGAGAACAACCACAAAGACTGTTCCACCTCGCGGAGTCCACTGGATGCAGAAGATTCATTGAGACAGCATAATATGTTTCTTCCTTTTACTTTCTGGAGTTCACTTTTCACTGTAATGCTTCAAATTGGGGTCAAGTACTCAGAAGAGAAAATTCGAACTGATGCATTATCCATAATGATTCTCATTGTAAGGACAACAGATGCCAAAGAGGAGCGCCATAAGTAAGCAAGCATCCGAATGATGTTTCCTATTGTTTAGTTGCTTATAATTTTGGATGTTAATGATATAACGCTGCTACTTTCAGATTCGGATTTACTTCTGTAATGATGAGATTGCATCTGCTATTGCAGAAAGAAAATGGATTGCTTGTTAAGAAGCATTCTGTGCGTCTACTTTTCTTGCTTCTGAATTGTAAGTTCTTGTGCTTATATGTTTGATTTCTTCACACTAGCTTTAGAACTGAAGATGCTAGCATGCAAGAACTGTTCTTGCTAGGTGAACGCAACAATGTATGCATTCTGTGGACTAAGCTACTTGGTACTCTTCTTTTTAATGATGCTTTTGTCTGGTTCTTGGGGATTTCTCATTAATGGCTAGATGGAATTTCATAAGGGAAATCGGTAGTGGAGCCTCTATTTTTAATGGCTAGAAGAGAAAGCATGATTTGTTTGTTGATGTTTTTTGTGTTAACTGTTTTGACCAAAGATGTTTGTCCCACACTTTTCCTTTGATATGTTTATGTAGAATTGAATTCAGCTGTTGTGGGATTGGGTTAATGTAGGTTCCTCATTAAAATAATGTTGTTTTCATTTTCAAAGATATATTAAATAAATATGTTACACTTATGCAACTTTCCCTGCCTTTAACCCTTGCAATTGCAACCTAATTCCTGTTCTGTTAGGCCCGGTGATGTTGAAGTTGCTTTGTAGTGGAGGCAAAGATGGCTCTGATAAGATCGAATCGGAAGCTTGTGAAAATGATAGATCACAAGGAGTCATAAGCTCAGTTCTTGTGGATTTATCTGATTGTTTGACTTCTGAGACAACTTGTTCTTTGGTAAGCTACTTATCTCCTTTTAGTTATTCAGGATGGAAATCTGCATTTATACATTTAATTAGGTTCCATTCTTCAATACATGCCCACATGGATTGAACACCTAGATGATTTTTCACCTATCGTCGATAAATAAAAGGAGTTGCATGGTATTTCCCTGAAAAATGTCTAGCTAGAGTTTTTTTTAAAAGATCCAGCATTATTTATTTTACTTTATTAGTTAGCTAAAGAGCTATATTTTTCAGGGGATTGAGCTTTGCCGGCTTGTTATCATTCTGCTAGCTTATATAGCTTCCAGTGGCAAATTGGGATATGATGTGCTTTTAGGTCCACTGAATGCCTGTGGTGCCAGCTTTTTGGAGATGATAATGGAAGTCCTTGCATCACAGATGCAATATGAAACACAAGAGTTACTAAAAGAAAGGTACATCAAACTTTGCTAGTCTTGTGCATTCCTAGCTTGTTGTATCATATCATGAATGTGGAGATATCACTAAGCTCGTGAGTGCTTCCCCTTTTTGTTGGGAACTATCTTAAGCTGCACTCCAAGTTGCTCTTAGTTGCCTATGAAGAACTTGTCTGCGATTTGCTGTAGCATTAATATAAAAATCATTTCTGCAGGTGTTTGGTGATGAGAGAAGCTCTTATCCTCCTAAACCGGTTGGCATCACACACTAACTATTCAAAACCAACTTTGGAAGTGCTGACAAGAAGCAAGTTATGCGCAACCTTGACGATTGACGTTGCGAACCGGTTGCCCCAGACCCGGATGGCAAATGATCTTGCTGAGCTAGCACAGAAATTCAGATCGCGAGTGTATGCTTTCCTGGAGGAGAAACCCTTGACAGTTGGGGGTTCCAATCTGAGTGCTTCTAACTCTGAGCTACCCAGGAGCAGCTGGGATGGTGCCATGGAAAGCATATCACTAGATGCTCGACAAGATTAGTTTTTTTTTTGCCTTACTAACCCTAGGGTTTATTTAGGAGTTAGACTGGCTTTTTTTGCCTTACTAACCCTAGGGTTTGTTTAGGAGTTAGACTGGCTTGGTTGGGGCGAGTCGGTAGCTTTTGCTGGTGGTGTACAGAGGCGACTGCTTCCTCGCCATTTTGGGGGAGAGAGAATGTAGTTGTACTACGGCAAGGCAATGGAAATGTACATCGTAATTGTCCTTTCGACATCATCTTGTAGCTATGGCATCGGCCATTGCAGCTCTATAATCGAATTTTCAGCTTTTCCTTGCCTGGATAATGTTTGAAGGTAAGCTATTGAGGATACTGGATGGGTTTGTTGGTTGGCAACTCGAACCTATGGATTGATTAAGAACATGGTGCAACATTGAGTAGGTGAGCACCATGTGCCAACGATATTGCAAGTTTAAGAACATGGTGCATAATTGAGTAGGTGAGCTACCAATACTAAAAACCTGAGCTACAGTGTCAGATAATATGATATATAACAATAGCAAATGAATTGGAGGGAATAATTCTGTGAAAAGTGGCCGTTCATACTCGTCTCTGATGCGCTCAAGCTCTTCACTAAGAAAGGAGTTTTTTTTACCTCAGATTCAAAGTTGACCAAGCTCCTCGCACTCTCAGCCTGGAAAAACCTTGGAATAACCCAGTAAGATCAAAAGGCTTTTTTTTTTCTGGATACAACACAACGTTAGCGTGTATTAGGTGCATAGGCTTATGGGTTAAGATGGGCTAAAACTTCTTAGACAATGCTATGATTTCTTATCTTATCTTATTTTAAAGTTTAAAGATGGTGTTCCAAACAAGTATACCAGAAAATTTTAGCTGAGCATGGAAAATGGAAACAATAGGGCATCAAATAGTTTGGTTTAGTGGAGTTGCAAGCAGCCACATTACATAAAATAAGGCTATGTTTGGATTCTCCCCTCTAAATCTTAGAGCTAAGAGCTAAAACTCTAAATAGGTTGTCTAAAATTAGCTCTAAATTTTAGTCCATCTCACATTAGAGCTTTCGACATAAAAAAGTGAACTAAAGTATTCTAGAGTCTAGATACCTCTAAAGTTTAGAGATAAGGATCCAAACAAACTCTAAGAAACTGAGACAAAGAACATAAATCACTGAGATCAAACCTAAACTCATCGAAACATATTTTTTTCCTTTCAGTCATAATTTCGATTTTATTAGATCTCTAATAACCTAACCGAAACAATCGTGCAGGTCAAAAACTCATATATGCGGAGAGGCCCAACCATATCTCTCCCACGGCCTTATAACAGCCCAAGGCTGGACGGCCGGCCCATCCACCTACCCCTTTGCTCCCACTCGAGGCGGCAGGCAGCACATCTTCCACAAGAGACCAACCAGTAGCAGACTAGCAGTCCCCGCTTCCGCTCCCAAATTTGTTGCGGCGGGACAGGACAGCAGCAGCTCTAGAGAAACAGAGAGCGCATAACCGGCGGCGGCGGCGGCGGCGGAGGGAGGCGGTAGGGACGATGAGGATCGAGGAGGTGCAGTCGACTTCGAAGAAGCAGCGCATCGCCACGCACACCCACATCAAGGGCCTCGGCCTCGACGTAGCTGCCCGCTCCTCATCCTTCTTTCCCCTCTGGTTTTTCTAGGGTTTTAGCTCTTCCGTGTGTTTGCTTACCAGTTCCTCACTGTTTTTTTTTTCTCTTCTGGTTTTCTTATTGTGGGAGCGGAGCAGGCCAATGGGATGGCGATTGCGTTGGCGGCGGGGTTCGTGGGCCAGGCGGCGGCGCGCGAGGCGGCCGGGCTGTCGGTCGACATGATTCGCCAGAAGAAGATGGCCGGCCGCGCGCTGCTCCTTGCGGGCCCGCCCGCCACGGGCAAGACGGCGCTAGCGCTCGGCATAGCCCAGGAGCTCGGCAGCAAGGTCCGTGCGTCCAGTTGCTCGCTACTTTTCCTCATAAAAATCAGCTGTTCATTCGTTGTGGTGGTCAAGCTAGGGGTTTATCCCCCCCCCCCCCCCCCCCCCCTTTTTTTTTCCTTTGTTGTGGGTCATAATGTCTTGTACCAATATCCTGCCGTTGTAATAGCAATATATCGATGGTGACCAAATTTGACTGACAGTGCCAGATTTGTATCTACTCAATTCCTCTATTGGACCACTGTTGTGGCGAAAAAGAGGATATGTTATAACTGTGGGCGGTCCTCGATTATAATTCTCTGTTTGACTGTTCATTATAGATTGCCCTGTTTGGTGAACAAGAAGCTCTGGGTGGGCACATACAAAAAAAGAAAAAAATGTTTAGGTAGTTCATAGGGATCTTGAGGTATGTTTAGCATACTCAACGTCATTTTACCTGCGTGGTTTAAGTTTCGTGTTCAGCTAGCTGAATTGGTGTTCTAGAGGGATAGTCTTTCTGGTGAAACGCAATTGATGTTGCTATGTTGTTATGCTTGCTGAATTTACTGTAGCACTTATGTTCTAATGCAATGCTTCCTTTCCCTGTCACTACAATGCAGGTTCCCTTCTGTCCTATGGTAGGATCAGAAGTGTACTCCTCAGAGGTCAAGAAAACTGAGGTTCTGATGGAAAATTTTCGTAGAGCTATAGGTTTGCGTATAAAGGAAAACAAAGAGGTTTATGAAGGAGAGGTAAGCAATGCATATATGCCCATGTCCAAGTCAAACGAATACTAGGATATTATTAGATTAGTGGTTTCCTTTATTTATCGACAGTTTTCGTAATCGCTTTGATAGCTGATGTTCACTTCTTGCTGCTTTAATAGATTTATTTACCAATGTTGCTCTGTTCCTAGGTTACTGAACTTTCTCCAGAAGAGGCTGAGAGTACAACCGGTGGATATGCGAAAAGCATTAGCCACGTAGTCATTGGCCTAAAGACTGTTAAAGGGACTAAGCAACTGAAGTTAGATCCTTCAATTTATGATGCTTTGCTCAAGGAAAAGGTAACTGTCTGCTTCCTTACCTACACTGCTGGTGGTAGACTTATGGATTAAATTTTTACTCTTGAATAACATTGTGTGGTCTAATTGTTTCTTACTCAAAATAATGTCTTGATGAACATTTGAAATCTGCTATGCCTATTGATAATTTACTCATTGGAAAAAAAAAACTATTCGAATTCACTGGCAGATGTCATGTTGTCTTATGACTAGTCCTGGACTCCTGGTGCTGAGTGACGCATTAAACATTGAGAAACCATGCACTATATTTGCTTTCTGGGTTACTGTACCTAGTCTGTTATCTGCATTTGTTGCTTTAGGCTACTCATTGTCTGCATATGGATATAGGTGGCAGTAGGTGATGTTATATACATCGAAGCAAATAGTGGAGCGGTGAAAAGAGTTGGTAGATGTGATTCTTTTGCTACAGAATACGATCTTGAAGCTGAAGAGTATGTTCCTATCCCCAAAGGTGAAGTCCATAAGAAAAAGGAAATAGTGCAGGTATCAGTCTGATGCTACCTTAACCTTAACATTTCATTATTTTCTGCACCAGTCTTTTTCACATGGTACCTTTGTTAGTGAATGTTATCATGATTGAAACAAATCTTTTCACTGTTGAAACAAGATACTCCTCAAGATGCTACTTTGACTAATAATTTCTGTCACAAATTGCTCACTAATTCCCTTCCCAAGATGTTGGTGAAGCTCTAGCAATATAGGCAAGTTGGTATGTTGATGAGAGCTGCTTGCTACAATCAATTTTAGCTACAAAAAGTTTCATACCTGCAAAATTGCTGGCCACCTTGTTCATCCTTTTTTTTTCCTATAATGGAAACTGCTTTTGTGGTTTACAAATCAGCTAATTGGGAGGTAGTATAAGATGGGTACACTAGATTTCCAGAACAACAACTACTGAAGAGTCACATAGTGCAATGCTAGTGACTATTGCTTCCTTTGGTAGGATAATATATATACATGAATAAAAGCCACAAACTACGGTTACACACATCACCATTGGGCATCAGCCTTAGCCCTTCCAACAAGAATCTCGTAGAGCCGATTAACGTGGTTCTATCATTGCTGCTTCTGCTAATGTTAGTAAATAAACAGTTGAAGGTTTGTTGGTACATTACCTGATTGTTTATTATCACAAGGACAGTTTCTTAATGCAATTTTTAATAAGAATTAATGTTCATGTTTGCATCTCAACATGGAGCTTCCTGTATTATATGCTCTTTTTCTTTAGAGCAAATAACCTTCTCATCATTTTATGCAGGATGTCACACTTCACGACCTTGATGCAGCAAATGCTCAGCCACAAGGTGGCCAGGATATTTTGTCCCTTATGGGCCAGATGATGAAGCCACGAAAGACTGAAATCACTGAAAAGCTACGCCAAGAAATTAATAAGGTTTTCTTATTTTTTGACTAACAATTTTTTAGTTTTCTAGGCAGTATCAAATTTGGATAACCATTAACCATATAAGAATTTTCACCTGATTTACAATTTTATATGGTGATAGGTTGTAAACAAATATATTGATGAAGGAATTGCAGAGCTTGTACCTGGTGTTTTGTTCATTGATGAGGTATTATTTTATTGCACTTGTGCTTGAAAACCCCACTTGTCATGTCTTAACAAAAAAAAAAAGGTGAAAGCGCATTGATTTTGTTGATTGGTAAACAATTAAACATATTTTATTTTCCTCATGGTGCAGTGCTACAATTGTTGAACTTGATTCTCTGACTGTTTTCTGGTTACTCAAAATCAATTAATAAAATATCCTTTTTCAGGTCCACATGTTGGATATTGAATGTTTTTCTTATCTTAACCGTGCATTGGAGAGCCCATTGTCACCAATTGTGATACTTGCTACGAATAGGGGAATATGTAATGTAAGGTAAGCAGTTTATATTTGCCATAGTACTCCGCAGGACCGCAGCTAACTTCAATGCCCAGCATAAATTTGTATTTGTCTATGAAGTTGCACCCTAATTATTTAATAATTTATCTTGTAATGGTTTTATCCAGAGGAACTGATATGACAAGCCCACATGGTATACCAGTGGATCTTCTAGATAGGTTGGTGATTATTCGGACAGAAACATATGGCCCTACTGAGATGATACAGGTTCTAACTTATTTTGGGCATGATTTTTCTATAAGTTTGTTTCCTGTCCCAGAATTTGCATTGATCTTTGCTTGTTGCCCTTTACAGATATTAGCTATCCGAGCACAAGTGGAAGAGACAGATATCGATGAAGAAAGTCTTGCTTATTTAGGCGAGATCGGACAGGAGACATCTTTGAGGTTAGACTTTTGTATTTTTGTTTGGTATTTTCCACGCATTTGATGGATTAGTTCTCATTGACCTGATCTATGATGTGTATGGTTTCCATTACTCTTAGAATAGATCTCACTGTAGTTTTTGATATTGCAAAAACCGATTTCTCCTCCCCTCCCTCCATAACTAGTGAGAAATGATGGTAACAGATCTGGTTTTCTTTTCAGACATGCTATTCAGTTGCTATCACCTGCCAGCGTGGTCGCAAAGACTAATGGAAGAGAAAAGATCTGCAAGGTATATCTACCAAGCTTCCATTCATAGCTGATTTTTGTTCTCGCAAAGTTATGATCTCTGAGCTTATATATGATCTCTATCAGGCTGATCTTGAGGAAGTTAGCGGGCTCTATTTGGATGCCAAATCCTCGGCTCGCCTTCTCCAGGAGCAACAAGAAAGATACATCACCTAGATTTCTCTGCTGTGGTAGTCCTTGCGAGCTCAAAGCCCATGTAGTGCGTCAATCTGCTTCACAGGTTCATAGTCTGTTGTTAGTCTTGGAGAGAGCACATTTGGGGGGAATGGTTTGAATTTTGTAGGGCCTGCTTGTGACTTGTGTTATCTCAAGAGAAGACTTGATTCCGGCATATTGCTTGTTCACACACTGTTCACTGATTAGGTTGGTCATCGCTGCAGGAATTGCCGTGTGTATTTTCACCCTTGCTAACCGATGTCCAGAATCTGTGTGCCCACGGGTTGTATTGGCCCTCATTGGTCACGACCCTAGCTTTGTTTGTAACCGTGGATAGGATGTTTACGCAATGCAACTTTTATGGGTTTTATTTCTAAATGTCCATAAAGCATAACGAAATGTTTTTTATAATATATGGAAATTTATACCAACTTTGTTTCAAGTTGTAGTTCGTTTGACCTTATCAAGTAGTACTACTGTATTTGTGAAATTGCACATGCATGGGCATGGTGGACGGTTAGAAAAAAAATTGCACATGTCTCCGTAAACTTTTTTCTCCCTCATCTCATCCCGCCATCGGCACCCAGCCACTGAGGTGAGGCCCACGCCATCACGAGCCAGGCGCAGCGGCAGGCGGCCCCCTGCGCAGCCTCCGACGGGTGACCTCGCCAGTCTGCGAGCTCTCCCGCCTCCAGTCCGTCTCCGCCCGTACCCACGGACCCAACCGGCGCCTCGCCCAGTCCGCGAGCTGGGAGCAAACGGCGAATCCAGCAGGCTACGAGGTACGCGGCGGGCCAATCTTCCCCCTCATCCGCACCACCGCCACCACTACGTCAGCCGCTCCTTCGCCTCCGGCGGCGGTGCTGAGCGCCGGAACTTCACGGAGGGCGATGTGGCGGCGCACGCGGCGGTGAGCGGCGACCGCAACCCGGTGCACCTCGACGACGCCGTCGCCCGTGAGGTGGGCGGGTTCCAGCGAGGCCGTGTGGTACACGGCTTGCTCGTGGCGTCCCTCTTCCCTTCCATCATCTCGCCGCCAGCTTCGTACGTGCGCTCCCTCTTTTCTCTCCGACGGGCATTCCGTCGAACAGGCTCAGGATCCGTTTGATGGCCATTGTTTGGTTGGTTATGGTTCATAGCCTGGCGCGGTGTACGCGAGCCAGACGCTCAAGTTTGCGGCGCCGGTGTTCGTCGGCGATGAGGTTGTTGCTCGAGTACGTCCAGGCACTCGACATCAGGACGACAGCAAGCCGCCGATACATGTACACACCTCCAGGCTCCAGCAAGCAGGCCTTGTTTCAAATCACATCTTTGCGTTATTGATTGAGACCTCAACGTAACCTAATTATCTATTGCGCTGCACAGCGTCAAGTTGGCTACCAAACGCTTTTATCAAGATAATGGTACTATATGATACTAAAAGTATTCAAGCATGCTGAATTAATCACAGGTTGGAGTAAGTAGTAGATTAGTTAATTGAGCGAGCTGAGGAAACATGAGTAATTTTGAGCTCAAGAAGAGGGCTAGGCACTTACCACAAAAGGAAGATGACAGTGGTCACATACTGCTAGCTTCTGCGTTTTGTCATGCATGTGACAGTGCATTCTAGCAAAAGAAGAAGAGAACCATCTCCTGCCGTCGACGTCGTCGGCCATGTCACTGACACTCTGTCCCAACAACAATGGTCGTGCACACTCCCGCCTCTTGGATGGTGGAGAAAGAACCCTTGATGGCTTGGGCCATGGGCTACACTATTCGCACTTGGACCAGGTTTGCGGACAACCAAAGGCGAAAGGCCTGCTCCAGAGCCCAACAAACTAATTAACTGCAACGGGCCTTAACAACACGCGGGCAGGACCAGTCAAGTACCAGAGATTAACAAACATCAGTTTAGTACCATATGGTTAACCTTAACCATGATTGCTGCTAGGAGGAGCTACAAAATAGAGCACACGTGCAACCTTGATCCATACTTACCTGTACAGGGTCAATGGCCGATCAAGAAGGGTCATGGCCTAGGTTAGCGGCTTCCATTGCACTTAGAAGAGGGCTTGCCTACCATCTCCTCAAGTAGGAGAATGGATGTCAGTAATTTGTGGAAGAGGGGTACGCGTTCGCGTGGCCCCTACCAATTATCAAACTAAAAATATAAATATAAATGTTTAGAAAAATACTAAATATTTAGAAATCAAAACCTTTTTTTTTTGCGAACAAGAAATCAAACTATTTTCATGTTGAGCTATAAACTAAGTATTTAGATTAGAAAAAGGAAAAAATTCTTGTTGAGCTATAAACTAAATATTTAGATTAGAAAAAAGAAAAATATGCTAAATATTATTATTTTTTCTTATCCTACCAATTTTTAAGCTAATATATTTGAAAACTATTTTTTCTTCTTACTAACACTAGGATTTATTTGTGGGTTTTGTAACTATTTCTCTCTCTTTAGCCCTATGTCTCTTATCCCTAGGAGGCCTTCCTCCACTAGAAGAGAGCGTTTATTTCATTGTCATTTTAGGGGGGGGTGCACTATGATAGCTGATGCAGAGAGACTTGACTGTTTCCTAGCATTTTTGGACTGCTGGTTAGTGACCGTTATATGTTTATTAGTAGTTGAATATTAGTTGTAATCAAGATTATAATCTTCTGATTCTTTTGTAATTATCAGAATATAATATAAATACACGACTCTTTCCATTCCAATTATAAGTTGTTACAATTTCTCTAAAGATACATACTTTTTGTTACGTATCTAGATACATACACATTATGTTTAGATACATAATAATTAAAAGCTATGTGTCTAGAAAAAAAATCAGAACTAATTTGGAATGGATAGAGTATCAACCTTTAATGGGTTGTGCACGGTCCAATATCTCATCTCACAAAGGTGATGAGAATATATCCTCCTATAAACCGATTGGCATGCATCAGCATCACATTCACACGCTAACTATTTCAAAAGGAAACCCAACTTTGCGAGACTCGTATGATATGCATGGCAAATGCTCTCACAGAGGTGGCCCACAAGTTTGATGACTTGGGCCATGGGGCACACTGTTATCATTTGGGCTAGATTTGCGAACAACCGAAGGCTAGAGGCTGTGGACCAGATTAACATTGATTGGTTTAGTACCATATCGGTACCTTAACAATGCTTACAACTAGGAGGAGCTACAAAACAAGCCACAAGTGCAACCTTGATCCTTACTTACCTGGACGGGGTCTATGGTCGATCAAGAAGGTTCATGGCCTAGGTTAGTGGCTTCCATTGCACTTGGGAAGAGCACTTGTCTACCATCTTCTCAAGTAGGAGAGTGGACGTCGTAATTTGTGAAAGGAGGGGGTACGCGTTCGCGCGGCCCCTACCAATTATTAAGCTAAAATATATATATTTAAAAAAATGCTAAAGATTTAGAAAATGAAACTATTTTCTTGTTATAAGCTTGGAGCTGGCCCATGAGTTTGACGACTTGGGCCTTGGCGGTTGGGGCACGCTATTCTCATTTGGGTCAGGTCTGCGAACAACGCTGGGGGGGGGGGGGGGGGGGGGGGGGGGGCTGCTTCTGAGCCTAACTTGCTAACAGCATCGGACCTTAACAAACACAGATTACATTGATTGGTTTAGTACCATACTGATACTTTAACAATGCTTATACTAGAAGGAGCTACAAAACAAACCACAAGTGCAACCTTGATCTATACTTACCTGGACGGGGTCTACGACCGATCAAGAAGGGTCATGAGTTAGGTTAGCGGCTTCCATTGCATTTGGGAAGAACGCTTGCCAACTATCTCCTCAAGTAGGAGGGTGGGTCATAATTTATGAAAGAGGGGGTACGCGTTCGCTCGGCCTCTGCTAATTATTATGAGCAAACTATTTGACAAAGGAAAAAAACTTTTTTTTGTTACTTTACTAATAGTATGTCAACATCGTCCTTTTTGACAATTATCTTATGGCAGCTTTTCATCTTGGTCAGGCAACTGGTGACCTTGCACTCACAGAGCTGCTTTTTTTCGTTTTGGGCTCTACAAATCAAGCTGTAGTCCATCTCGAACTTCAAGTGAGTTTTTCCTTTTTGTCTGTAATTCCTAAATTACTAGTACAGCAGTGAGGGCATATATATTATGTATATACATGCCGTCAGAGACATTAGTCAGTCAAGGAGGTAGAGTTACATAAACAATCCTCTCTTTCCTATGTTGAGTGTTGTGTTCGACAATGTCCAAGAAAATAAATAGCAATGTGCATTCCAAGAATCCTGAGCTAAACGCCTAAACGGGTCAAGACTGGGCATCGGAATCAGGTTGCTTCTTGTAGCTGCCGTCGCCGTCGCCGTCGTTCTTTTCATTCATATCAGGAATCGAATCACTGGTAGCCCCAGCTTTTCCTGCAAACAACATACCAACACTGAGCTGAGGCCAACAAATATTGCAGAAAAAGAAAACATCTGAAAAAGCCACAATCAACCTAGCAATATGCACAATAATTCAAGGCATTGCAACATGTGCTAACGATATTGCCAGTTTCTGCATAACTGAGGATGTGATCTAGCATAACTGAAAATCTGAGCTACCATGACTGATAACATCAAATGACAATATAGAGATAGCAAACGAATGATACCTTGAGGGAAGCATTCTGTGAAAGTAGCTGTTCATACTCCTTTCTGATCCGCTCAAGCTCGGCCCTGAGAGAGGAGTTCTCCGACCTCAAAGCTTCAGCACGTTGCCCAAGGTCCTCGCACTCAGCCTGGAATAATCGAATAAGATCATGAAAAGCATTGAACAAAAAATTCTCTTGGAACTTAGAAGATGAAACTCAGGTAGCAGGATATCAGCATGAGTGTTGCACAATACCTGCTTGCGCAGCCGGGATCTGCGTGCTGATTCTCTATTAGACTGCTTTCGTTTTTGCTTCTTGAGTTCCCTTTCATCCTGAATATTGCCATGATACAATCACAGTTCGTGGTGATTAGATTTCCTATATTGATTAATGTGCACACAAAAGCACATATAAATACAGCAGCATTGAAATGCAGTATCCTTGTTAGTATCTTATATTTACCACATCTGAAGCACAATAAGATAGACTAAAACTTCTCATAGCACCTCAGAAGATGGGAGTGCTATGATTTATCTTATTTTTTAAAGTTTAAACGATGGTGTTTGGAACAAGTACAAGAAATTTTTACTGAACAGGGAAAATGGAAAGAATAGGGCATCAAATAGTTTTGCTCAGTGGACTCATTAAATTTTTCAAGAACAAAATGGGAGAGCTGTCTATGTTTATACTAGGCTGGAAATAAATAAAACAGAGTTTAGAACGCTAGCGGCCGCAGTGCTTGCCAGACCTAACTGACTCACTCAATGGACCACATGGATAAGGAAACAACTACAAGGAGAGGTAAGACTAAGTTCTAACTGAAACTATGAGCTCCATCCGAGTGCTTTGGCTTCCAGCCTTGCTTCCTCATTATAGAAACTTATTATCTGGAACCACCCTATCAGCACAGTCTACATAAAAAAACAAAACCAGTATTTGGTTCTACAGAGGAATCAATACTCTAGAAACACAAACGTACATGCCAATCCTAAAAAATCAAATATTTTAGTACATATAATTGTAAAGTTTAAGCAAACACATGCTAAAGGACTGTACCCATTGGTCTCCTCGAGCTGAACCAGGTGCTTTGCCATGCGTTGCAGGGACAGCTGCAGAACCTGGAGCTGCCCAGTAGTCCATTCCAATATTTAAGTTAGCTGTGGAGCTAGGAACTCCTCCAACCATTGCACCCGGTTGTACTGGAAGCATCGCCATGGTTTGGTTTAACATTCCTTGTGATGCTGAATAAGATATGCCATTCTGAGAATTGCCTGCATATTGACAGGATATCCTCATCATCTTATGAAAACAGATGCAATTCTATTGGTCTTTATCATTTGGAGGGAAAAAGAGTCCTCAGATACCCACCATCTTCCTTTCCATCATTGTCCTTTGAGTGTGAATCCTACAACAACAAAATTATCAAGGAGTCTAAAAGAAGTGTTATGACAAGAAAGAGATTGAGGATCACAGACCAATCTCACATTTTGAGAATTGGCATCACTTCCTTCACTCTCACTCTCACTTCCACTCTCACTGCAGGTACAAAAATACAAGGTGATTAGGTTGTGGATGAACTCTAGAGATTTGTAATTTACACTAACAAATAAAAACCTGTGGGAGGTAATCCCATTGGCTGATGGAGCAGATGTTCTGCCATGCTCACTTTTCCCTGAAATTATTACCAGAAGTCTAATTCTAATTTCCATACATTGATTGACTTTGATAATGAACTGTTGACCTTGGAAAAGACTCACCATTCATTTCTGGAGCACTTGGTGCAGCTCCCTGAAATATATATTTCAGGATTACATGAAACGGTGATGACCAAAAGGGAATAGACACAGTTGATTACTTACAGGAGTTTCAGCATGTCCATTTGTTAGCATAGGATAATGACTAAATGGATGCATAGTCTGCCAAAAATTTATTCATCATGCAAAAAAATGTCAGCCAAACAGAATAAAAGGGTTCGTGTACATTAGCTAGCAGTAGGTTAAATTTGTTAGGCGTAAAAGTGCATACAGGAGGTGTCGAGGGATGGGCATATACTGTTCCAGGTGGATACATCACATAAGGTGGTGGTGGCGTACCATAAGGTGGCACCATAGGCTGTGATTAAGCAGCATTGGTTTTATTTACATAAGAAAATCACATGCTCTTACCATATAGAACACATATAAATACAGATTGACATAACAGTAGCAGAGATTGACAGAGAACAGAGGGGGGCTGGGGCAAAGTTTCAGATATAGGGGGCACCTGAGCTCCCCACATGTATGGATGGGCCTGTGGATTTGCAGCAACCGTAGGGGGGAAAAACCCATGTGGTGGAATTGCTGAGTAGGCCTACCAAGAGCTTTAACAAGTAAGAGATAAAGCTATAAATGAAAGGATAAATGCTTGATAAAAATAGAAGGTAAATGGAAAACATTTCTTTCTTAATTAGCAAGGGCATATTTTTTATACGGAATAACCTGAAAGCTAGGCCATTCAGGGTAAACTGAAGCTGTTCCATTGGATGTGGTAGCTGGAGGTTGATCCTGAAATAGGGAGGTAAGAAACATAAGAAACAAAAGCATCGTGTTTTTTCACAATTGAAACGGGAGAATTCTGTTTTGTCCTAGTTGGATATTTCCTTCTGTCAATGGAAGGAACTAGACTATGTAACTAAAACAGAATTAAGCAGAAGGTGACATTCAGATGCTGCTTAAACCTATGTATGCATTGTGCACTTCAACTTTAATAGCAAGATTACATCAGCCTTAAAAGCACCAATTTGATTTGAAATACTAATTGTGCCACATAATCTGAGAAAGGCAGAGTGTATTTCTATCCTTTATTAGTCCATAAAGCATCAGTTCATATCATGTCATACTCATTCCAGAAGAAAAGAGTGTCATTATAACCAGTAATTAAGTACCCTAGCAATTGCACTGGTAGGAAAAAAAAGTGACCATTATCTCTTTAGGAAAATAACAGGAGCAGAATTAAGCACTAACAATGCCATTTAATAAATATATGTAAAAGCATGTTATCGCTGTTTGAAGTACTTGTTCTGATGCCTTTGAAGCCTTGGAGGGTGTGCTAGGGTCATTGCTTCCCATGGGTGGACCAACAATGCTTCTGCCCAATCAGGTTCCCCAATCACTCAATTGCAACCCAAACACCTGTATCTAACGTCTTGAACAGGCGTAAGGCTTCCTGCTAGAACCCAAGAGAAACAAACATAACATTGAGAGGTAAGATTTTTTTTCCTTAAAAAAACATGTCTTAACAAGAAAAAAAATTCTCTCTTCGTTTGAAATCTCAAGGTGTATTCCATCTCGTTTAGACGAGCTTCATGCCTTTTATCCAATAATAATTATGTCATTATGTGATACTATAACATCATGATTATAAACAGGCATGCTTCAATACGAATCTATATCTCACAAAAATAGTAGTAGTATTAAATTGTCGGCCAAAGCCCCATCCAAATAAAATTTTAAAAATACGCTCCGATAGAGCGCAACACCAAATTCGCAATGACCAGCCGTTGGTGTCATATAGACACGCAGGTAGAATGCAGGGAAAGCGTGAGATAATACAGCAAAGCGGGGGTTCACAGCGCACGTACTCGTCTCACCAGTCCCCAGGCACGCCTCCACGGGGAGACGACGGGGCAGACGCGGGCGAGGACCGCAGCAGCCGCCCCCCACGTCTCGCGGCCGCACGCGGCGAGGACACCGGAAAATGCAGCGGCGGGCAAGGGGCGATGGGTCTGGAAGGCGGCCGGGGCGGAGGAGGAGGCGGAGGCGGAAATCCTTGCTTCGTCGACGATGAGAGGTCAGAGGAGGAAGGAGATGGCGTGGCGTGGCGTGGACAGGGTTCTCGGTGGACCGTATGGGCCGCCTCCAACCGAAGCGGGCGTGGGGCCCACTAAGGGGCGATGATGATTGGGGCATGGGCCTTTCGTGAGTCAGCCAGCTAGACCCACGATGATTTTTGATTGGTATAGACTAGGTGGATTAGATGGATGGATAGGCCTGGGTGTGGCCCACCTCGAGCGACGCAGCAAGCGACCGCCGTCTTTGCCGCTGCCCATATCTTCTAGAATATTTTTTCCTAAAAAAATATATCTTCTAGAATATTCGTCATAATTCATTTTTCATAATTAGGCTCCGTTTGTGACACCTCCGCTCCTTATTTTTCAGCTTTACTCTTTGCTGGTTTTTTTTATTCCTACGAGAGAGCAGAGTGAAGAGGTGATGAAAATTAATTATCTACTCATCCTCACTAGAATTTAACACGGACCAGTGTGAATTAGGTTTTTTAACTCCCATCTGCAATGTAAACAGAGAAGTTGACATTTTAGACATTTCGCTGGTTAAGAGTGATTTTTTTCGGAGAAGCTGAAGTTGAAGCTCTCCCAAACGTGATCTAATATTAACACATGACGTGTAAGGCTTCCTGTTTAACCCAAGAGAAACAAACATTGTGAGGCAAGATTTAAAAAAACATGTATTAACAAGAAAAAAAAATACTCTATCTTCGTTTGAAAATCACAAGGTATATTACATTTCGTTAGAACCATGCCTTATTCTTATTATCCAACAATTAATCCATTATTATGTCATTATGTGATATAACAATATCATAACTATAAACAAGCACATTTCAATACGAATCTGTGTCTCACAACAATCAAGCACTAATGTGAGCTCAAAAACATACTCCTTCCATGTATTTTTGGCTACCGGTCACAATTCATACTACTCTTTGTTCAAATAAAATCACGCTAAACGAGTTGGCTGAGACATGGTTGTATTCAGGTATTCACAGGAACCATGAAGCACCCATTTGGAGCCTCACTCGACAAACTCCATAGATCTAAACATGGTTGAGTTCTTCTCGCCCTACACACATTTCATATTAAAAATGACAAAACAAATGAGACACACTCCAACCATGCATGTTGCGACCAAAGTGAAGAATCCCATTTCAAAGCTATATATGTCCTACATGGTCCTATCACATAGATTTTGTGCAACAATAAGTGCAATGTAGATACAAAGAATTTAAGACAAATTTGTAAGGCCTCCTCTCCAATGTTTGCATATGAGCTAGCTCAAAGAATATGTTCTTATTTTTTTAATAGGAGAAATACGAGCTATATCTTGATCAAAAGAGAGATAGTCTCATGCACAAACTCTAAGATTATGTAGAGATAACGTGTCGGATCATTCATATTATGAGCTATGTACTAATAGCTAGATTATTAAAAGGGTTGCCTCTTAAAGTGCTTAGACCTACGTACTAGCTCATACCATTGGAGGAGCCCTGGAAGGTTATTAGTAAAACTCACTGGTACATTAAATACAAGAATCAAGCAAAATGAGATATATTTTAATATTTGACACATTCACTAGATAGGTGATGGCAGGGCTAGAAAATGTTCACTTCATGTTGGGACAATCCATATTCATATGAGCCAAATCCCCTTAGAAAAGGGCCAACTAGCGCCATTGGAGTGGCATGTAAAACCTAACCACACCAAGGGGTCACTTGTAAATCTCCGTTTGTCTATATATAAAGCCAAGAACATGAGAGCAATGGGTTGTCCCTTTCGACTCTTGTTGACAAGCCCTAGCCGCCTCTCTCTACCCTCCTTTTCCAAACCTATTAAAAAATTGCTTTACCAACATTGGTGTCCACCATGCTCGGCACAAAACTCTTTTTTAAGATCTGGAAGTTGGAACATTTGTTACAAGAACTTCTTGGAGCCTCTATATCTGAGCATTCGTCAACGATTTCTCTTACAACTAGAAGACGACCCCAATGAGCCTTACCTCTTAATTCTGGGAGATGTGAAAGGATATAACATATTTAAAGTCAACTCTTCTTTTTCGTCTTATAAAATATCACATGTTTAGTCCAATCAATGACTTTAATATATTGAAAGTCAACTCTTATTCTTCGTCTTCTAAAGTATCACATGTCTAGTCCAATCAAAGACTTTATTAGATTTCACATCTTTAATTACATAGGTTATAAGCGTGACACAAGCCTTTTGCACTTCAGATAGAATAAAAAACAAGGTTAAAAGTGTTTTGCATGCTTATTTAGGTGTAGTGATTCTGATTTCGACATTTTCCTGCCCTATGAGACACCATCATTTTTCATCGTAGTCTGGGTGGTCTTTCCATAGACTTCAAAATAATAATCAAAATGTCCATGCTCATTTTCAAACTCATAATTCTAGCCTTCTCTTCGATCAATTGACAAAGTTATAGAATTATCTTCAAAGATAATTGTGAAATAGAAGGTTCCGGACTTTAAAGTAGTAAAGATCACCATGTAGGATCTAATATAGAGACTCAACAATTTAGATATAGGACACTTCAATGAATTAATTTATTTAGAACTAAATTCAGGAGATCTGTAATATATTAGTGTATGGAAAGACAACATTTTACAATTAGACTTATTTTTCATTATCATGCTAACAATTTTTAAAACAACATATACGCAATGCACAGAGGGGACGAGCCAAGATAATCACTCCTTAGACCTCCTTATTTTGTAAACTAGAAACAACACTCTTAACTGATTTGATATATGTAAAGAGAAAAAAAATGTTGCATATGATTTGCACATATCTTGTGTAAGACCTACAGAGACATACGATTTGCACCATCTTGTGTAAGGCCTACAGGGAAATCATTCATATTCTATGGTTATAATTGTTTAGAGAAAACTATGTTAGTTGCAATTAGTGCGAAGAACTGCAAATTTTTGGTGAATCAAATATTAAGCAAGCAAACTAAGACTGAAACGTGGATTATAATTCTACATAAACAAAATTATTCTTCATGGATTAATGAGTCCTTGTTCTATTATTGTTCGTTGTGATAAATAGTACAAATAAAATCAATTCACCCACTATCAACTACAAGCGTAAGAAACTAGAGCAAAAAATATTGTCATTCAAGTGAACAACAAACTAAGTGATGAGTAATTTAGATAACTCATTAGCATGTTAGGATAATTAACTTATTGAAATATAAGCTACAATTTAATGAAATGCAAAGCACACGACATATCATATAGGTCCATTTCATATTCACAGAGTGGAAAGTTAAGAGATAGAATAGAACCAATCTCTTAGGCTCGTCAGATAGCATCCCCAACCACACCACTATTTTGAAGCTGACTAAATAAGCAAATATGTCTGCTTAAACATTTGCTAGTTTAACCACAATGTTCTCACTAGAAAGAGGAAATTCGTTCTTTTGTAGTATTACCTTCTCGACATCTTGGGCACTTTTGTCTAAATGGTTGTTTAGCCCATTTAGATGTTATTTAAATGCTACATATTGGTACACAATTTCCGTTTAATCGGTTGTTTTGACCATCGAAATGGTCGTTTTCTCCGTTTAAGCACCCATTTTACCTGAATAATGGGCTAAACGGTACTCCCTCCGTCCCAAAATAGATGTCATTCCTATTTCCCGAGAAGTCAACGTTTTCAAACTACCGACAACTATATATTAAATATATAAATATTTATGCTAAGTAATTAGTATCATCGAAAAGATCTTTAAGTCTAGTTTTTAATAAATTTATTTAGAGATATAAATATTGCATGTATTTTGTATAAATATAGTCAAAGTTGAGAAACTTTGACCAGCACGCTTTCCATAACGATATTCTTTCTGGGACGGAGGGAGTAGGTGATCGACTATTAATTGTTTAGCGTTTAGGATAACATTGTACTTGTAACTATTACAAAGACAAACACAATGGTCAAGTGAAGCTATATGCCTAGGTGATTATCAATAGAAAAACACTTATCTATGAGTGGGCATTACATTAGCAATGGTACAAATATCGGAGCTCTATTGCATGCTTATGCGTATAGATAGAGTTGGTCCATAATTGAAAAATATATGGTGAAAGTTCAAGAACTTGATAATAATTAAATACTTGTAGCAGCCACATATTATGCATGTGCTTGACCAAATGGATTATTTTATATAATCAAACGTGTCCTAACGTTTTGCACTAATGCACGATTAAAATAGCATCTAAAAAATTTCAGAGATCTTACAATTGCACGAACCCTCTGCTTGTCATATCAGACCCTGCATTTAAGAGATCGAAACTATACAAGCAACACCTCCACAACTTCATACGTCATGAAATCACCCCTGTCCAAACAACTAGTGAATTTAGCAACCTTCTCGCCTTTGCCATTGACCAGCCTATCACCGTAAACATTGTCTTGAACTACAGAAGCAAAACAAGGCACGCCTCACACATGAAAACTAACAAAAAAACATGCAATACAGTCAACAAGTTGTGCTTACACTGGTGGAGCCGAAGGCACCGGGGAGGTTTGAGGCTGACATAGTAGAAGTGACGTGTCCGCCTTCTGTGTCTGAACCACATCTTGTGGTGGCATTTTCATGGTTGCACTAATGTTGCTTATGTATTTGCTAAAAAATGTTACTAAGTCGGGGATTTATAGTTAAGAATTAGAATTAGATTACAATAAGCAATAAAGACATGCCATAAAAAAGTAAGCCAAGATGTTGCATTTGTTGCAAGTGTTTTCATAGACATGTTGCAAAAGTTTGTTCAACATATTTCATCTATTATAGACGTATATTGCAAGCATTATGAAGATGTTTCATATGATTCACACACATATTGCAAGAGTATGTTCGGAATGTTTCAGTCTTTATGTTGCAATAAGGGTTTTCATGTTGCAAGTTGCAAGTGTTCTATTTAGATGTTGTATATGCTTCACACATGTTGTAAAGTATATGTTTCAAATATTTCATCTATTTCAGACGTATATGTTGTATTCAAGTGTTTTCGTGTTTCAGATGTACTCCGTATGTTCAGAGAGTCATGCGGTGAGCCAGGGGCTAGCGATGGGTTGTGGCACGCCTGTGGTCCTACGAATGGGGTGTGATCGTCCTCATCCCGGCTCCCAGTCTCACCTGCAAGGAGAGAGAGAGAGAGAGAGAGGAGGGATTAGGGAAGGAGCCAAGCGAACGAGGTGGGACAGGGCAAGGCAGGCCGACAAACGCGCACAGGCAGCAACTAAGGATGCAGCGGCAGGCGCGGGCGGTCGGGCGAGCGACCCAAGCTAGGGTCGTGTTATGGTGTTTTCAGTTTTCTGATGGGCCGTTCTGCTAGGTCGATCAGTGTGCCAAGGTTACCATTTGGCGGGACCATATCCCAAGAGATGTGTGATGTGGATCTTTTGGTTTCCTCACAAAACGAGAAAGGAAAAAAAATGTACTGGTACGAGCTTACCCTTCCGTTTTAAACCTCGCAGAGTTACGGTCATATGACAGTTGCTAAATGAAAAGTAGTTATCTTACACGTGGAGTGAAGGTGATAACGGTTGCTAAACAAACTTGTAATGTTGTGCTTTGGTTTAATCTTTTGAGGTACTAAACAATACTCCATTACCATCGAATTCAAAGTATGAGACTCTCCGCACTGTTATTCCTCTAAATTCATCCTCTATCTATTCTAGTCATCAAGATTCTCTCCTCTATACGTCTTTCTTCCACACTTATTATACTCTATATTATGTACTCCATATCAACTATTAACATTAGAGCTTATTTATAACTTTATCGGAATATATTCATCAGAAGATCTTATTTTAAAGGATTAATTGAAACGAATTTAATGGTGCAATCAAAATTTAATTTGAACTTTTGGTCTTGAACTATAGCATTTTTATTTAGTGAAATAGTAGCAGCACGTGGATCGAGGATCTACGGGCCCGCATGTGCATGCAAGATTCCCTTTGACGTACGCCCCGGCAAGTGCTTCACCTACAGCGTAACTGCGACGCGAGGATTGATAGCGGGCACGTAGAGTTCCCCGCTGCGTAGTTTTTTTCCTGCAAATGAGCGTGCAGTATTTGGTTTGCAGTAGGCGCTGCGGACAGTCCGAGTGTCGGAACGTCAAACGGACAGTGTCAGCTTCAGCTGGTAGATTTGCCGCACTACATGCTCCTTAATTGATATTTATGGTACATAATAAGTCTAACGTTTTGTTTAGATGTACTCTCTCCGTTCCAAATTATAAGACGTTCTAAAAATCTTGAAGAGTCAAAACATCTCAAGTTTGACCAATAATTATAGAAAAAACTATATATATTTATGATATTAAATAGACATGTTATGAAAATATAATTGATAATGAATCTAATAAAACTTAGTTGACGTCATAAATGTTATTATATTGACATATAACTTTGGTCAAAGTTGAGATGGTTTGATTCTTCAAGATTCTTGGAACGTCTTATAATTTGAGACGGAGGGAATATAATTTTTTGGAATTTTGATACTACAATATTTTCGTTTGTATTTGATAATTTTTGTTCAACCATGGAGTAAATAGACTCAAAAAATTTATCTCACAAATTACATGTAAACTATGAAATTAGTTTTTTTATTTTAAATGCATCTAAACAAGACCTAAGTTTAGTTTTCTAACAAATTTATTTAAAGATATAAATATTATATGTATTTCTATAAATCAAGTTAAATTTATAGTAGATACACTAACAACGAACAATCGTTTAGGGACGGAGGAGGTACATAAATGAATGAATGGCCAATCAAAATCATCCCATGCATGGATTCAGACTTCAGTGGCTCCATTGGCAATGGCAAGCACATTGACATGTCCAGAGGTAGCTCGTTCACTTCGGTCAACGCTCGGTTTTCAATAATGTACAGCTACTAGTAGTGGTACAAAGGGGTCTGAATCGCCTCGAGATCAGGCATACAACCACACTGAACGAAGAATGATGGATACACATCAGCAATGAACTACCTCTTGGTCCACTTCAAAGATAAGGGAACCTGGGTCATTCGCTCAGCTCCTGTGCACACGCCTGCCTCTGCCCAACGCGCACTGAAGGAGCAGAGCTCAAGATTTCATATGGTCTCAGACTCGGTCACACCCACTGTTGTTGCCCTTTGTGTTCCAAGCTATGGCGGATGTCGCCATCGACAGCAATGACATGCTTCCTCAGTGCTGAAGCAGTCGGTTTCGTGTTATATTTCACTTGGAACCTTCCGACTGGGCTTGTGTTGTTGTTGATTGAGCCTTCTGGGATAATTTCATCCAAGAACTCATCAGCCACATCACCGTCTTCATCAATCCTAAGCCTCCTTGTATACCACTTAAAACCCTGGTTGAATAAACACAGGAACCAGATCATAGTTAAAATTTAAGACAACTGACAACACTGAAGGAATTATGTGTTTTCTTCAAAATACAAATTACATACTGAAAATTTAACACAAAGTCTGTTAGGTAAACAGATACACAGATGCTCTTCAGCATATCACATGAAATGTGCTATATCAAGTCCTTTTATATACTATAAGATATCCCCTTCTTTTGTAAGGGCCAAAAATATTCACTGTACACGTAATATACACCCAAAAAATGAACTAATAATACAATTAAAGTCTGATGTCCAATATCATGTTTGCAAGTTTCATGTCCTACAACAGGAACACAAGGTCTACTTGAATGATAGATGAGATGCCCATTTGCTAGCTTTATGTCCTACAAGAATAGAACAATGCCTTGCAACAGGTTGACAATAGAGAAATATTGATTGATGTAGCATCATTTTTCAAAGTGTATTTTATAAATTTGTTGTGGAACCTACAGGAGGAGATGGCCATATAGGTTGAAAAATGCTATCAAGAACTTGTTGCGAAACATCAAGCAAAAGTCACAATGTCTCACAATGCCAAATCAACAGGTCTGGTTCCACCAAACACCTCTCATTTTTTTTGGTAACCAAGCTGGAATTCATAAATAACTCATGCCCGAAAATTGTAATACACAACTGCAAGCTTTAAAGAGTTTTTTAAAACATATTTACAAATAATGATGTCAAAGCCCAGAAAAGTAACCAACTATGAGCTATCTCAAACAATCCATTTGTAGCACCCTACAATTTAGTAGTACACATAGATCAGCCAATGAATCATTGATAACAACGAGAACCCCATGAAATGAAAGTCATGGGGATAACCATAACTGATCTAACCAAATCAAAAGAACTTGCAGGCAAAGAACACTAAAAGCAAACAATTCAGAGAAAGGACCAAGACATAGTGAGTAGTGAATACTTGATTAGACTGAGAGGACCTAAAAGAACCCAACAGAGCACAATTATAGCTAAATTCTAGACATGCCTAGTAGCAAAGTTAACTAGGTAACATCAGAATAAAAAAATAAAGCAGACGAACTCATAGCATGTTTAGTTACTTTAACCAGATACATCCATTGCTAGATATTATCAGTTTTAAGATAACCAGAGTCCAACAACGAGGCAAGTGGATGAAGCAAGATATACTTTATCAATCAAATGGATTTTTAGGACAAAAACACAATCTTAGGCCCTCCTATGTTGTGAACTACTGATATTTTAACATCCATGTAATTTCATTTAAGACATGGCATATATATCTCCACATACAACCCACAGAGACAGCAGTATAGTAGCTTAGCACATGTAACCTTAGAGTGAAAGAAACTTGGCCTCAAATGGTTACATCAACTTTTAATGCACTACAGAACACTAGCTGAAGACCATAAGGTGTAACAAAGGTGATCCACATTGGTTATTGCTTGCATTAGGCTGTTCGTCTGTTCCTACTTAAAGATTGTCTTTGATTACCTTTCTTTCAGAAAATCGGCTACAAATAATACACACAAAGTTCACCAGCGTAAGTTTACAGCTCTGAGGCTCTGACACTAAAATGAATCATACCATTGTTTCCTGAACTGCATGACAATAAACTGTCATAAAATGCACCATTGTGCATTTGTGCTAAACTACATGTCTAGGAAATACAATGATTGCCACATAACTAACATGAAAGTAACCCAATTTGATGCTGGGAAGTGGGAGCTAAAGGCTAGCTCCTTATCTTCTGATTTCAGTCCAGAATACTGCTAGTGCTACCCGCTACTCACACTTGTTGAATTCTGCATTAGCACTGAATTGGGCAGAGGGGACTAGTATCTTCCACATAAGCAAGTCAGGTAATCTATGCCACAAAACTAACCAGTTTAACACGGCACCATCTACAAGTAGTTAATGTGGTTATCTAAGAGAAATCTCGAAGCATAGCAATCAACAATTCAGCGACGGCTCGAACTCCCATCAGCAATACAGGGAGCCATCCCAGCAAGTCTACACAGATACTAGCGCAATAGCACATCACAAGCACCACAGAAAGAAGAGGAAAAAAGGGGGCCTCTCCATCTCCATGAAACCAGATCCCGTTGACTCCGGAGCACAAGTACAACCGATGCCATCATACCAGAGGGGAAAGGAATACCTGCACGCCACCGTCGCCCTGCGGGCAGGGAACCAGTACGGGCCCGGGGCCCTGCCGCTCGACGGGGACGGGAACCTGGACGCTGAAGCCCCGCCTCGCCCCGTGCGGCGCCGCCCTGTCATGTGGGAGTTCCGCGGCGACGGCGGCAGTGGCGGCGCCGGAGGATGGGGAGTCCTGGTGGTCGGCGTCGTCCCGCGAGATGCCGAAGAAGCCGGCGACCCGACGTAATAAACCCATCGGCGGCGAGGCCCAGTCGATCCGACGGCGGCGAGGTGGGAATGCCAATGGCCCGCCGATGCGATGTGATTATGTGAAGAGTTGGGCAGTGTCGGGGTTTCGTCGATTTTGTAGTCTTGACTTAAATTTAACTGAATTTAAAAGTTTATTAACATTTATATATCTTTAAATAAGATTACATAAAAATAGATGAATTGTGTTAATCTAATAATGCTTGTTTTATATATAAATCTTAATATATATTTTTATAGATTTAGTCAAATTTAAGTTTGTTTGACTTCACTTTTTATGTCGAAACAAGTAGTGTTTATTACTCCCTCCATCTCAAATTGTAAGTTATTTTAAGAATCTTAGAGAGTCAAAGTTTATAAAGTTTGACCAAATTTATATAATAGTAATAACATATTTGATACCAGCTAAGTATCATAAGATTCTTTATGAGTTATATTTTCATACTATACTTATTTGATGTCATAAAATCTTTATGTTTCTCTCTATAATTTTTTGTCAAACTTAAAATGCTTTGACTCTCTAAGATTTTTGGAATGACTTACAATTTGAAATTGAATGAGTACTAATTTAAGTTTGTTTGACTTCACTTTTAGCATGGAGCAAAAGTGCAAAGCGCAAAATGTACCATTTTCTAATTTCTTATTTTATTTATTTTTACACTTCTTTATATCTGAGACGCCTGATTCATTGTGGTTTTTTAGAGAACATGTAATTTTGTTATTGTTTAGCGACAGAAAAATATATATTTATTTTTACACTTTTTTATATCTGAGACGTCTAATTCTTTGTGGTTGTTTAGGCAACATGTAATTTTGTTATTGTTTAGCGATAGAAAAAAATATATTGTCTCTTGTGAATTTTCTTATAAATTAAATTGTACTATCTCTTTGTGAGTTGTTGCCTGAAACTTTTTTTAAAAAAAAAATAATTGGCACCTATAATATAACAACTCTCTTATCTTTATCCCTGTTTTTTCTTTCATCAAGTTATGATGTTTGTTGGGTTTATTTTTAGATGTATGTAAACGTGAGCAGCATATGAATTATGCTGAGAGATAGAGGATATTCTAGTTTGACATAGGGGATGGTTGCGTGAGAACTTTAAGATTGATGAGACAATGATGCATGAATGAGCAAATTATGAAGAAGGGACGGTGATTATTACTTTAATGGAATGAACGAGTTATGCAAGTACATGGACAACATGATGACTCTTCATGAGAGATTATTAGTGGTTTGAGTAGTGGGGCAAGATAAGTAATGGTGGGTTAAAGGTTGGATTATTATTTTATTTTATCCTATTTTTTATGATTGCAAGCTTTTCGATTGAAAATTAATAGCCATGATGACATCAAAAACATAAACTAGATGGATATTGTCCATAATTTGTGTGGCTTGATTAAGCCATCTTTGAATACGAGCAACTCCAACAGTTTGATAATTTTGGTTTGGCAAAACATGAAATTTGCCAACTTTGAAATAGATATGTCAAAGTAAAAAATATGCAATCTCCAACAGTTCCCCATAATGACTTGGCAAAAACGAAAATTATGGACCAGTGGACCCGGTCGTTATTTTTTCGCGGCATTTTCCTGCTCCGCCGTGAAAAAAGGAAGGAAAAAAGGAAGGAAAAAGAGGAAGAAAAAAAGAGCCGCCGCCCAGTGTTCCACCGTGAAAAAAAAAGAAGGAAAAAAAATTGTCTCCCCCTTTTCACGGTCGTCAAATTGCCAAGTGCGGGCTCCTATTTACAACTTTGGCAAAAATACCAAACCCAAATGCCAAACTGTTGGCCACCAATTTTTTAGATTTTTTGGTAAAATTAGATATGTCAAGTCTAAATGTTAAACTATTGGAGTTGCTTAACCTAGGACATATAGGTAGTGGTATGGGGTTCCTCTTGCCCTTGATTTAAAGTTATTTTGTGTAACTCCAAGTTATCTACGTGGAAAACTCATGACAATAATATACAAGTTCTCCATACAGAGATATAATTGTAAACAATGAAAAAAATCGCGGGCTATAAAATTTAATGGGAGTTTGACAAAAACGCTATTTTGGCGCTATTCGGCGCTATTTTGACGTTATTCGGCGCTATAGCGCGCTAATGAGCATTGCGATAGCTGCTTCTAGACGTACGGTGTAAACCAATACAATTATCATAATCCTAAATTGAAACCCAAATAGACTATCACATTAAACGCCAGTTTAATAGGGATTTGTCTCTTGCTCCTCTTGTCGAACAGCTTCTATTGAGCTGAATCCGTTTTAAAAAAACATATAGAAAAACAAGCTCAATAAACGTTTGTGGCTCCAATCGTCGCATATTATAGAATTTAAGACAGATTTGACTCCTTCATATATGCTTATTTACAGGAGCCATCTCTTGGATGGCCGTTTGGCAACGCTTCGTCGATCGAATAGGAATCAATCAAGACCACAAGAAGAATAATTAATCAAGGACAAACAATGTAAAGGCACACACACAAATTAAAAGACTCCACTTTATTCTCAAAGTTATGCCGCGTACAATGACTTTCACCAAACAAGTTGGTGCAAGTGGTGACAACTGACAAGCAGCATATATGTATATATGCATCGATCTATATACCTCGCACCAATGCAAATCATTCACTTATTATTCATGCCTCTCCGATCCTTCCCTCTCCTCAACTCTCCCTATATCGACATAGTACATCTAGATACTTTTAAGACTGGTTTGATTGTAATACTTCAATCCACCACAATCTATGTGGGCTGCAAAGAATTAATTAGGTGGAAAAAAAACAGTTATTTTTTCACCTAGATTCCTTCCAACCTATATAGATTGGAGTCAATTGAAGTGCATACAAATAAGTCCCTTGCTAGTGCTAGACATAAGTGATAATGACGCATTCGAATCACACGCTATATATAAGTGAATTTCGTAGTGGTGTGGAAGAGACATGATACTACTATGATTTATAATCATATAGTATTTGGAGTGGAAGTGAGTAATCAATTGGTGATAGGGATGAGCCTGCCGTAGGCCTTGCGTTCATTATCCTTGGGCACAGTAACAGTGAGCACGCCATCCTGAAGCACGGCCTGCACGCCGGGCGCGTCAGTGATAGCGTTAGGCGGGAGGCGCACGGTGCGGACGAACCGCTCGGAGCTCCGCTCGACGCGGTGCCAGCGGTCGCCCTTGTCGTCGTCGGCGGCGCGCTGCAGCTGCCGCTGCCCGCTGATCTTGAGCACCTTCTCCTCCTCCACCTCCACCTTCACCTCGTCGCGGCGTAGGCCGGGGAGGTCCGCCATGAACACGTGCGCCGTCGCCGTCTCCTTCCAGTCCATGCTCGCCGTCGCGAACGGCGGCAGGCCTAGCGCTGGCGCTGTGAACGTGGCTAGTGTGATGGCTTCCATCAGTGGCTGCTGCTCCGTCACGTCGATGTTCACTGGCTCCACTGCCCCGGTCTCCGTGCCGGTGCCGGTGCGCGCGCCGCCGCTGCCGCCCTTCTGCTGCTGCTGCCCCTGGTGCTGATGCTTGCGGCCTAGTATGCTGGTGAGCATCGACATGATGATGACGATGATGCCTCGATCTTGATCACAGTGTACTAGCTAGTGTCTAGTCTAGTGTGCTGTGTGTGTTAATCCTCAGTCCTCAACTCCTCACTTGGTCCAGTCCGATACCTTCTTTATTTATAGACGAGCAAAAAGGCAAAGGAATACTTCTCGGTTGGTGATGACTTGGTGTATATATGCCATCGGCATACGGCATGCATATATGCATGATCTTCTAGGAGCTTGTATACCCTCTTGTGTGTGATGACGATGAGAGATTCTCACGAAAGAGCCTCTCTGATCTCTCTCCAGCCAGCATAATTTGTATTTTTACGTATTTTTGTGACATAAATTTCCCATCTCGATCGATCGAGTACTCAGCGTAGGATTGTAGGAACATGAACATGTGTAACCATTCAACCCCAGCCGGTGATTTCCCCGAGAAGATATGTGTGGGGTTGTCTGCACTGCACATCATCATGCATGGAAATATCGAGGGATTGGTGGATATATTCGTTGTTCGATTGCTACATGCACTGGTGCCATGGAATTTTCCCAACAGGCCGCACAAGCGAATAAATTGCGTATTATATCATATATATATCAGACCAAAGTCATGTGCACATCTGCCTACTTTTGATCCACGTTCTATAATGTTCTAGTACAAATAACCTCCAACCAACTTTCAGTTTTTAGGGCCTCTAGAACATCAGATTCTCAAAACATGTGAATGAATAGGAAAAACACAGGATTGAAATCGTATGAAAAACTTATGAATTCAAATTCAAGAAAGCTTCCATGCATTGTGGCCGGCCTTTAGACAAGACAGAAAAAATATAGAGATTTCGAAAAAGATAAACATAAAAGAAAGTTGTCATGAGGTGTCTAATCTCATACTACCTTTCCGCCAAAATTCCTATGATTTTATACATCTCATATTAATCCAAAGGAGATTCATAGGATCTATCCTTTATTCCAAATCGACATACTCGTAGGTAATTCCTCTATAGAATTAAAATCCTCCGAAATTCCTATATTTTTCTGTGTCAGCAAAAATAACTTGATGGACATGGACCTGTGTCAGCCCACTCTTCATAGCTCAAACAGTCATGAACTTGCGATGAGCCAAGCATGAAATGCAAGTAAACCTGTAACGCCAAAGCAGCAGAGTGAAACAGGATTCCCAATTTCCAGACAACTCAAGCACATAACGAGTACTAATGTTCATTCCCAAATATCAAATGCTGTTCATCTGAGCACTGGTTAGAAATCTAATGGCCTATAAACCGGCGCAGCAGTGACAAATTCCCACTGCGCTCGCTTCATTATTATTACACGAAGACACATTAGACATATGCTCTAGGCGAATAACTAAATCGGTGTGATAATCTTCATGTTCCAGAAAAAAAAAACAGTACATAGATGGCTGCAAGAAACAGATCCTTTTACACCATCAGCTGTGCAATGTCCTTGCGGAAGACGCCCTCCATTAGGCTCTTCCTCTTCGCGGTGACTGACGGGAATGGGGTGTAGGAGATGCGCCTGCACTGGCTGCTCGCGCTGATTCTGTTGGGCTGTGTCATCGTGGGCAGAACGGCGAAGGACTTGGGCAGAATGTTCAGGCGCGAGAACAGCATCTTTCCACTGGAATCCTGGGGCGAAGCTTTAGAGGCGGTCTTCTGTGCCCCAGCGCTCCTGCTTGCACTTGAAACATGTCTGTACTGCTCAGAGCTGCAGTTTGGTGGGCCTGGAAGGTGGGGGCGGATCTCTGCTGATGGCTTCATGCGATCAAGCCAGCGAAGGATTGCGTTTCCAAGGTTCCGACCAACCTCTATGTCTCTCTGCTGAATGTTCTTGTGCACTGACACTGCAACATTGAAGACATCCCGTGTGCGCCTGCAGAACGCAGAGGAGAAGAAAGAAGAAATCAATCTCGATAGCATGGAAAACATTATGCAGGCTTTGATTGGTCATGTAAAATGCATTGAAATCATTGAGTAATAAATAAATGTGTTAGTGCTGGGCTAATTCCTCCCTGGTATCCAAAAAGGAAAAATATAGGGGATGCCAATTGAAATTTGTTAATACTTAGTCTTTTTGCAATGGTCAGTATAACTGGTTTCAACACAAATGCGAACGTGAACATGAGCGGTAGACTGAGCACCCACAGTCTCGATTTGACACTTTCCACCTCTGTCGAATCGAGCTATTTCGAGCATTTCATAAACAGAGCTGGAACAATTTATTCATGCATGAAGGCAACTCAAAGTAAGAATAGGTTAGTAGGACTTCTGACTTAAGTGAAAGGTTCATGAAATGGGTATGTTACTATTTACAAGCCACCAGTTTTTGACATGGATATCGCATACTAGTAGCAAAATCCAGATGGTGAATAAAAATCATGGTGACGTACAGTTGATCGATGCACGAAGACAACTGGTGTTTCAATCGTCAACAAAATGAGCTTTGCAGGACAGCAGGGTTAATAAAAAAATGACACGCCTCATCTAAAGTACAGGTTCGGTCGATTGAGTAATGAGTACTCCTAGCTGTCAAAATGTAAAGTGTGCACAGTTAAAATGTCAGCACAACCAAATATTAAAATTGCTGGATGAAGTGAAGCTGAAACGTCCCAAGATACAATGTGCAAGCAAACCCCATAACATTGTACTGTATGCCCAGCTTCTCCTTGTAGGAGGAAACCCTGCCTATTTGCAGTCTTAGTGAGGGGCACTACCTCCTTAGAGTCCATGTGTGCCACTTTCAGTGCTGGGATACAAAACTACTGAATGCCCAAGAGCATAGATTTAACAGGAAATGTGTGTTCCTGGAGTTCATAGCTCTAACTGGTTCGCCGCGAGAAGCTTATTGGTTTACATCGTATACTACTTATTTAGAAACAGGGGGAAGTGAATTGCGAAGGGCAGGAACCGCTTCCAGCAATCCTTTCCTGTAGACACCGCTTAATTAAGCAATTAGGAACAAGTCACCAACATAGTCAGCTTGTGCCGATACAAAACTACTGAATGCACAAGAACATAAATTTCACAGGAAATGTGTGCTTCCCTGATTCAGCTCTTTATCTGGTTCCCCACAAAAGTACTGAGGCCTATGCTGTAGGAACACAACAACAAACCGGTGCCAATGTTTCCCGAGCGATTGTATAGCGGAGCCCACATTGACACCTGTAGTCGATAGCGAGGGCTGGGAGCGCAAATGTGCGTGCTGGTAAGCAGGCAGCGAGGAATTGATCCCGAATCAAAGGCGGGTGCTAATCTGCAAACAGGCGTGGCGTGATTTTTGGACACACGAAATCAGCTCCCAACCTCCCTGTTCTTCTTCGCTACTAGGTTGTGTTTCGCATCGAATCGAGGCGGTCTTAGAAAGCCCGCAAACACGAAAAGAGTCGGAACCGTCGTCCTGAGCGCGCGTGCACACACGGCAGGCCGGCAGCTCGGCGAGGCGGATGGGGGGGAGGGAAGGGAGCTACCTGTAGACGAAGTCCTGGATCCTGGGGTTGTTGGGCGGGATGAGGCGGCGCTGGATGCGGAGCGCGAGGCGGTAGGTTCGCCTGAGCCCGAGGAAGTAGGCGGTGATGGCCGTGAGCTCCCACAGCACCATCTCGACTCGACCCCCGCGGCCACCGGCCTCCCCGGCGTCTCCTCAGTCCGACCCGCTGATCCTCTTCCCTAGGGCGGACGCACGGCACGGCCCAGCCCACCAGCGGCGGCGGCGGAGTTGCTGGTAATGGAACAAGGGGGCGGCGGGTGGCGAGACTTGTTGAAGAGGAGGAGGAAGGGGAAGAGGCGCGGCGCATCTTTCTAGTAGTATCTGCTCGAGAAGAAGATGCCGTGTCGTGTGTCCGTGCGTCTTCCTTTCTTGCAAGAGGGGTTTGTCATGTGAGGTGCTTTGCCGGGACCTCACCCTCTATGTCAGCAGCAAGGTCCTCTTTGCATATAGACCAGGCCAAGGAATATCAATCGGTGTAGAAAATAATGTATACATAACCCTAGCGTATCATGTGAGCTCAGGCCATAAGTTTTTGACCCACAACAACCACGCAGCGTGTGTGTGTGAGAGAGTTTTGGCCTAAACCCTGATCCAATCCGGAAAAACTATGATCCAACATGGAAAACGTGAACCTTTTAACCTAAGATATTAGCCTGAATTGAGTTGACATGTCGATAGCTCGGTATCAAGTTCAGACTAAACCCAGATCGTCAATGAATTGGGGGCCCCTAACACTTGATTAGGTATGGGCTCTGTTAAAGGATATGGTTTGAATGCACCAAGTAATACAAGTCGACTTAAGTGTTCTGTTATTACCAAGGACCATAACATAATAGTACATTAATAATAATTATGAAGTGCATAAATAAAAGAAAACAAAATTAGAAGTGGAAACTTGACCTATTTTTCACCTTAAAATGCGATACTAGTCAAAAAATTTATCTTTTTTTTTTGAGAAAACGTCCATTGTCACGTTGTAGACCACCTTGAGTCAGGCCAACGGTCCAATGGGCCAAACCGGCCCCACTTCCGGCCTGCCTCACCCACGGAATCCCCTCACCCAGCCCACCCAGCCACGCCCAAACCCTCAACCCCCACGCGTGCGCTCTCTGTCTCTGGTGGCGACGGCGGGCTGGCCGCCGGCACCCTACACCACCTGCCTAGTCTCCATCTTCGAGACCGACCTGCGTCGGCGACGAGCACCCATCAGGTGCACCCGTCTCCTCTCTTCCGTTAGTGCACTTGCGAGACCGAGCACCCAAATCCAAGCTATTTGTATTCGGATCTGATCCCCCTCTTACTCCGTTTCAGGATCCACCCTAGCCTGATGACGACGAACGGCGCAGGTGGTGGCGGGAAGCTTCCCAGGAAGCGCTTCTACCGCGCCCGGGCGCACAGCAACCCACTCAGCGACTCGCACTTCCCGGTCCCGACATCGCCCGATGAGGTCGACCTCTCACAGCACTACCCGCGGTACTTCCCCGCCGACGACAAGGGTGGTGACGGCGAGGAGGCTGCGGCGCCGCGACGGATCCACTTCGCAGACGTGGGGTGTGGGTTCGGTGGGTTGCTTGTAGGGCTCTCACCTCTCTTCCCAGACACGCTCATGATTGGCATGGAGCTGAGGGACAAGGTAATTACTGCTCTTATTATTTTGCCTTCCTTCTATTGTTCCCTTGATTTGTCTGTCTGGATGCCTTGTTGTAGACTTTTCTAAGCTTGAAGTTACTGGTAGTATGAACATGAACAATGCATTTGACATGGTTTGTAAATATAACAATGTTAAAATTTTAAAAATAATTAAATTTGACCACATTGCTTATCATGTAACATTTGAGTTTATAAGCCAGTAATCTTTAACACATTCCAGTTAGGTTTCTGATATGAAATTAGTATTCTGCTACACCAGCTTTCTTTCTTATGGAATTAATATATATTTGCTTCAGCTTCGCAGCAAATGTGTGGTTAAAATTTAGTCAACTGTAACAGGCTTGGATTTCTACTTAGAAAATGATGTGGTTTCAGAAAGTTACGTTCTTCAGAATTTCAAATAGACTAGTTTAGGATTCATTGGGAAACATCTGAATTCACTTATTTTGCCTGCCATTTATTCTGGTACAGGTAACTGAGTATGTGAAAGAGAGGATTTTAGCTCTAAGAGCGGCATACCCAGGGCAGTATGACAACATATCTGTTGTCCGCACAAACTCAATGAAATATATTCCAAATTACTTCAGGAAGGCTCAGCTCACCAAGATGTTCTTCCTGTTCCCTGATCCACACTTCAAGGAGAAGAACCACAGAAGGAGGGTTATCAGCATGCAGTTGTTAGATGAGTATGCTTATGTGATGGAAGTGGGAGGAATCATATATACCATCACTGACGTCGAGGAACTTGGAGACTGGATGCGGTCGTGTCTAGAGAAACACCCACTATTCGAAACTGTTCCTGAAGAAGAGATTAAAGCTGACCCGGTTTTCAAATTACTGTCTACTGCCACTGAAGAAAGCCAGAAGGTCGCCAGAAATGGAGGACAAACTTTCCATGCCATCTTCAGGCGGATCTCCTTACAAGAAGAATAAGTCACTTAGGAGTTTTTTAGCTCGTAGTGTACTTCCTGAGATTATGTTACATGTCTTGTCATTTTTATACATGTTTTAGCAGTTGTTGAAGGTATACTTGATCCTAAATAGTGCAATGTTGCTTTGCAAGGTTCCACAGACCCAATTATTCTGTTCAGCTTTAAGAGAGTTTACCAAGATGATTTTGCTTAGTTTACCAAACAACACTCCTTTGTTTTAGCTACACCTATGGATGGTTGCAAAAAAACTGACATTAATGTGCAAACTTGTTCCAAATTCTAACTGCATAGCGCCATAGATACCAAGATCATTTGTCTCTGTGTATATAAATGCAGCTCAGTCTGAACTCCAAATACACCAATAGAAAATTGGTGTAAGTTGCCATCTTCGCTTGTAAAAATGAATTTATATAAAACTACAAGTAAAAGATCATTATTTACTATGGTAATTTCTTATACGAATCAAAAGTTGTATTGTACTCCATAATGAGATGTGATCATATTGAAATATTGAACAGAACAACTGTACTACAACAACTGAAAGACTGCTGCGTGTATATCCATAAGGTTCATTTTTTTGAGTCATGTCGAACATACTACACACCATGGACAGAATTCCAATGGGGCACAATTATAGAGCAATCTGTCAGATCGCTTGGAGTTGACGGTCAGGAAAAAAAACTGTCTGATGACCAGCACCGATGATTCCGTTCTTGTTTCTTAAGCTGCATCTGGTCCCTTCTTCATAAGCGATGCATGGCTAGTATGAGGCTGCATTGGCTAGCTTTTGGCCTTTCTTTCCCTCAAATTTGTGACAGCGAAATCACACTCCTCTATTTGCTGGAATAAGCTTGACAAGCTTTGCAAGATCATATGAGTTGAAATTCCTTCCAAAGCATAAGCTTAGATCCAGTGCAGTCCTCCCATCCTGTAATGTGTTCACAAAGAAACCAAACAATATTTCAGACATAACGATAACATAAAGTATTCATTCAAATAGCTCGAAGACCAAGTTGTAGCCGGAAGAGCAAAGAGTTATCCTATTGACATCATCATATCAGAAGACAGAAGCCATACAACTTGTTTTGTGAAACATCAGAAAATGTAAGGCAGCAATGATCATGGTAAAATAATTTTTGGGTGTATATTGCTCATCAGCAAAGATATGAAACAATACCTTGGTTCTTCTTGTCTTATCCGCACCATTGACAAGCAAGACCTTTGCTATATCTCTATTTCTACTCTGTATGGCTACATGGAGTGGTGTCCATCCATCCTGCATGAAAGGAAAGATTATTTAAGAGAACATTCACTGTCCTTGAAAAGGGTTAAGATGTTATAAAAATTGGTACACATTTGACTTACATTATCAGCAACATTGACATCAACCTTGTACTTAATAAGTAACTTCACGGTTTGCAGGGCACCAGCTTGAACAGCATAATGTAATGGTGTGGCTCCATCCTGCACATCAGCAGACTTAATTCAAGGGCCAGCATAGAGGAAAGCATTATTGTTCCCGACGGAAGAAAGTCGAAAACCAATGTGACAACTGCTAACTTTCCTTCAAGAAGTTTCTTGAATTGAACTTCAGTTTTTTTGAAATCATGCACAACAATTGACAAGAAGGGATCATTCCAGGTACCATCTTACCCTATCTCTAACATGGGGATTTGCCCCTTTTCTTAGGAGATGGCTAATGACAGCCTCCTTTTTTCCTATGACCACCTTGTGAAGAGGGGTGAAGCCATCCTGTATCAGCAACACTTGCTAGTTAACTCTGCCTTACCAGGTGGGGTTTCTCAGATAGGAAACAAAAATGAAAATCATAAGCACATAACTTACTTGATCAAGTAAGTTGATGTCAACACCACTGTCCAGAAGCTTGTCCATGAGGGGTATCTGCAGTGCCAACGCGTAGCTATGAAGCGGATGCCATTTCGGCTGCACCAAACAATGCATCGGGAATTAGATTCAGCGTCAAATATTTCAGAGTAGCAGTTAAATCAATGCATTCATTTGATGCCTGACAGATTAAGATATCTCACAATTTCAGCAGCAAATCAAGAACTGCATCATCAATTCATCATACACAACAGAAAGATGGTTCCCCAAATATATTAAGACAGCTGGAGAAGCTTAACTGATGATATTCTAGTGACGTCAGTGGTCTCGTGCTGATCCAAGATAGCCCTTTCTTCAGGCGTTAGGAGAAGCTCGATTTCTAGGCAAACCAAACAAAAAAAAAATAGTACTGTAGTAGAACACAAAGAAGTACAGCGGATGGTCTTTCAACGTGTAGACCGAGAAGCACAAAGAAGTGAATTTGTGTGGATAAATAGACCAACACCTCTCCGGAGGTCCTGTTCTTGCTGCCGCGCCGCCTCGAGCCTGGAGGACGGCGAGGAAGACGGGAAACACGAGAGCCTCTTTTGCTCCGGGCCGTCGTCGTCCTCGTAGTCGCTCCCGGAGCCGTCGTCTGGCTCTTCCCAGAAGCCGGCGCCGTCGACAGAGGCAGCGCGGGGTGGGGGGTTGAGGCCCGCGCACAGCAGGCGCGGAAGCGTGCGGCAGAGAGGCGGTGGAGGGCGGGGTGCGGCGGCGCGGAGGGGAGGAGCAAATGAGACGGCGGCTGGAGTGCTGGGTGGTGACGCGGTGGCCGCCCATGGGAGCATCTCGAGGCGGCTGGCAGCTAAAGCCCCGATTTTCCCGTCGGTGTCTGGGGACCGGCGGCGGATTTTGGTCGAGCAGCGCCGCGTCGCTGAGCTGCTTCGCGCGTCTGATAGAGTGACGGAGGTAGACGACGACGACACACACCTGGCAAAGGGGAAGATGGGCCGGCCCAAAATTATGTTTTAAGCAGAGCCGGCAGTCCAGCCCAATCGAGAATCGCTGTCCGTTCGGCCCGTCCGTCTCCTCTCCAGCTCGTCAGCTCCAGCGTCGGTGCCGCACGGCGAATCCTAGCAGCTAGCACGGCTACTTTCCTCAGCTTACAAGTTGTATAAAAAAGCACGCATGTTAGGAGAAATAATTTTGATTTCCTTTGTTATTTGTTGATTTGTGTTGCACAAAAAAGGAGAGTACCAAAATGGATCGGATTGCTCACTAGTCAATTGCACAATTGTATGTTGATTTGATTTGAATTGAAGACCAATACATGGATGGTGAGCTGTGTGGGTGGATAGGTTACGTAGTTAGTACTTAATTATCACTTGTTAGAGTTTGTTCATCTTTTGTATTTTGATCTTTTGATGTATAGTGAACTATCTGTGTTATGGAACAAAATGCTTCATACCATCTTGTGTGCTTTCCATGTGAGAGGTAAACATCCTGTGCATTTCTCCTTCCGTCCCAAAAAATAGTTATTCTCGCTTCCCAAAAAATCAACAAACTTTAACTTTAACTAACTATATTTAACAAAATATTAATATTTATGGTATGTAATTAGTATCATTAGATAGATCTTTGAATATACTTTAATAATAAACTTATTTAGAGATATAAATGTTACACATATTTTCTACAAATCTAGTCAAAGTTAAGAAAGTTTGACTAGCATGTTTCGTATAGTGACTTTTTTTTGAGACGGAGGGAGTAGATTATAATTGTTACTCCTTATGTTTTTATTTACATGTCGTATTAGACTTCTCCTAAGTCAATTATTTATACATTTTACCATTAAATTTTTTTAAAAAAATTATTGGTTCATATCATAAATTTAATAGGTGCGGTCATAAAGGTTATTTAAAAAAACAATGTTAGATTAAAAATAGTTTTAAGAAAATGAAAAAAAAATCATGCACATATACACGCCCAATGAATATAAATAAGCACATTGTTTTAACAAAGCTGAAAGTGCAATCAAGCCTTAAATGGGTTTTGGTGACATGACAACGCAATTAAAAGACTAATGAGACTTTGTGAGTATGACAAGCAGGTTAAACTTAAGGAGGTTGATGAATAGGTTGGCGAACCCCTCCAACTACAAAAGTGCATGACAACAAGCTCAAAGCGTTTAAAATCTTTTATACTTTTAATTTGAGTTAGGTATGTCGTACTATAAAGAGGGATTCAACACGCATGCCAACAAGTGAACTAAATAATTTGAGTTAGGTATGTCATACTATAAAGAGGGATTCAACACGCATGCCAACAAGTGAACCAAATGCATATCTATACAAATACATCACACCTCCACATATATAGTGGGCGAATCAGCTAGCTATTCGAAGATCACTTCTTTGCTGTTCTGCCTAGGCCGGCACTGCCGCGACTCATGCAGCCAGTGGACAGTGAGGAGGTATTTCATACCCCTTCACTCACCCCCAACGACGAGTTCTGTCATTCTCACTCCCACATTTCGCAAGAACAGAAAGAAAAGCTCCTCTCTTACTCTCTCTTCTCTCTTGGTGCTCAACCACTCTCCTCCATTAATCTCCAATCATTCTTTGAGAGATTGAGCCTCCAAGCTCTGAGAAGAAGCTTCTCCATCGGATCTTCACTCCTACAAACATTTGGTTTGCGTGGTGGCCGGCGGTTTGAGTTCTTTACTCTTGGAGCTTTGCTCCTAGCCGGCTAGTGGTTTCCCTTGAGCTTGCCTCCTTCGTGTGACAGCCTAGGGAAGTTTGATCACCCATCTATTCACTAATACACTTCTCTCATCTCAAGGGTTCATTCCCTTGACTTGAGACCGAGGAAAGAGCTAGTCTTGTGTGGCGAGCTTGAGCCTTATGTGGCGCACCTCAACAACGTGGACGTAGGCAAGCCTTGGTGGCGAGCTGAACCACAGGTCAAATCTTGTGTCTCCTTGTGATTGTCTATATTATTTGATATATATTGTTTGCAAGGTGATTTCTAGGGTTTGGACCCGATCTACTCGGTGGGTGTGTTGCTACCACTTTCAGGTGGTGTTAGAGGTTCTCCACACCTCTAGGAAGGTTTCTAATCAAGCACAATTTACATTAAGTATTTACATTTTGAATTGTGCTAGAATCTGTTCAGATGACCAGCACTGCTGCTCTTAGCCCAACAGTCAGTGCCGGCCTGTGACTGACAGCAAGTGTTTAAGTTTTGAAAACAGACCTATTCACCCCCTCTCTAGGCTAATCAGGTCCTTACAAAAGCTTATCTTCCATCTCTTCCATCGTGGCGTAAGGATTGCATTGCAACATGCACGGACTTATGACGTAACTAGTTGAGTGCTCGTGCGTTGCTACGGGATAACAAAAATTTTGTACTAAGAATATACGGATCGCACGATAATATAATAATATAATAAGATTAATACATATGTTAAAATGATAAATCCAAAAGACAAATTAAGTTCATGAAATTAACATAGCAAATAGTATGGCGTAGCAGCCTCACAAACTCTACTGAATACATCTTTCCGTTATATGGTGTCCCTTCTATATAACATTGAGGTATAGAGTACGATAAACCATTGAAAATATCTAATGACAAATACATTGCATGTATTAGAAGTATTATATTACCTAGTCTATGATGTTAGAACCTCTTTAAATACAATATTCTTCGTGAAAATTTCATCTATCGTTGGGTCTTTTTATCCTTAACTTCCTTATTTGATCGATGTAGAAGGGAACAAGCACGCAATGGTTGCATACTTGGTTTTGCGTTGATGTATGTCGTCATCCGAACCAACCAGACCTGCACGAAGCTAAATTAATTTTCATTAGATCACATGAGATCAGTGCTGCTTTTTTCCCTAGCTGAGTTTTCATGGTTTTCCTATCTCAGGTAGTAAGGTAGTTGGCTTAAATTATTTTGTTAATTTGTATTTGACTTATATAATATTTTTTATTTTTTATCCTTAATTAACAGATGATATTTCACATATATATTTGTTAGAGTAATAGAAATATCACTGGAATGGTTTTCCCAAAAGATAATTTAGATTTTAAATTTAGAATGGTCAGAAATTCCTTTCATCAATGAGAAAAAAAGGTAGTTATCATCACTTTTAATTTCAAGTATGTAATTTAGTGTTGTTCTATCATTTATCATGAATGGCACATTGGCGCTCATGCATGAAAATAGCCGAACTACTGAATCTAAGCAAACTGCTAATTAATAAAGCTGAATTACGGGTTCATAGCAATAAGAAATTATAAGTCCAGAGTAATCATCGGTACAATAGATTCTAACTTGAGACTTCAGAACAGTCATAGGTTTCGACTTCAGAGCGGTCATAGGTTCAGATTTCTTAGCAAAAGACGGTAGATCATTACAGGTTCACATAATAGAGATAAGTCGAGAAAGAGAAGAGATATATCATAACTTGAACGAGAGGCCCAATATTTATCCATAATCTAAGCATCTACAGCCCAATATTGATTTGCATCGGGGTTATTAAAACCCACTGGAATCCGGAAGCAACACAGAATTCTGGCATCCGTGGCTCTTTCGCATGGCGAAACGTGACCTCACTTGTTTTGCTGAAAGGCCCCTTGAATTCAAAGAAATCAACCCGCAGTCCACCCACAAGGCGATGTAGTTCAAATATTTTACGTTTATATCCACAAATTAAACTTTATTTTCACGCGAAGAAGAGAAAATTCGACATCTTGTCTATTTTACATAAACACGCCCGCAAACCGTAGCAGGCAGCCTCCTCATTCCTTTCTCTCATCTGCCTATTCTTCCCTTCTCCTTCTTCTCCCCGCCGCCGCCGGTATCCTCCGTGAGTCACCGTGTGCTGTCGGCTCGCCGCTGTCGCTCCCCCACGAGAGCTCCTCTCATCCACGGCTCTCTCTCCTGTCCTTTTCCCCCTACTCTCTCTTTCCATTCGTTTATCTACGCTGCCGCTTGGAGCTTGGGAGGAGGCTCAGGCAGCGGCGTCGAGCTCTACCGTGCCCTTCATCTCCGGACGCCAGGCCGTGATCTACTCCGACCGGTACCGGATCTGTGCCCCCCACGCTCGCTGCAACCGCGCCACGATAGATGTCCTCTTCACCGGCTTCTCCTACCTCTGCTTCCGATGCCTAGGTCAGCGTCTCCTCCCCTCCTTATCTACTCAGTCCAGGTGATGTCCCCCCCCCCCCCCCCCCCCCCCCTCTGTTCCCCACATCCAAAATCCTAACTCTCATCCTCTCCTATTTCTCTATTACTCAGATCTAAACGCTAACACCATACCATTTTTAATCGTAAGCTAATCCATCTTGATTATTATGCGTTTTCCGATGGCCGATTTTTTGCTGGATGGCTGTTTTCTTGCTGTGATCCTCAACTGCATGTTGTGCTACAGCTGGGCTGTACTGGAAATGGAGACGTGACCTAAGTCACTGCGATTTTTATGTTCTTCGTTGTATGCATCGCAGAGAAAAAAAAAAGGTCTTTTCTATAATGTTTGGCCATATGCTTGTGTCTTGAGTTATCATGCCCCTTTAATTTGCCAGCAGATGTGTGGCCTGGGATTTGTTTGTTGCATGGTTATTTTAGTTGTAGTTTAGAAGAATCCTGTTCGAGTGTGTATTGGTGTACTACAGTTTCACTTTATCTTGTACCTGACGATTAGTGCATAGAGTCTGAAAGATGAATAAATTGTGTTGTACCCCACCACTCTTCGTTGATCTTCCAATCTTCTTGGGTTAGGCTGGTATCTATGATCTTAGAATTAGTACTCATGTTAGCCATTTTTATACCTTCAAGAATTCCAGAGTCATATTTCTCACAAAGCACACATAATTATCATCCAGAAGTTAAGATAAAAGGTGCATTTTTATGCACACACTGAAGGAAATAGAGCAAATGGTTCTATGACCATTTTTTATTTTTTAGTGGCATGATTTCAGTATTCGCAATGAATTCTAGGTTAACAGATGTTTTGCATGTTTCATATCTTAGACTTATTGACATAACTAGAAATCTCTTCTCATGGTGGAAATTATGCCGTGTAGCATGCCTCAACCCACCACTGGATTTGCTTTGTCAAAGTTCTGAAAAATTTGATTTTTTTATGTCAGTAATTTTGGGATATTAAAATTTGAAAACTATATGGTGTGCTTTTAGCTGCTTAGGGAAGAGATGGTCCTACAAACATTTGCTGGTGGACTGAAGCGCGCACCCTTCCCATCTCATCTTCTTTCCGATCTACAAAAGTGTTGCTGACTGACGCGGGTTTAAGTGGTCCAGCCTGCGATGTCCGGTGGACTGAAACGCGATGCCTGCATCTGCCGCTGATCCCTGCATCGTCCTGCAAGGGCCGCGCATTGCCCCTGGAAGGCTGGAAGTGTCGAGTGTCGGATCCAGGATGCCAACACGGCTGACCCACCACCGGCGGTCATGGCAGCTCTCCGCTGAGCAGGTGAGGAAATCCCATCTCCCTGTCCTCTCTTTCAATCTGCTTAATCTTTCCGTCAGCAACATGAGCGGTAATGGAGTCACTTTTACGCATCTCATATCCTTATAGGTTAGGTAGCAGCGTATTATCTTATTTTTCTCACCTTGAAAACGAAAATTCGATCTTACACACTAGCCCTGTATGCTTTATGTGTTTCCTGCTGTATGTGAGCAAAGTAGGAAATCCAACACCACTGCTTTTCTAAATGCTAATAATTATGGGATTGTTGCAGTGGTCAGGTTAATATCACTGGATGCACGTGTGCGCCAACCAGCTAGCAATACAGCTTCGCAATTAATTCATAGAACTATGTCGACCTATTTCAGTTTCATCGAGTTTATTTATTTTGGATTCCGTGTTCTATTGTTCAGTGCCATAAGTCAACAAATTTTTATAATCCTTGGAGATGAGTTTCAAACATCGTGTTGTTCTTTTTTTCGTCAAACCTTTTTATGCCAGGTCTCAGGTTTTGCTTTGGTTTTGGTTTCTGCTGAGTTGCTACATGAGATATTATTTCTTAATACCATGACCAAAATAAAGTCCTTCTATCATCTCTTTGAAATTGATTTTCTATTCATAGTTGTCCATTCAGTAAATGGATCAGGGGTAATCATTAAGCTGTATCGTGTCAGCTTCAGGCTATGCTGACCAAAGCTGAGGACTACTTGTGAAAGCTTAGCTGAGACACCATACTTACAATTTGCTTGTCAGTAAGTTTACACCTACCATATTGAGCTTAATGCTACTTTCCTGTAGTACTGTGAGGTATTAATTTGACATTTTTATATGTTACCGATACTTGGTGGATCTTGAATTTCTGAAATCTAAAACAGGGCAGGTAGCTTGGTACATATTGTTATAGAGTTTTTGCTTAAAACTTCGGCAGCTCAAGTACTGAAACAAGTTCTCACATTACTAACTTAGTATTGTTGACTTAAGTTGAGAGTTCTTTCCTCTCCTATTAAAAAATAGGATAGTATCGTAACAAAAAAGTTTCTTCTAAAATGAAAAGACTAGCTACAAGCTTAGTTAAAGATCTCATGCACCATCTTGTAAAATCAGTAAGCAGATGGTAGTTTAACAAAAAAAAAATCCTGAACATATCATCTGCTTGGGGAACCACTAAACATTACATTGAGAGCTAAAAAATAAGCCTTGACTCAGGTTACCTAAAGTTAGAAGCTCTGCTTTTTTCTGTTATGGTATGTTGCTCTGCAGAGAATATCCAGTATGGGACTCTGTAATAGTTTCCCTCCTAATTTAAGCTGAACATAGTTCCATGCATCTGGTAATTGGCTTGGCTCGCTGCTATGGTTTTGTCTGATTAGGTATCTTGATCATGGCCATGTGTTATATGTATTCTAAATACGTGATCTTGGTAATTTGCAGGGTAATGCTAGGTGCAGAAAAAGAATATGTTTCTGCAGCGTGCTACTAGCCAAAGATGAGATTGGTTTCTTTTCTTTATAAAGTTTGTTTTGCTCTTTGAAGAATCATGACCCTAGTTGGTTTCGGTGATTAACGACAATTAGAGATTATTATGGCTAACGTGTGTTTTGCAGAGGCTATGCGCAGCTTAGCCATAGTGATCAAGAAGAATGGGCTCTAATGGTCATCACTTAGCCCCCAAGATGGATATCGTTTCGGTTTTCTAAAAGACATGATGAAGACCCTAGAATGATAGGCTAAGTGCCATAAGGAGATGAAGGGCACTTAAAATTAGATAGGGCTTCTCTTTTTACCTTTGACCGTACTATTAAGAGGGGTTGAGATTAGTAGCTTGACTTAGGAAAGCTTCATGACTTAAGTGTGGTGCACACTTGACTTTCTTAGCTCTAAGCAAGCCTATGGTGATCGTAAGATAGCCTAGAACAACTTCCATATTCATCGCGACGAAAAACGAAGTTAAAACTGTTTTCTGGGCGTCGGACGCTCCTGACAGAGGCGTCGGACGCTGGGTGGTTAAGTCCACAGCGTCCGTCAACCTTCCAGTGGGGATGTTTTCTGGCTAAGATTTTCAGGGTCCGTCGGACGCTGTCCGGCGGCCAGGCGTCGGACGCTGATAAGAGCGTCCGTCGACCTTCCAGATAGGGTGTTTTTCAACCCTAGCCAGAGCGTAGCGTCGGACGCTGGGGATGAGCGTCCGTCGCCCAGTGACGTAGCGTCCGTCGCTGGGAACAGTGTGTCAGAACTAGCCGTTGGGCAGGGCGTCGGACCGTCCGTCGCCCAGGCGCCGGACCGTCCGTCGCCCAGGCGCCGGAGCATTTGTCGCCCAAACTATGAACAGAAACTAGCCGTTGGGCATGCGACGGACCGTCCGTCGCCTAGTCGACAGAGCGTCCGTCGCCAACTTAAAATGCCAGCCCGAGGCAGTTTTCAGAGGGTATATTTATAGCCCCTCCCACTTCTCTCCCACCTTGCCTTTGCTCATTTGAGTTGCTGAGTTTGTTGAGAAGGTTGGGAAGAGAGCAAGAGCCCTAGAGAGAGTGATTCGCGAATCCATCCATCCTCTCTCTAGTTCATCCAAGAGTTCAAGTGTGCATCCTCTAGTTGTGAAGCTTGAGTGAGTCAAGCGAAGATCGAGGCTTGTTACTCTTGGTGATCGACATGACCTAGACGGTCCGGTGGTGCTTGGAGGAAGGTGATCGCCGGAGGATTGTCGGCGGTCCTTCTCTATTGACGTTTGTGATCGGTTGTGGGCGATTCACCGAGCCGGAGTGGCGAAGAATCAGCCCGTAGAGAGCACTCATCCCTTGCGCGGGATTGAGAGGGAGCTATACCTTGCGAGGTGCTCTAACGAGGACTAGGGGGGAGTGTCGACTCCTCGATACCTCGGTAAAACATCGCCGTGTCAAGCATCTCTTTCCCTACCTCTTTACTACCGCATTACTTTCCGCACTCGTCATTCTTTTCATACTAGAATTGTGTAGGAAGTTTTCGCTTTCCATTAACTTGCTACCGCTCTCTAGCTAGGACACACAAGCGGTAGGCAGTAGGAGGTTAATTGGCTCTTTATAGGTAAAATTCTTATTTAGAAATTAAAAAGAGCCCAATTCAACCCCCCTCTTGGGCATCTTGATCCTTTCACTCTTGTAGTCGTATCTATTTGGAGTAGTTTGAACCTGAAGTTGTAGCCTTTTTCCTCATGAAATTCAGAATGTTCAGCAGCTTGGCTTGCTACTTCTGGTGGGTACCATATAATTTTTTACTGTATTTCCTTTTGCTAGAAAGATCTATCAGTAGTACATCATCAGTTTCTGTAACCTACAAGACATTACATGATTGTATATCCTTCATTAATCAGATTACATATCTTGATCTTGGACACATACTTTACATGTCCTTAATGAGCTTGATAGTTTCCATGTTACTCCTACGTGCAGCTATACGATGTATAGCCCCAATATGGGTCTCACTGATGTTGATTCTATTGGCAATTCGGTAGTAGAGTGAGTGATCGTACCTACCATTTTTAGTGGAAGAAGTGGCATTATTTGATGAACTGCCAGGATGTGATGGCTATAATCTATGGCCCTCATGACCTATTTGTGACCTTCATGTGTGATGTCAAGTGGATATAAATAGCAGATGTATTAAGTTTTGAAACTGGATTGTAGCCATGTGGTCGTTCTCACTAATGATGGCTTGTAATAATGTACTTGTCCTTAATATGTAGCCTGGAGTATTTGAGTTTGGAAAATATTGATTCTATGAAAGAAAGATTTTTCCATGCGTTCAAACCAGATACAACAAAGCTTATATATCAATGTTTCCCTTAGATCATAATATTATGGTATAATTACAAAACCATGCCTATTAGGCGTTGACAATAGCTTTTGTTTTTGAAGTCATTGTAGGGCGCCCGAAGGGCGCCTGATGTTCTAGTTATATTAAAAGTCTGTTGAATCGCAAAGGTGCAGACAATTGTTTCTACATGTGGCTAGTTAATTTTGCCTACATAAAACATTTCAAGTAGCACATGCCATTTCTTCATAATGTACATGAATGCAAGATACAAGAAGCACTTGGAACCGCACTATAGCCTCAGCAGCTGTTACAAGGTGCCAAAACTACTACAGCCAGTCTAGCAGTTGCAGCATAAGGGCACTCACAATGCAAGACTCTATCATAGAGTCCAAGACTATTTATTACTACTTATTTATGACATTTTGCTGATGTGACAGTATATTTATTGAAGAGAGATAATGAAAAAACAAGACTCTAAGTCTTATTTAGACTGCAAGTCCACAATATTCGAGGTAATAAATAGGTTTAGACTCTATGATAGAGTATGCATTGGGAGTGGCCTAAACAACCAAAAACAAATCACAACCAAGCTGATCCATGAAATATTCTATCATTACTTTTCAGGTATCATAAAATACTTCTGATGTACTGTAAGAAGACACATAAATAAATCTTTGTGCCAACAAGATAAAAGAGAGGATAACAAGTAAGCATCCTTCTCTCAGGCGTGCTTGATTAGAGTACTTCTGATGTCTCCTCTTAATTTGAAAATATGCATCATTTAAAAAAAATGCTCAGAATGTCCACTTAAGAATGTTTATATCTTCTTCTTAGGTATGCACAACCTCTCGTAGGCTCTAGGGCTTTCAGATCAAAGCACATAGAACCGCAGGCGCAAATGTAATTAGATCAGATCCAAATACAAATTCACACACCATAAAGGGAAGAGATGGGGTGCCCGACGAGCATCTCATGAAGGGACAGCGCCTGGCGTAGGCTTGTAGCGGCTGAACTGAACTTCAGATGGCTGGACAGAGGAGATATAGTGACACAAATCAAAAAGTGCAAATCGTATGGCAAGCGTTGTGATTACTGCATTAGAACCATCATGCAGGCATGTTCAGTTGTCAGGCAATATTGCATAGAAGTAAATGTTTTTTGTTAACAAAAATCATTTACAACGACATGATTTTCATCTGTGGACAAAACCAAAAGCTTCCTGATGTTGTGATGATTACCAGAAAAGTGCCGGTGCAAACTGACGTCCTGAACTCAGTTTTCTCCATTGGAGTTTTGTTTAACTGAAAAAAATGTTGCACCCTCTGTTCAGGACACATAAAAAAACAAATTGGTAACCCATACTTCGTAGAACATCAACGATTAAACCACAGTGACCACAACACAAAAGAATTGATTGTTATAATTGTAATTGTAATTGTAATTGAATGTATCAATTCTATAAATTTTAATGAGTTTGGAGAAACAATTCTTCAAGGTGACCTAGGCGTTTTTTCGCAGCCAGGCGATGATTCTCTTACTAATCTTTAGTTGAAGAGATTGTGTGAATCTATAATAGAAAAAGTGAAAATAGTTAATATTAATTGCAATTAGCACTTAAGAGCTAGCAACTAATAGAAATGGTGCAGGAAAAATAGAAATCGATATACATCAATTCTACAGAAAAAGCACTTCATAGTCAGTATAGCATATGAGCTGAAAAAGGAGAACTATAGCACGCCAATAGCATAACGGTCAGAGACTCATACAGTTTGTGCTGGACAAACTTATCCTAAAAGTAGCAGAATATAATACTATAAGGTGGCAGGGCACTTAACTAATAAGGCATTGTGGTCCTTTGTACTACTGAAAATCAGGATAACATCATTAGAAATAGATGAAAAAATTAGCATGAGCTCAAGCTGCTTTTTATCTATGCATCTTTCTAGCATTCTAAACATTTAATCTACGCTGACCACATCGTTAATTAACTGATGGATGAGCTTTCTTTATGTGATATACTTTTAAGTAGCTGATGTTCTTCTGTTTATCTAGGACAAATAAGACATGTACTAATTCATCAACTGTAATTTAAATGTGTAAGCATGATCTATCTCCATAAATCAGTTAACGGGCAAATGTGTAGCCCATCCAGGATGTGTGCTTGTGTTTGTAAAATAGGTGCTGATTCTCTCTTTGCTTGTAACCAGAACTCAATGCAATCATGATTCCCATTGGACAACTAAAAAACAGCTGAAGGACAACACATGATTGAGACTATAATTCCTGGGTTCAGATCAAGATGCTCGTACCTCACGTCATGTCCATAGTATTTGTCTTCTTGTAGTACTTGGTTTCTCACCTGCGAAACAAGGTAATAACCATGTGTAAATAAAAAGGAAAACACGCTTTGTTTTCATATGTGATTTTTTCGAGATTTTTTTTTTCAAGAGCCAAAATGATTAATCAAGAGTTTGGTTCTGTTCACATCCTATCTGTGTGTGTTTTCTCCAAGTATAACTCTGTAGTGAAGGATAAACTGAGGAATCTTCGGCACATATAAATCATAAGAGAAACTAAGATTTTGTATACCTTCTTGTGTACAATGGATGAGAAACTAACTGTGACATGGATTAAAATCACTAATTAGTAAAATTACTCACTGTATGGCTTACTGTGCAGCAGCGGGAAGCGACCAAGCAAGGGCAGAATCAAAGAATAGCTGATTGCAGCCTACAGGGGCACTGCTTGTCCACTTGTGTAACAACTGATGTATGACTGACTGTATGAGAAACTAAGTATTAACACATGACCTGTGGCATGGATTAAAATCACTAATTAGTAAAGTTATAAAATCACTAATTAGTAAAATTATGGCTCACTGTGTCGCATCAGGGAGCAACCAAGCAAGGGCATAACCGAAGAAGGGCTCATTTGCAGCCTGCAGGGGCACTGCTTGCCCGCTTGTTGGCTGGGTGCCAGGCACAACGCCGTGGCCGACTGGGTCATTGCAGGCTTGGCGACTTGGCGCCTGACTCCCAAGCCAACTGAGGCGCTACGGAGAATGGAGGAAGGCCGCGACGTGCGATGCCGAGAGTGATAGCGAGGGCGTCAGAGCGGCTGCGACAGTGAGGGCGGAGAACGGCGGATCGCGAGCGAGGCCACAGCCCTAGGCGATTGGGTCGCTGGGGCCTGGTGGCTTGGTGAGGGCGGCTGCTACACTCGTCGGCAACGACGCGGCTGCGAGGGCAAGCGCTCAGAACAGGTGCACGAGCATCCCCGCGACGAAGCGGAGCGGGAGGAGCACGGCGGCGGCCAGCGCCAGCTGCGCCGCGGGCCGCGGCCGCGCCCATGGTCCTGTAAACGTCCCAGCGTGCGTAGGGGGCGTACCTGGCGTCCAGCTCCTCCATTGTCTCCACCGCGGCCGTGGATCTGTCGTTGGAGAGGAGCGGGTGCACGGGGAAGGCAGCCATGTGGCTAATCACGGCCCATCTCTTCCGAGGCGGCGGCAACCGGGGCTACTGCGCCACCCGCGTGCGGCCTTCCCCTCTCTCCCTCCCGCTTCCAGCGTCGCGACATGATGGGCGGGCGCGGCCACAGCCTCCTCATCGAGCAGTGCATTGCCGGGGTGGCGGCGCCGCCGGCCTGATGCTCGGTGGTGCGCGTACGTCCTGGCGGTTGCAGTCCCCGGCCACGACGCCACGCGAGCGGCCTCTCCCGGTGGCCGCCGGTGCGACCGCCCTCCGACGTGGCCTGGCCCCAACGGTGAGTTGAGAGACAGCAGAGCCGCGCCTACCAGCTGCACGAGGTCGTGCGAAGGGGGGGGGCGACGGCATCCAGCGGTGGCCACCTTCGCGTATCGACAGCACCCGCGCCACGACTTGCCGGACACTCGTCCAAGCGGGGGGGGGCATGGCTCTCGGCAGCGCCGCCTGCAGCAGGAGCCGTCGTGTCACCCCCGTCGCCGCTTCAGGAGGGGTGGGGAAGGGGCTGAGCTGGGCGTGATTAGTGGACGTGAATCTCTTGAGGTGGATCTCAATTTTTGCACCTTTCCCCCTTCGTCGCAGGAGAAGACGGGTGATCCATCACCCTCCTCGTTTGTCGAACGAGCGGAGGAGGAGCGCAGGGCGGGGATCGAGGCCTTAATCTCGGGAGGACTTTCCTTTTTTCATCACGCGGGCGTCGGAGCTAGGGTGAAGGGTCGCACAGAGGGGGGACGCGCGGGCCGAAAAATAGGTCGCACGAAGTTGGTCTTTTTAAGTTGGGAAGATTTGGTGAGAGGACATATACATGTAATTGAGAACCTTTCTAAGGCCTTGTTTGGATGGACATGTATCTCCTTCAAATCACATGTGTTGGAGTGTATTCGAACTAATATACACTTCAATCTACTCAAATCCATGTGGTTTAAGCATAATACATGCGCATCCAAACAAGGCATAAATGAATTATTTTTTCCAACGAAATCGTCGCCGGTTCTGAATGAAATTGAAGTGCAAGCCTGAACCAACTCAACGGGAAGTTCTTCTCTGTCGATTTCAAACCATATATACAATGCTGCCAATTATAGGTTGATGCGACATATGATGCAATGTCTCTATTGACTCATCTCACTTGCGCCTTAAATATGTTTCAAACTGTAAGGATTTTAGAAGTTCTAGTAACACGCACGTACGTATTCATTAAATAAAAAAATCCTTCAATAGCAATAAAATTTTCACGACACAATAAAAAAAAATCCCTCAATAGCAATCAGATTTTGATGACACAATTCATGTCGTATAGATTTCATGATCTTAGGACATATATAGTCAGGAATGGCATAACAAAATGGTGACTCCTCTTGGGCATATTTCCTAGTATCACATAAAACAAAAGTGCAGGCATAGACAAGGTTGAAAAATTTCCACACGTCTCCAGCAACAGCACATATACAAACGGTTTTCCAAGTTACATAGCATATTGGATAACTTGTAGCTTCAAATTAACGCGGTACATGGAAAGCGATCATAACATTAAGTTCTTCGGACACAATCATTCCACCCAGCAAGCCAAATATAGCAGTACCGACAAGTTTATATTAAGTAGCAAGCTAAGAAGCCAGTTTTCAGATCCACAGCGATCGATGACATCAGTGCTTAGTAGGGTAGGGGTGGTAAGGATCGTGATAGCCAAACGCGAATCCTCCAGGGTTTGGGTGCAGCACATGGGAGCGAAGATAGCACATTTCACAGACTTTCTCGACATGCTCATGCTCATGTCCACACGCAGATATCTTCAGTATGTCACGATGTGGAACATCAAAGTGACTGTAACACGTCTTACAAAAGGAATCCACTGCAAAAACACACGAATCCAAGCAATATATAAATATAAATGTGTAAAGTGAAGGATCGTGAGGTCTGTGTGAGAAGGAGGAAGATGAACAGGAAGAGGATAGGGAGAGGGTGTTCATACATTTGCCACTACAACGAGTAGAGAGCCCAAGAGGGAAACCAAGGACACTGTAGGATTCAGTAAGTGGTTCATCTGAAAACAGAAGGAATAGGAGGCAAAAAACTAATTTACACAGAAAGCGTTAGAATGTAACCGCAAAGATACTAATGAGGCGTGTTCATCTCTATAACTAAAAAATACAAAAGGTAATCGTTCACCCGGCAGTTTTCGCTCGCTCCCCGATCCCGCACGCCCGACGCTGTATTGTTCTCCACTGCCTGCACGACCCCCGCTTCCCTCTCTCTCTCTCTTCCCAATCCGCCCGGCTCGTACCCCCGCTCCCCTCTCATTCCCCAACCGGCTCGGCTCTGGCCGCCGCCGCCAGTCGCCCGCCGGCCCTGCACGACTCCCATCCGACACCCGCTCCCCTCTCTCCCCCAACCGGCGGCCGTCCCGTCCCGCCCCTACCTCGACCCGGCAACTGGCCGGCGCGCGCCACCCGACGCTCGCGGGCCTCGTCGACCCGGCACCTGGCTGCGCGCGCACCAGGAGGTCGTCCGTTCGACGCAGGCCCACCCACGCCGTCGAGGCCGAGGCCGACACCCTGCCGACGCCGTCAAAGCCCTCTCCCTATTGTCGGTGAGGAAAAAGGTCAAATGGCAAGATTCTCACTCCGTATTCTCTCAATATCCCTGCCTAATCTCTCGATCTCCTCGCTGTTGTGGTGGAGCAGCAAGACGATTCGGACGGGGAGGTCGGGGACTCAGTGTACGACATGTGGAAGGACCTGACGCTGGAGCAGATAAGTGGCGGACAGGGCAAGGGTCCTGCACTGCCATCGTCGACGACGTTGGCACACCAGGCTAGCTTGCTTATTCCTCCCCATTCTACAGTAGCAGGAAAAGAATTTAGGATTTTACCATATTTTTCAGTTGTTACCGCAATTGATTAAGAATGTCATATTGCTTCCTTCAGTATTACCGGATTATTATTGTAGCAAACAATACATAACTAGATGTCACTTCACGAATGTTAGTTCGGAGACAATGCCAAGTACATGTTTCAACTAATACACTATACTTCTGAATAATAAACAGCATACTGGTGAAGATGTATACAAGATATTGAAATAAACCATGTTACAAATAATTTCATTAGGCTTGCTTTGTACTCTGTAATTCTTGGGCTGAGGTGGTGCTTTGGCAGCTAGGGGGTGGGACAGGTGGCCATCTGCTAGCCTACTAGCAGTCAACACACAGCTGACATGCAACATCTTTGTTGATATACATCTAAATATACATTTAAAACAAAAAAAATTAACTGCCTTCTGTGTTAAAATATACAGATTAAGTAATTTTGATAAGAACTTGCTTTCAAGGTTGACACCGGAAAGAAGAGGAAGAGGTGATATCCCACTTTCTTCAAGCTCAACTGAAGAAGCATCAAGTGCATATTAACTTCCACTTCTGAAGATTTCTGACTACTTGTTTGTCGTGGATGTGAATTTCTATTAGATGCACTTTACTTGGTGAGCAAAGTTGCATTTCGTGCATAAATGAGTGGTGTTTTTTTTCTCTCGAACGCGTAGGAGAACTGCGCATCAATATCTTAAGAAGAATAAAAAAAATTACTCCCCTCAGTGTTACCCCTCTCCAAGTTTATATTAAGTAAGTTTATATTTCACTTCCCTCAAGTACTGTGGCAGACCTGTTATTAAGTTTATATTTTTTTCCTCTCAAAACTGTGTTCTTGGAGGATGCTTCGAACAATATACTGATCAGAAGACAAACATTCCTGAATTTCTTCAATCACACCAATTGCCATTTTCTAGGGTGGAGCTGGAGCTACGGCAAGGCATGTTGGTGTTGGGGTTGCCTGACACAAACGGCCGTTGCGAAGTCCATATTCTCAGCGACCGAGCCGTGGAAATTCAGTGGTTCAGGCTTTGAAAGCCAACTTCAGTGCTGTTATGGGAAAACTAATTTTATAGACCTTTTTAGTGCTTGGGAAAACTAATTTTATAGCCCATAAATTTCTGTTTTGTTTTTTCTTTTTTGGTTGACACAGATTTAGGAGTCAACTACCAGATCCAAATGCTCAGCTAAACTTGCTGCCCCTGAATAAGGATAGGAACCGGTATGCATCACTAGACATCTACTCCCCATCCCCTTTGTTCTTTTTTATTTAAGATGGCATCTTTGGAGGAGTACAAGCCATACTAATCTACTAAGAAAGAATTGTCACTATACTTGTAGATCATTTCAACTTACTTATGCTTTCATATGTTTCTCTATTTGAAGATCTTTTCTGGATCCATTATTTTTGCTTTCTGCTGGCTTCCAATTTTCTACTTATGCTTCCTTTCCCTCCCAAGTTATTGAAAGAAGGGATTTATGGGCTCTCTATATGATCACTCAATCAGATAGTGTTAATACGTCTGCCTAATCAGCTTATTCACAATGCGTGAAACTATTAATCTGCGCTTCACTTAGATTTTGTTCGTATTGTTTATTATTCTACTACTCAACATTGGATAAACTTTATCTTGAATCCTATTGAGATGCATCTTGAGTCCTATCACTTATCATGGAGATTTTTATGCCCTAAAGCGTAGTATTGAGTACACAGTGTCCATCTAGCCAAATTTAGTAGTCTTGTACCTTTTAGAGGAGATCAACTTTCTTTCTACTAATAATACTTATGTAGCTGTTAACAGCAACGCTCCAATTGGTGCATCAGGTGTTAACGGCTAAGTTCGTATATGGTTGATTTCTAGATGTTGAATGCCAATTGGTTCATTGATTTTCTTCAAGCTTGGTGCATGCTGCCATGAAAGTATGGAAAGCTCATAGCATCACTACATGTCGTTAGAAGCCTCTGTACACACAAAAAAATGCCTGCCCTTTGTTCTGCATGTTCCATACCTTTCTTGGAGTATACAATGCAAAATTGCCACTTATTCAATAAGATTTCCCGTCATTCTATGGTTATGGACTTTCCGTAAGATTCCTGTCATTCTGTGTAGTACCTCAAACATAGGCTTACATGCTTCATTTCCTATTTTTAAGTTTCAAGCTAAGCTATGCCAAGCACACATAGTTTTGTTGAGCTCTTTAGATTGTATATTTGGTTTTGTAGGAGTTGCAACTCTATATTGTAGTACTCCTACAACCTCAGCAGGCACTATTATTAACTCGTTGAGGCATAGCAACAGCAGTTTAGTCCAGTTTATTCGTGGCAGCAAGACCTCGATCGTCAGTTTGTGGTTAGCAGAGGAACTAACCGTAGCATTGTATTGCTGGTTTTAAACATTCAAGCACAGATTTATATTTCACTTGTCTTTGATTTATTGTTCTGACAGCTCACAGTCTAGAACACTTGATCTCTACAACTAATGCGTACTTTTTCTGAATTTGTGTTTCAGGACGAACATTGTTGAGAAAATTGAAAGCATGCTGCTCGACATAATTCTCGAGTTGAACATGGTGCCTTGCTTCATGACGTACTTCAGTGTACACTATGTGCTGTGTGGGCCTATGGGGAGTTCAAGCAGGCTGTTGAGTTGTTATGGAGGGAGCATAATAACGTGAACAAATTTGTGCTCTCTAAGATCCTGAATCCACTGGTTGCCATGGGCCTATGGGGAGTTCAAGCAGGCTGTTGAGTTGTTATGGAGGGAGCATAATAACGTGAACAAATTTGTGCTCTCTAAGATCCTGAATCCACTGGTTGCCATGACCAGGTTCATGCATTATTGGACTAACACAAAGAAAAAAGTCATGTGAAGGTGCATGAATAGAACAAAGTTTACCCGGTGATGGCATTAGCCAAGACGTTCTCAGGTTGTGACTTCAAATGTAACGGTGTGGTTTGATCATGTACTGATTTATGTGATAGACATTGAAGTAAGGTGATAGTTGACTAAAAATTGTTAAGGAATGAGCAACGTTGGCTACCTTCAATAGGAAATAGTGTATGCTAAAAAATTAGTGATCTCAATGATTTATTTATTATCTTTGAGAAACTTGATGTTGATCATGAAAGATTATTTTGAGTCCACTCACCTAGTATAATAATAATATAAAAAAGAGTGCAAACAGATCAGATCACAATTGTAATGATCTTTCTACAGCATGTACATACGAGATGGGCGAGAAGATGCATCAAGAAAGAAGTAGAGCATACCTAAGGGGGTGCATGTGATGACGTCATCAAAATCTGTTATATAAGCCTTTTCGAAGAAGAAGAGAGTTTTTGGAGCAGGAAGGAATAAGAACCAACCAGAGCGCTTCTTACGAACGAATCCAATCATTCACAAAGTAAGGAAATTGGCAAGTGCAGCAGGGCAAAAGCAGTACCAAACACTGCGCATCGACCACTAATCAAAATTGGTGTTCAACCCTAGCTAATCGGTATATGTGTGATCCTAATCAGTACACAGGTTAACAATTATAGTAGTTTGTGATCCTAATCAGTATGCATCGAGCCTAACGCCCTAACCAACAAACATTCATCCATCCATTTTATGCACATATAAGGGTGGGTAAGACGATAGGATAGATCACGAACCGGATGCATACGGTTGTAGTGGTGCAGGCAATCCTTAACACACTCGAGATCCATAGCTAATCGCTTGATGTAGCCCGGCAGTCTATGTCTGAAATAAACACAATAGAACGACATTGAATTGTAATATGCGCAATGAAATCAGAACCGAAAACGGGAAAGAACGCATGGAACAAGGATTACCGTCTAAGCATCTCCATCTGTTCCCCACTCAGCGACTGCCGGACGGGGATGGAGTTGGGATCGAACCGGACGAAGCACCGGGGCCAATGCCGCGCTAGGCGCGAGAGCCACGACTGCTTGGCTGGTGGCGGAGGGGGGCAATTCCAAGAAGGCGGTCGATCTTTTCGTTCCAGGCCGGGCAGACGCGACGGCGCGGGAGGCCGCATCCTGCGCTGCCACGACTCCGATGAGGGTAGTAGCCTCCGTCTCCGTATCCGTATCCGAGGCCATGGCTGCTGTCTCCACGGACGCGGCGGCGCGGGGGACCTTGGCATCTGCTGCCACGACTCCGATGAGGGTAGTAGCCTCCGTCTCCGTATCCGAGGCCATGGCTGCTCGGGTCTGATTGGTCGCGGATGCGGCTAGGGTTAGGGCTGGTGTCCCATGTTCTGTGGGCTCATTTCACCAGTTCGTCTAATTCAAAAAAGTTATAAAAAAACCTCATTTGACCACAACAATAACATAAAACGATACCACCACACCACATAAAGGCATATCAACAGCTTGCACAACAATAACATAAAACGATACCACCACACCACATAAAGGCATATCAACAGCTTGCAGTGAAGAACAACGAAAGAGAGAGAAAAGAAATAGGAAGCAACGTGAGTACCGCGTCAGGATAAGGGCTCAAGAAACCATCGAGGAAAGGGAGGATAGGAATACGATGCAGCGTGAGTACCGTGTTCAGCGAAAGGCTAAATCTAATGCACTTTAAAACGCACCAGATCAACTACGTACATGATCTTCTTCCTCAACCCCAAAATAAATGATATGTGTACTTTGTTTTGTCCATGGACCTTGACCTTCTTTAAAAAAAAATCATGAATATGGCAAAAACAATTTCGTTATTTTTTTAAAGCATTTCCCTAGATCAAATCGTTACGTTAGCACGGGCATTATACTATCCACTCTAATCCAACGAGGCCTAAATGATTTTGAAAGTTGGCTAGAGGTAAGAATAAGATATTTTAAAAAAATTGGAGTTTTTTTTTTAAAAAAAAGATCATGGCAGTGATAGTTTTGAAGGTAAAAAGGGGAATTCTTTGCTCGCTATTCCGCCACTCCAGTGATCGTATTTGTATCCAACTGATTAATAGTGGAAAACACTGGCACACGCTAATATCCATCACCATTACCATCACCGGCCGTTACTACGTACACACGAATGCTACATGTCCGCCGCGCGCTTCTTGAGCTCCCTGTCCCTGTCCCTGGCGGCAGCGGCGGCGGCTCTGCTGGCGGCCCTGCCACCGGAGCGTCGCGGGCCCATGCGCCGCCGGAGTGCGAATCGAAGGTGTCCGGTATCCTTGAACCGGCGGCGCTCCGACTCGACGACGTCGCACTCAGGGAACGCGGCGGGGTACCTTAGCGTGTCGTAGCAGTAAGAGTAGACCATATTCCGTTCCCGGAACCTACGCATAGCCTGCTGCTTCTCGACGGTCATGACAGCCACATCCAACGCCCTAAGCTTCTCCTCCTCCACGTCACACCGTCCGTCCACCGGAAGCACCGCGGCGGCGGGCCCGTCGACGACGACTTGGCAGCCGAGGAGGGCGAGGTCAGTGAACGACGCGACGAAAGGCCCGTACCGGTAGTTGACGCGGTACTTGCCGCCCGAGGTGGCCCACGTGGAGGCGTCCCAGACGGTGGCGTACACGGACATGGGCTTGGAGGGAAAGTCCCCGCCCATGGCGTCCGACCGCCGGACCTCGCGCACCGGCACGTCGTCGACGTAGAACGCCACGGCGGTCGGTGTCCAGAGGATCGAGTAGCGGTGGAACTCTGTGGTCGGGTCGAATGGGAGGGTGTAGCGTTCTTCGCGGCCTCGTCCTACGCTGCCGTTGCCGTACACGTTTGTTTGTACTCGCCATGGTTTTCCTCGGATGTTGCCCAAGAACTCGAAGTCTAGCTCGTCGTGTCGCTTCTCGAACACGTCGCCGTTGGACGCCTGGTGTTAGTATACAGGAAGGCGCAGGAAGCATGTCTGTTAGAGAGGACTATTTATTTATATATGTATATATATACAAATATGCAGAGACGTACGTAGAAGGCGACGACGACGCCGGCGGTATAGTCGGAGGGGAGCTTGATGGAGGCGGTGAAGAAGCCGTGCTGGTACATGGACGACGAGATGAAACCAGACCCTGCGTACGTGCAGCAAATTAATTTAAATTCCAAACCAAATTCTTCATTGATTAATCCTAATTTCATTCATTCATCAATCAGAATATCAGATTGCTTGCGATGACTAATTAAACGTGCGCATGCATGGAAATTACTAACAAACAAAGCATAAGCATGGAAATTATAAACAAAGAAAGCATAAGCATGCTAATGATGACGTACGTACCGGAGGAGCGGTCGAGGAGGAGGCTGACGGTGCGGTGGTCGGCGGAGCGGAGGATGTTGCCGTGCCCGAACAGCGGCGCGTACCCGTCCTCGAACGCCATCGTCGTCACGTTGATCGCCGGGAGCGCGGACGACGTCACGGCCGCCAGGAAGACGTGGACGACGACGAGCAGCGCCGGCGACGGCGTCAGGCGGCCCATGTATATGCTCTGCTCGCAGGCCGGCGGTCGAATTCGATCGCCGGCGCGTTCGTCAGGCGCGCGGGCGACGAGGATAATGATGCCGACGCCGACGGCCCGAACTTCTCGGCGCGGCCAGCAGGCCGGGATGACGGTGAATCGCTGATTATTATTGCGTTGCCTTATTTTGAGGTGGTGATTGAATCAAATGAGGAGAAGCTAGCTCCAGCTTAGGAAAATATATATGGCCGCCGCGTCCGCGTCGCGTGCGTGCGTGCGCTATATATGGGGTGGCACAGTTGGGGAATCGAAGGATATATATATATATATATATATATATATATATATATATATACGCCTCCATCACCATTATTACCGCGCTGCAAAGAAACAAAAATGGAAACAATCCACGCGCAGGACAGGCTGCCATATATATATATATATGCTGCCGTGGCGTTATCCGTACATAAAACAGCTGACGTGACGTGACGTGACGTGGCGTCATCTCTACTGTATGATGATCAGACCGCACACAACAGTACGTACGGAATAGAAGTGGTCTTCGTTCGTCCACTCCCCAAATATACAATTTCTATTGTACAATTCTTTATTACCAAATTAACCCCTTCGATTTGAGTTATAAGATGTTTTGGGATTTCAAAAATATCTTATAACAAATATATTTGTATTTTTTATAAATAACTTTTGAAAAGAGGAGTTCCTCACCAAACAATGGCCCTATTTTATTATGTCAAAAAAAATTATAATTTTTTGTTAAATTTGGTATGGGTTGATTCTTTGAGAAAGTTAGAGTGACTTGTAATTTGAAACAGAAAGAATATGAAAAAGATCATAAAAACAACGTTGATTTCATTTTTATAATAACTACTCCCTCCATCTCAAATTATAAGACATATATAAAAATCTTGAAGAATTAAATTACCTCAAGTTTGACTAAAATTAAATAATAATATTATAATATTTATGGTATCAACTAAGTATAAGTATCATTAGATTAGATTCTTTATCAATTATATTTTCATATTATTTTTATTTGATGTCATAAATCTTTATATATTTTTTTATAATTCTTGATCATATGCTTTGAGTTTCTAAGATTTTTAAAATATCTTAATTAAAATTAGGATGGAGAAAGTATATAAAGTCTCGGAATCAAACGGCATGCTTTTTTGACGCAATCGAGATTTTGATAAGCAGCATGGTAACCCAGAGCGAGAGATGCATTCATGTGATGTGAATATGTGATTATTCAAAGAGACCGGAAAACCCCTGCCAACCGGACCGGATTAAACCCTAGGCACCGGCGCCTCCACGAATCCATTACCTTTTCCGATTCCAAATGCCGTTCTGCTGCTCCCCCACCTCCGCCGCGGCGGCAGCTCCTGGCGCCGCCCGCAGCGGGGGCCTCCTGCGCCGCTCGCGCCCAGTCCCCGGCGTCGTGGTGAGCTCCTGACCCCACCTCCCCCTTCCCCCGGTTCGTAGTTGTTCTGTTCCGGCTATAATCACTCGCCACCTGGCTATCCGGACTCGCCGGTGATTTTACGGCGATAGTCGGCGTTCGGAGCTCGGGAAATGGAAACGCACCTGCTTGCATCTACTTTTTCGGAAGGGCGGGTTTAAAGCTTTTTCGATGCTTCTTAGTAGTATGTTTTAGGTTTTGTTTACATTAAAGAGTACTCATCTCGCATCCGCAAGTAAAAGGAGGTTGCTGCTAGCGATCATGTCGAGGCTGCACAAGAGGGATTTCTATATTATTTTTTTTGGAACTTCCGCTTGCTTATATAAGCTAAAAATGATCTCCATACGTGCAGAGATGTAAAAAGATTGATTCTCTGAGGGCAATAAATGGATCACTGCCTTGCATTCCGGTGTCCGACAGGTCGCTATTGACTCCTGTAACCTTGCCGGTTTTCCGGGATCCAAACATGAGGAACGACACGAGGCTGCGCATCTTCTCAGGCACAGCCAATCCTTCCCTTTCCCAGGTCAGTTATAAGTCTTGCATGGAGAAATTCTCTGTCCAATCTTTATTGAGTTTGGAATAGGGATTGATATAAAAGGCTGATTGAAATGAAGGATAATTTGGACCAATTAAACTGTATACTGACCAGCTACCACCTTAGAGTACTCAGTACATTAACTTCTTTTGAATTTGGAATAGTGATTAGTATAAAAGGTGGATTGAAATTTAAGGATAATTTGAACCTCAATGGTTTTTTACCTGGCATAGCTACTAGCTTACTTCTGAATGACAAAGAATAATACACACATTTTTCATCTCTAATTTCTGTATGGTATCCGAATGAACAGGAAATAGCAAGTTACTTGGGGCTAGAACTTGGGAAGATTAACATAAAGAGGTTCGCTGATGGTGAAATATATGTTCAGTTGCAAGAAAGTGTACGGGGCTGTGATGTTTTCCTTGTGCAACCGTCGTGCCCTCCAGCAAATGAAAATCTTATGGAACTTCTGATCATGATTGATGCCTGTAGGAGAGCATCTGCTAAGAATATTACTGCAGTTATCCCTTATTTTGGTTATGCAAGGGCTGACAGGAAGGTAATGTTGTTTTATTGTAGTTTCTCAAATTGTTTTAAAGGTTTCAGGGTTGTTCTTTTTTATGGGAAAAAAGACTCCTTGTCACATGCCTGTGCCGCTTTGAATTTACCAGAGCCATGGAAGGTGCATAGGCAAAATTTCAACAGTTCTGTTATTTTAAAAGTGCTTGGAACCAGTAAATTTCCGATCACCAGCATCGATTGAGGTGGTTGAATTTCATCCAAGGGCCTAGGATGGCTACTGGAGAATAAGAAGATTTCAAGCACTTGGTAACTTTGGAATGTGATATTTGGACCGTTTTGCTTGTGGATGCTTTTCAATATCCATAAATAGGAGGAATTGAAGTCAATGCTCGATGACATTACAGATTCTGTTATTTTTTTTTTGAGTCTATCATCCTAGCGTAAAAGACATTGCTGGACATGACAAAAATTATGTTTCCTTGCCATTTTAGTACTAATAGAAGCACCTTTTCCTTTTTTTCAGTCTCAGGGCCGGGAGTCTATAGCTGCAAAGCTTGTAGCTAATATGATTACCGAAGCTGGAGCTAACCGTGTCCTTGTTTGTGATCTTCATTCCAGTCAAGCAATGGGATACTTTGACATCCCAGTAGATCATGTTTATGGCCAGGTAAGCATGCTACTTAAATCTACCAATTCCTTTAAGACTTAGTGTTTATGATGGTATTCATTCTTCTTACAATTATTTTCTATTTTTCCTGTTTGCTCTGTGAAGCCTGTTATTCTTGATTATCTCGCCAGCAAGACAATATGTTCAAATGACTTGGTAGTTGTATCTCCTGATGTTGGAGGTGTTGCCAGGGCACGCGCTTTTGCCAAAAAGCTGTCAGATGCTCCTCTAGCTATTGTAGATAAAAGAAGGCAAGGACATAATGTCGCTGAGGCAAGTATATTGTACTATGTTATTTGCTTAAACAGTGTAACAGGCCGAATAGATGTATATAGAAGAAAATATCAACTTCGTAACTCAAATATTAATTTCTCCATAATAACTGTACTATTATGAACATCTGATTTGAATGTACAGAAGAAAATCTTCACATGGTACTCTGAAGGGATAAGTCCATGTTTAGCCCCTCAACTTTTGTGTTTGTCTAATTTTAACCCTCACCTCTAATAATGTCTAAGCACAGTATCTCAACTATCAAACCCACTTGGTTTTGACCCTCAAGCCCTTTTTGGTTGGTATTTGGATGGTTTGGTGGCAAGTTGCTGGTTTTTTTTTTTTGCTGGCCAGGAATCTAGGACATTATGTGGCAGGATACCATACATCATTCCTTACTTCCTCTTCTCCCCTCTCATCTCGCGTGTTTCCAGATCTTGATTGGTAGCGGCACTGTGGCAGGAGGGAGCACAGTGCTCGCGACCGTAGGAGCATGCAAAGCAGAAAGGGAGCACGGTGCCCTGTGCCCATGCCCATCTCTTCTCCCCTCACATTTTGATCCAAGCAGAAAGTTAGCAATCAGCCTGACACCTGGCTATCCTTCATCTCTCGCTTGTCCTCTTCTTGCCTTGGCACCTCCTCTGTTTCCGTATGTCTTCTTTTGTTCCAGCATGAGAATTGAATGATTTGCTGATTCCTGCTTTACATAAAAAAATATGCCACCTGACTTATTGATTTGTGCTTGTGTTTCATTGGGAGTTGAGAAGCAGGAGGCTGCTAGCTGTTCCTTTGGATAGGGTGAGCAACCAGAGCGCTGAGACAGTGGATTAGGTGGTGCGCCTGCTCTGGAGGCTGGAGCATCAATGCAGACCTGCATCACTGCCACCGCCACCGCCACCACTTGGCCCTTGCGCGCTCACCAGTCACTACTGCACCCCAGATGCAGAAGCTCTGTGGGCCACACCATCCGAACCGTTGTTCTAACACTTTGGTCATGTTGTTCTGCACATATGAGCTTTGTCGAGGTGAGAGGTCTTCGGGTCAGCAACGAGAGAGATGCTGCGTTGTAGATGGGGTGACTAGATCCTACTTTGCTCTTTGGTGAGTTAGTTATCACGAGGGGCGCTGCCACCGCGTGCTGTCCTGGCCAGAAAGGGAAGGGAGAGGTAGAAGAAGTGTGGAGGATGACAATGACATGTGGGACATGAAAACCGCTGACATGACACAAAGGTCCTGTTTCCCCAAACTGTTTATCTCCAGAAACAGGAGAATCCTTACCCGAACAGAAATCCTTTGTGGGGAGAAACCAGGACTCCCTACCAGATGATTCAGGGATTCGAAGACAACCAAAAATGTTCCTTGGATTCTACCAGAAACTTTCTTCGAGAAACCGCAGTACTGCACCCCAGCAAATTGTGCCAAAAAACTGCTTCGAAGGGACTCAGTGTAAATTGAGGCAGTTTTAGTAATTAAGTTGCTGTCTAGACAGTATTGGAGATGAGGGTCAACATTAGGCAAAAAAAAAAAAAGAGAGAGAGAGATCAAACAGAAGAGTTTTTTCGGGATATCAAACAGAAGAGTTGAGGGGCGAAAAGAAAAGGACTTGTTCCTACTCTGAATATATTACTTCCTATTCAATCTGCATCAATTCTATAACACATTTGAAGATGTGCCTATCTCACCACAAGGTGCATGCCTGTTTTATTGCCATGCTCATCTCAGTTCTTTAGAATGAGCATGTACGTCTTGTCATGTGCATTTATTACAGGTAATGAATCTTATTGGAGACGTGAGAGGAAAAGTGGCTGTTATGATGGATGATATGATCGACACAGCAGGTACAGTGTCCCCTAGAAAACAATTCTTGGATTGGACATTTTCCCCTCATGATGGGCAGTTAGGCCATGAGCTTATGCCTTATTAACAACTCAGCATCATTGAGGGCCTTGAGGCTAAATGCCATGCAGTAACTAGTCAAGGATTAGCTGTGCCATCTGTCGTAGAAGAACCTACTGAATGAATGGAATATTATACTACTAGTATTGTTTCTCACTGGTTCGAAATACAATTTGAGCTATAATTTAAACTTTAAATCCCGATGAATTGTGCCAATTTCCTGCACTGCTCAAGAAATTTGTACATGACGTTGAGATACTTTGCTTTGGGATATCATTATCCTCATGGAACTATCAAACACAAACAGGTACTATTGCCAAAGGAGCTGAGCTACTGCACCAGGAAGGAGCTCGAGAAGTATATGCTTGTTGTACACATGCTGTTTTTAGGTATTCTTTAATTCTTGAAACTAACCTAAGTCAATTCTGTTTTCTTTCCAGTGGCTATAGATTGTAGCGACCTGGTTTTTTCTGCTAGTATAACTATATACTTTACCTTTTCAGCCCACCTGCCATCGAAAGGTTATCAAGTGGATTGTTTCAAGAAGTAATCATCACAAACACTATCCCTCTAAAGGAGGAGAAGACTTTTCCGCAGCTGACCATTCTTTCAGTTGCTAACCTCTTAGGTGAAACAATCTGGCGTGTTCACGATGATTGCTCGGTAAGTTCTGACTCTAACTCCAAAAAAAAAAACACTACTACTCTGTATACCAGATCTGATGGTTACAATTGATTCCTCACTATCATCGTGCAAGCCTCGTGATACTATTCCTCAATCAACTGTATTCTCCTTTTCTGGTGCAAAATATTTATACAAATCTCTAAATCTGCCCAGGTTGGTCATGAGCCATACTCCAGCTTGGATATTGACTGATGCTTAAGGTGTATTACCCATGATGTGCTCTTCATGCCCTAGGTGAGAACGGCTTTGAGTGGTAATGTCTAGCCCCACACACGACATACCACGACAAACAGCTATTTCTCTACAAGCTGTATAATAGTCATAGTTGATTCCATTGTGGGCAACATTTCACCAGCTGTACATTTTCCATCTGTGACATGCTCACCATTGCTGAAGCTGTTTTTTTCTTATGCAGGTATAGTTGTGGCAGCTTGCAACCTTTTCTTTCTTTTCTTTAGCCTCAGTTTTTGCCTGTGCGTGTAATAAGCAGCAGTGTTTTGTGGAATTCTGTTAGCACGGAACCTCAGCCTTGTATTTGAGTGACAGTACATAAGATGATATTATAGATTGTAGTGTAGTGTTTCAGCTATCCTCAATCCGCATACATACGGCTCCATACTCCATGCCATCCCAGTTTTTGGTTTCTGGGTTTTGCTTTACATATGCGTTTGCTTGCTGCACTAGGTTTTGATGGTTGGTTTTATCTCACCAGCGTCTCCTGAAGTCCGATGCGACTACTTGCAGCAACAGTATCAAATAAACGTCTGTTGCAAGCTAGCATCGTTGTTTTTATCGGCATTCTTTTATTTGGCACATCCAAAATGGCCATGAACACACATCAGGGCCTGATGACAGCAGTTCAAATTGCGATTGAACTGTCCCGTTGGCAAACTATAGCAATAATAAAGAGCACTATCTGCTCAGAAAGCTTCAACCAGACATACTGGGTCATCTTCCAATAAAATCCATTTGTTTCAGCATCCAAAAGGAGAAAAAAACAATTGCATTAACTAGCGAAGGAAGGCTTGCTTGAATAGTGGAGTGCTCCCTCCATTCCAAATTACTCCCTACGTTCCAAATTATAAGACATCCTAAGAATATTGAAGAGTCAAACCTTTTCAACTTTGATAAAACTTATATGACAATATAATAATATTTTATAATATCAAATAAGTATCATTAGATTCGTTATCAATTATATTTTTATATTATGTCTATTGGATATCATAAATCTTTATATTTTTTTCTATAATTGTTGGTCAAACTTGAGATGTGTTGACTCTCCAAGATTTTTGGAACGTCTCATAATTTGGAACGGAGGGAGTATAAGACATCACAGAATCTTGGATAGTCAAAGTATAAGTTTGACCAAACTTATATGACAATACATAACATTTATGATACCAACTGAGAATCATTAGATTTTTTTATCAATTATAATTTTATAGTATGCATATTTGATGTCATAAATCTTTATAATTTTCTTTGTATTTATTGGTCAAACTTGATTTGCTTTGACTTTTCAAGATTTTTGAAATGTCTAGTAATTTGGGATGGAGAGAGTACTAAATTATCTTTTTGGGATGGAGAGTACTAAATCATCTTAACCTTTGTCTGGACCGTTAGGACTTCTGAATGAAAATAAGCAATAGTGTTTAAATACCAAACTTTCTGAATGAAAACCAACTCTTACAAACCTGAATTGTTAAAGGACAAGAAACTGGTTAGATGTTTGTAATCGGATTACTCAATGGATCTGTATGCATGATCAATTGATCCATTTGGAAAAAACATTGGCAAAAGATCGAATGCCAAGAACCTTGTAAATTTTAGGCACAAGGTATAATTTTACAGCAAAATTGTGTACTACTAAGTCAAAGGAGAACTTCATGCTACACGTAAACTGATATCCTAGAAGCATCCCAGATATCAAGTGATGATGGATGTGATTCCTTAAAAGAAAAGTGTCTAGTCTCGGAGTACATCTCTACAAAAAGTATATTTGATTCCAAAAGAATGCCTGCAAAGAGCTGAAATTATAAGGAAACAATGTCAGGCATTTAGCTGTAAAGCGTAGATTACAGCTTGTAAACATTTGGTGATTTACTGATGTGATTATGCAATAGACAGTATCCCAAGAAACCACATCAAACACTCTTCTAGTAAAGAGCAATAAGATTCATGAACACTATATGCTTATACAGGACAGCTTGTTAAACATTAAATGTAACATTACCCTAAATCTCTGGTCCACTGGACACCTGTATAAATCAAAATAACTACAGCCACCAATATTTTGAACAGAAAATGGTGAGTACAAAGGGTGCAGCTCGAAGAACATATGAATACATGATAGAACTTACAAAGAACTGCCAATACAAATTCACCTTTTATTAAGCAACTTTATGCAGGAAAGCAACTTGCAAAGAACACTTCTTTCAGTCTTTCACTGGTCTAGTGTGATATCCCTAAGTTGAAGTACAAGGTCCTAAAACTAGTCTTTGTGCATTCTAAGAAAATGTAGCAGGAACTACAGTTGGTTATCACAGTTTCTCAGACTACAGAAGATTTACAAAGCATGAAAGCTCTCAAATTCCAAATCTCATAGTACAATATAGGATCTGAAACAATATGAGGAATACCTGTGTCAGATGCATAATAGGATCAAGGCAGAGAGCAGACCACCAGTTGATTATGAAATAGATAGTTACTTATACAAAAGAAATGATCTTCTGATCATTTGCTCGCAACAATAAATTGTTGTATAACCTCATAGTGTACCAAGTGGGATAGAAACCATTTCGATACATTGCATCCATCCACCTCTCAGCTTCATTTCTGTCACCATTCTTGCAGAAACCATGCACAATTATATCAAAAGTCCATCGATTTGGCTGATACCCCTGCCTGCATATCCTTTCATACAAATTACAGGCAGAGTCCATCCTTCCTGCCATAGACAACCCTCGTAACAGCATATTATAAGTGTATAAATCAACAGGAAAATACTTTTCCAACTCCTCTGCCAAATGCTCTAAGTCACTCATGTTTCTAATACCACATGCAAACGAGAAAACTAGATCACCAATCAAGTGCCTTCCTGCCTCCAGTCCTTGGATCTCTTCACCCTTCACTTCTAGAGGCTTTGATTTATCTCTTGAATGTAAGAAAGCCTTCAGAAGGTCGCTGCCTATCAATGTGTGCAAGAGAAGCACATTACACAAGAAAGCTGAAACAGGGCGACCTGTTTCTTTGAAATCATCAATAACCTTTACAGCATTGCCATAATCTCTGACAGAACACAGCAAGAGGACAAGATGCTCATAGCAGTTGATGCTTGGGATTACACCATTACCCCTTGCTTCCCTCCAGAACACCATTGCCTGCTCAGGCTTCTTAGCTTCACATAGACCAGATATAAATACATTATATAACCTGGAGCAAGGTGTTTTCTTCGCACGAATGAGGTTAAAAAAACTAAGTGCATCCCCAATACGTTTGCTCCTTAGATAACTCATGAGAAGAAGGATGTTGCTTGCCATTGATGGTTCAATCCCTGAAACCTCCATTCGGTCATATACTGCCTTGGCCATGTCTGCCCTCTTAGCATGACCAGCACCAGAAATAAAGTAGTTGTAGCACACACGGGGTTGGAGCTCACTCCGCTTCAACTGGCTGTCTAACAGATCAATAACCTCGGCATACCTATTCAACTCACACAAAGCACAGACAACTGACTGATAGAGGCTTCGGGTAGGGATGTGCCCCATATCTTGCATTTGCAGTATGAGCCTTGGCAGCACGTCCACCCTCTTAATCAATATTAATGCTCGAATCAAGCTCTTGTACGTTGACTCATAGCGGTATAAGCCCACATGGCTCTTGCTGCTTGCTATCTGAGGCAATTCGCATGCCGCCTCCACATTCCCACTCTTGCATAGTGCCGCGAGGTACTTGGCCAAGATAGAGTCGATTGTCCAGACTTCCTGCTTGAGCGCCCTGTCTAGCAGCTCCCGCACCCTATCCAGCTTCCCCTCCTGACACAGCACATTTGCAAGCATGGAAAATGTCTGACGCCCCGGAAAGTACCCTCCTGTCATAGCTTCCTCCAATAAGAGGCATGCTTCCTCTGTCTCCCCACCATGGCACAGTGCCCTGATCAGATTATTGTAGACATCCCTGTTTGGGTCGATCCCAAGCTCCATCCTCGACCTATACAAATGCATGGCTACTTCGACAAGACCAGCCTTGCAGAAGAAGCAAAGCGCAGCATTCATGGTGGATATGCCAGGAGCAATGCCCTCCTCCATCATTTGAACAAGCAAGTCATACACTTCGCCAAGTCTGTTCCTGCGAAGCAAGCGATAAACAAGCTCGTCACACCGATCCCCATCAAGGATGTAGCCTTCACTTTCCTTCTTATCAGATAGGAACTTCATCGTAGCATCAAGTTTTCCAGCCTCACTGAGTCCATGGATCCACACACCATACACATCACAGGACGGAAACTTATCAACGAGCTGAGCTGCCTCTTCAAAACGTCCACGGCGACAGAACTCTGTGACGATGGCGCCAGCCGCGGGGCCACGGCATGCATCAGCAAACGGCATGGTGTCGAGGAGGGCGACGGCATTGTCGAGGTGGGCTCGACGACAGTGGCTCTTGATGAGTATGCATGTAGCGATGGGGTTGGGGGCAAGGTTGCGGGCGAAGGACTCGGCAAGGTCGTGGAGCGACGCATCGACCAGGGAGTTGAGGAGGATGCGTGATGAGACGGCGTCGAGGTCGAGGCCGCGGAAGCGCATGCGCCCGAGGACGCTGAGCCCGCGCTGCGGATCGCCCGCGACGGCGTAGCCGACGACGAGCGTGTCGTGGAAGCGCAGGTGGCCGCCTGTCGTGGGGGTATCAGAGAAGAGGCGGAGCCAGTCGAGGAGGACGGCGTTGCGGCGCGAGCAGGCGAGGAGGCGGAAGACGGCGTGGTAGACGACCCGCGTGTGGCGGTAGCGCGGGCGGCGGCCGGACCAGTCGAAGAACTTGAGGCGGAGCAGCAGCAGGGCGTCTGCATCCCGGAGCCCCCGCGGACGGTGGCGGAGCACGGCGAGGACGAGCTTCTCCGAGAGCCGGAGCGCATCGAGCGCGGCCGTGTCATCGGACGCGAGCGCTGCGTAGATCACGTCTAGCGCCCCGGGCGGCGCCGGCGCGGACGCGGACGCGGGGCTGCGGGACTCGAGGAACCAGTCGTGGAAGGAAGCGACGATGTCGGACTTGGCCGCGGCCACGAGGCGGGCGTCCTCGGGGCGCGGCGGGAGCAGCGGATAGAGTGGCGGGAGCGGCGGCGCGCGCGGGGGAGACGAGGAGGCAGACGCCGAGAAGGTGTTCGAGAGAATGGCGAGGAGGGGCCGCGAGAGGTGGATGTCTAGCTGGCGGCGGGAGCGGCGGGAGAGCGGGGCAAGGAGGATGCGGGGCATGGCGAGGCGGGCGGTGGTCAGCGCCGCAGACGTTGCCGCCGGCAGCAGGTGGCATCTGTGGGGTGCGTGCGGACGGGCGGGGCGGCGGCGGAAAGGCAGCAAGCGCAGGCTGGGTACCCCTTCGGAGTTGAGTTTGGGTTGGGTCATGGGTCAGTCGTGGTGGCGTGCCGTGGGCCGAGTGTTTGTTTGGATCGGCCTGGCCCGACCGTTTCCCTCTCTTTGATTTTTTTTCATCTTTTAATTGTTTTATTTTATTTATTTATTCATTCACACGTATGCATTACCATTATCACAGTAGTTTTTTTTTTCATCACCATGTTAAATAGGACTGCAAACCATAAAAAATAAGATTATTTGTGAGTTCACGGACAAACCTATTTAGTTAAACATGTGCATCGGTAAGGTTTAGATGGAACTTTAGACTACTAAAACAAACCAAAATATTGTGGTGATGCAACTTCTAGTTATCGATATCGAGCTAGTGTTATGCCTACAATACAATGATTATAATAGGTGAAAACAGCAAATAGCTTTATATACATCATGTTGTGCTACCATGGAGGGTGATGTGGTGAACAGGGCAGTTCCAACTTTCAAGTAGTTTTGCAAAAACTCACCAATGTGACTTAGGATAACAAGAAACGATTTAATTGCTAGGAGCATAAAATGATCAATGTAAATTGCATAGTTGAGCTTAGGAAATAGTCATACATGCGAGAAACACATTTTTTGTGGTGTTGAAGGCTTTATGGCCCCACCTAATCCACATTGAGGTGGATTAAATGTTCCTTCCATTTCATCAATATATTTGTTCATTTGTGAGCCGTTTTGAATAAAAACACTAGAAGATTTCGCAATACCTAGAAGTCAACGACCTCAAAGAGCAATAAATTGATTATCTATGGTTCATCGATGATGCAATCCCACAATGCTTAATCCATCCATGAACAAGCATTGGACGCTCTCAACCTTTAGGTGTCATACTTTGTGTAAACAAAAGGAAACCAATGCTTATCGAAAACTACAAGAAGTTTTGCACCCTATACCAACAGTCTAGTGCAATGTTCCTCAAGTGTGTCATGTGATTGGACAAATGCATCGTGTTGAAGAATGGTTCTGCCATGAAGTCTTGGAAGGATGTAATAAATTGTACAAGATTAGAGTAGTGGGGACCACCACTAGTAGCAATCCCACAATAAGGTAGAAAAGACATAGCTCATACTCCGTCCATCCCTAAGTAAATCAATTTCTACATCTTAGCCCCTTATAGTGGCCTTTGGTGGGGAACTCTTTGTGCCAATGGAGGAAAGAGCAAGAATGAGTTAATGATACAGTGTGAGGGGAGACTTTTATTGTGCGTTGGAGCTTAGAGGTGCATGAGTGAGCTGATAGGGTAAAGGGAACTTAGTATGACATGTGGGGGTGAGTAGGAGCGTGTGTTAGTGTGTTTGTTGCATGATGACCATGCACGCTGCGGTATCATTTGATGAGACCACAAGAGTTTTGTTCAATTTGGATTTTTGGGTAATCTTAGGGGTTAGATAGATACAAATCAAAATTTGATTTAACTAAGATTTAATAGGAGGACTTTGTCAAACTTAATTTTTATTCATGATAGTAGACAATACTCTCTCTTTTCTTTTCTAGATGGATAGGGTGTCACACTTTCTTGCATCATTTCATATGTTCACGTGATCAATTTTGAAGAACACACACTAAGAAAATGGAAGGAAACATTATGCTACATATGGTCACAAATGTACAATGAATATTGTGGGCTACGATCTACTTGCTAAATTTGTTCCAACAAATACATCCTGTTGTATGATGGCGCAAAACCAAATTCTTCTACAAGGTGTGTAGTTCCTGACGCAGATGGAAAATCAATAAAAGAACCTCTTTTGTGACTATTCTCATCATATCTTTCCCTAAGAGTGAATGTAAAATGAGTATGGACACTTGCTAAAATGTTCAAAAGCGCACGTGCATGCCTACTATGGAAACCACATATTTGTGATTTTGTGGTAGCCCACATGAAACGGCTAACCAAGAAGGTAGGAATTGCTTGTGTCTATATATATAGATATACAAACAATTATAACCAAGAGGTAGGGAGGCAAACTCTCATGGCCACACACTTACATCTCATTTTTGGGATGTCCTATATGTACTACCAAGAACCTATGTCAATTCTATAATAAGCATAAAGTTGTCATCTCATCCTCCATCACCACCAAGCTGAACAACATATCCATATCGCCCAAAAAAATATAATGAAGACAATGGCAATCGTGTTCTTCGTATTATCCCTCACACTAGTACTCATACCACTCATAGCAGAGGCAGAAGAGAGCGATGCAAAGATGGTAGCAGAAGACTATTGCATCATTCTTTGTGCAGACAAGAAGGAGCCGGCTATCAACAACAACTGCAAGGAGTCATGCACCCTCTCCCAGCGCGCTGACTTGGTGTTCTTCGAGAGTGTCACGTGCTTGGGAAAATGCACCCAGTATGACAATGTCCCCGCCATGAAGTCTTGCGAGGAAGGATGCAAAAATGAGTACAAGGCTAAAGCGGCAGAGGTCGCTGCTAGCTGCAACACGGTCTGCAGCAAGGACCCGCTCCATATCGAAGTTTGCAAGAAGGCATGCACCCCAGCTTCTTCTTGAAGCACTTCTACGTACATACATGTGGATGACCTAGCCTCTTGGTGAAGCCTCAAATCATTATTGTATCATAGGTAGAAGTGGCTTGAAGGCTTCAACTATGAGTAAACTCACATGTTTTGAAACAATTTAAATTAGAGCTTAAGATTGTGTTGAAAAGAAGAATGCGATAAAGTTTGTTGTAAACCCTTATGAAGATGGGCTTTGCTATGGTACTTCTAAATGATTGTGAGTCATTCATTTATTTTGATCAGACATATATAGTAACATATTACCTATGAGGAGGTAATAGGTGAAATATATATTTATTTAATTTTCTATTTCATAAAATAGGATAGTTATGAAAGTTTTAGGTATAAAATTCTTTTTCTAGATTTGATTGATGCATGTGTCATTTGGCATATATGATAAATCTTTTTTCTTTAAAACTGAATATATTTTATTTAATTTTACATATGACTTAATACATTTGAATTTGCATGTGTGCCAACTTGACCTTACATGTGATGTGACGTGATGCGTTCATTATATGACTTGCTTAGTGATGTTTAATGGTTTTTATTAGTTAGTATGACATGTGTCTCACTCGACTTTTGTGTACTATTTAACTACTTTAACAAAATCATTCAAAGAGATTTGAAATAATTGTGTATGTGCATATTTTAAATATAGTGTAAAACCTTTAGTATTTATGAATAATTATTTATTAATTTAATATATCTAGAGCAACACAAACGTGTAATGATTACACAAACCACAAAAAAAGAAAAGAGAAAAATTCCTATTTGACACTAGAAATAATGCTTCTTTCCTGTTTGACATAGAAGCTTAAATTCTTTCTTATTTGTCCATCAGTCAAATTTTTTTCCTATTTGATTTCCATCAGTTTGAACTGTCAATGATGTTAAGTCATATGAGAAAAGTTTGTTTCATCCCTGGTGTTTATTTAGATATCATGAGACAGGGTGAAAAGGAAAACATACCAGTTTGAGATAAAACATTAAGAAAAAGATAACAATATCAACCAGACTTTTCACATCTATATTATGCTATATGAATTAAAACCAAGGGTAAAATAGAGTTTTCTTTTATGACTTAACACCTTTAGCAATTCAAACTGACAAAATTATCAAATAGAAAAGAAAAACTCGACTTTAGAATAGATAGGAAAGAATTTTGAGTTTTGATGTCAAATAAGAAAGTAGCATTATTTCTGGTGTCAAATAGGAAATTTTCAAAAGAAAAGGTTCAGGCACCCGCGGCTTCTGTTTCCATGACTTGAGCATTTGACAATACTTTTTCCTTCCGTGGATTAATTAACTAATTGATTAATTAGTTTCAAAAGTATAAAATATGAAAAATGAATAACTTAGATTTATTTGAGTTATTACCTCCTAAGAAGTAAAGGAGTTACTATAGCATTGCCCTATAAAAAATATATTAATAAGAAATGGCATCATAATAATATTATAAACTTAAGTGAGTAAAATAGACACATCCTTTCAATCTTGAGTATATAGGTATGTCATACCAAGTGACTGTTTTGACAATTATCAAGTGCTCAAACTAAAGAATACCAATGGGTAACATGAGAGAAAACTTGGCACACCACTTTAACCTGTTGGTCTTGGAACTTTTTTTTGGTTGGGGTGGTTATCCCTCTAAATAATATTGTCTAGAGTCCAACATCTCTAAAATCAGAGTTCTATGTAATGAGTTATTTTGTTTTATGTGTGGTACTATGCTGCTTTGCTGACCTACAAAAGTTATGCACATTCCATGTCCAACGGCTAATTTTGGAAAACTTTTGTGAAAGTTCCACACCTTTTAATTATCTAATGACTAATTTGTGTTGTCAGGGGTATTTATATGCCCTCCATTTCATTTAAGGGTTGTTGGTTCCCACACATCCATATTGAAGCCGAAACCTGTTAGAGCTCTCCTCAACCCCCTTATTGTGAGATTTGTGTGATTTTAGGAGAAACTAAGTGAGTTGTGTTGAGAGATTTGGTGATTTAGAGCAAGAGTGACTAACAAAGTCCATGGGAACTTGTGAGGTTTATCAAGTAATATATTAATCATTTCTTACTCTTAAATGTCAAGGCCCCTATGGCTAGGCATTATCCGATGAGAAGCTATAGTTGTGGCGAGTCACAGGAAAGATTGTGAAGACTTCATCTTTTTGCGTCTAGCAAGGTAAGAAGTCAATAGTGAAATGAGAAAAATGAATGAAGGAAATTTGCCTATAGCTTGAACTTGGGTGGTTGTTCACAACCTACTCAAAAGATTTCTTCGTCATTCCTTGGAAGAAACTAAGCTTTGGAAAACAACTCCTTGTGTCTTCAGTTTCATTTGTTTATTTTTTACTTCTTTCCTTGATGTTGTTTCCAGTATATCTAGTTGGTTGTGTGTTTATGAGTGCATGTACTTTGTGAAGTTGCTAGTGGCTATCTCCATATGCATATCTTCAAGTTTGGATTGAGCTAGAACTCGATCTCTAGGCATAGTTATTCTATGTTTGTGTGGAAGTTCTATAGAATTATGCAGAAATTTTGTACCTAGCTAACCCATTGCAAAGTTTAGTTGTTAAATTTAAGAACCCTATTCACTCCCTCTAGCTGACATCCTGATCCATTTGCTTGCAATTTTTTTTAACTTGTTTAGAATATAGTTTAGTCAACTAAACTCTTATGATGTGAGCCAAACAATAGGTATAGAAGCTCGGTTTGTACAACTTGGAGGAAGAGATGAATTTGAGATTGTCCATAAGAGCTTGAAAAGGAATTAAACTTTGGGAAAGTCCTGCATTCACTAACTCAGGTGAGGTCATGGTTGAAGAAGGGGTGAGATCCTCGTCAGTGCCATCCTCCTTTTGAGCTTCGGAAAACTCAGCCATCAGGATGAGGTGGGGAGCTCTTGCACCATGTATGGATGGAGAGAGCAGTAGTGAGTGAGTGGGAGAGTTTTGTTGTGTGTGATAGAGCTTAGAGGTGCATGGTAGGGCTAGTGAGGTAAAGGGTATGAGGGGCGAGCGGGAGCATTTGCCAATGCGAGTTGTTGCATTCTAGATTTCTAGCCCACCTGCAATGCTATCTGATAGCTTGATAGGACTGTGAGAGTTTTGTTTGGTCTGGATAGATCCTTTGATGATCTTCGGGGTTAGGTACAAAGAGGACTTTGATTTTACTAAGATTGAATAGAAGGATTTTGACAAACTTATTTTTTTTTAGTTCATGAGAGAACCAATAATACTCTCTCTTCTTTCCTAAATGTACACAATGTCGCTTTCTTGCATCATTTCATATGCCTACGTGATCAAGTTTGATGAAGACCACACTAAGAAAGCAAAAAGTAATAGTGTACGTGTGCTTAATTAGTATTATAAAGATTTATGTTTCATCAATAATAGACTCGCAGTTGTGTGATGGTGTAAAACCAAATGATTTTACAAGATGTGTGATTTTTGCCGGCACAAATAGAAAACCAATAAAAGAGCCTCGCTTTTTGTTTCTATTATTATCAACATGCATGCCTTCACCCTAAGAGTGAATGTAAAATGAGTATATATATATGACCACTTGCTAAAAATGTCCAGACGCGTGGATGCCTAATATACCATGGCAACCACATCTTTGTGACTTTGTGGTAACCCGGATGAAACGGAACACCAAGAAGGGAGAGCTAGCTAGGAGAGGTAGGGGGGGAAACTCTCATGGCCGTCGATCTCCTTTCTGCGATGTTCCCCCTAAGCTATATATACAACCAAAAACCATGCTAGTTCAGCAAGCAAACCTGCGCGCCATCATCCATCTCCTAGCAGCAACAAATAAAACAGCCTAGCTAGCCAATCGCCGAGAGATCGAAAATGAAGACATCGACATCAGCCGCGCTCTTGGTGCTAGCCATGGTGCTAGTGGTGTCCGCCCCACTCACAGCAGAGGCAAAGAAGAAGAAAGCAGCGACGGAGAGCCTCGCCGCGGCGGCCAAGGCCGGCGAGAAGGCGGAGACGAAGAAGATCGAGAACACCTTCTGCGCCACGCTGTGCAAAGGCAGGAAGGGGATGGACCTCGTGGTGTGCGTGGAGTCCTGCGACCTCTCCCAGCGCTCCAACCTGGTGCAGTACGGGAGGGTGCAGTGCAAGGGCAAGTGCACCGAGCAGAAGGGCATCACCGCCCCGGCGATGAAGGTCTGCGAGGAGCAATGCGACAAGGACTACGTCGTGAAAGCCGCCGAGGTCACCGCTGACTGCAACGTCACCTGCGAGAAGGAGAAGAACAAGTTGCTCAGCGAGAACTGCAAGAGGTCCTGCACCCCTCCTAAATCTTAATTGATTCAACCATCTCTTCTGCTGGGACACACGTACATGCGGGTGACGTGGCAAGCATTATATTCAGCTCAAGGCTAGCTGATGAACAGTCTATATATACGTACTATACGTCGATCGTCACCGGCTGGCCGCATGCAACCACCGTCATTTATTTGATGGGTATATATATATATATATATAGATGGACCGAACTATATATATATATATATATATATATATATATATATATATATATATATATATATACTCCTACTAATTTGGTATTTTTCTCTAATTATTTTTGTTCAATCGATCGAAGGATCGATCCATCGACGATATATAGTTTCTTCATCGACTGCTTGATATTAGCAGTCCAATGTAATGTCACACAAATAAGCATTTGTGTGGGTTTTTTTTGTTTGATTTATCATTGAATAAACAAAAAGGCATGCTGGCCGCAGTTACCACTATTGATCTTTTTTGTTTCTATTTTCCACACATTGGGTGAATGTCACGTGAGCACAGATTTTCTTCGCAATAAGCGAATGTTTTATGTCTGGATTAATCTTTTATATATATATATATATATATATATAGTTATACTATATGTTACCCACACCAAAAGCGCCGGACCCGAGCGACCCACGCTGCTACGCGCTCCCGGCCCCGTCCCTCCGTTATTTCCCCGTCCCCCGTCCCTTCGTTCTAAATCCAGATCAACAGATCGTGGGGAGGCGTCGGTTTCGCCCAGCTCGCCTCCCCCTCCGCCGCACGAGCTAGGTCGCCGCCTCTCCTCCGCTGCACCTAGCTCGCCGCTCTCCTCCGCCGCAGGAGCCCAACTCGCTCACTCGCCCTCGCCTCCACAGCCTCTGAGGTGGGTTCCGCAGTCTCCGATGCCAGGTGCTGCGGGGCGTCGTCTTCGGCGGCGTAGGGACGCCTTGGCGGTGTGCACGACTCGGTGACCGTTCTCCTCGCCGGGTATGGGCAGAGAAAGGTGTGGCAACTCGCCTAGCGATGCTGTCTCCGTCGTCAGCCCGCCGCCACGGCCGTGGTCACACTCCTCCAGAGTCCAGATCCCCCTTCCACAGCTCGGCATTTGCATATCTCGTACTCCTCCGTCCTCCCCTCCCCCTTCTTGATTCGATTTAATGATTTAATTAGGGCTTTGATTATTATTGTATTTAGTAGCTATATGATCCGTATATGGGCTTCATTTTTTATCCTGCTACACATGCCATTAATTGTTCCAAAACTAATGTCTATTGCATGCCAATAGGTTCCAATTTAACCATGCTGATTTATTATTGGCTTCCAGTACTGATTTTGGTTTGCTAGTTTTCTTCTTTGATTTGATTTTGTGATTCATTAAGTTTATTTCTCTTACGAATTTCCTTTGTATGCAGATTGGAGATTGTATCTGCCAAAGGAGTTGGCCAACAGAACCACGTGATTGATCAGCTTGAAGGTTCTTTATTTATTATTCTAGTATTTGATTTTGCACACAGATATGACGATTTTGTGCGGGTGTGAGAAAGAACTAACAATTATATTCAGTACCCAGGGTACAATTTTCTTAAATCTTGGCTAGATCTGGGAAGGGAGAGTTATGATTTTCTCACATATTATAACCTGACATAAAAATGCATGGTGTCTGCAGGATCATGTAGGAAGGCAATAGACATGCAAATCATTGTAACAATGTATGATGATGTCCATGCTGCGGCACATGATTTGTTTCTGAAGGTATCGTTTGATACATGGAGAGGGCAAATTTGTTCTAATTTACATGCATGCAGCTTGCCATTGTTAGGACCCATGCAAGAGGGCATGGGAGAATCGACATGCAATCCATGAATATGCACAGCTGATTTGAAGGTTGTCCAGGTTAATTAGTTCCCTGCAACTATCTTCTTAGCTTAAGGATTACATCAGTATTTTTTTTCATCTTAGTAGAGATAAAATGTTTGTTGCTAACACTTAATCAGTTACACAATGGATTATTCAAATGTCATATCATGGAAGTTTTATTTGATGATTTGCTTTCACGTGAACTCCCAGTTTATATAAATAATGTTTGTCTGGATGTAATCTCAGATGGGAAGCTAATATATATAATTCTTTGTGTGATTTTTTTTATTATTCATTTCCTTTTGGTTAAGTTCTGAACTTTATTATTCATGCCTTGTGAAACACTAAACATGTATTATGTCCTATAGATCATTCCATCATATTATTTTTGTTGAACTTTGCCCATGAAACACAGAACCATCGAAAGATATTTTCATGGTTCTGATCTAAGTTGTTCACTTTTAATGAATCTCTTTTGAATTGTAAATAAATGCAGAAGGTTTTCTATGACTTGTGCACTTATGTTTTTGTGGCCCATTAGCCTTCCTAATTATTTTTATTTCTGTCTTGGAATATTTTGACTCCCCTCCCCCTGGAATACACAGGAGAGCTGTGTATTATTTTATTAAGAAGAAGAAAGAGTGCATAAAAATAAAGACGACACACACAATCATCGTAACCAAGCTCGGTCGTTCCCATCGAGCACATTGAACCCCGTTGAGGAGCAGAGGCAGCCCCGCATCTGATCCATTCCTCCTTGTGATGTGTGATGGCGTGGCTGGAGCTTCGCGGCGTCAGCCCAATCCTCGCAGCTCTCCTCTGGATGTGGCCACTAAGGTGGATGTCTCTCTGCACCACAGTAAGCAGCTGACATGTTCTCGTCCTTGAACTTCAGAATGGGTTGTGTCTTGGCCCTAAAATCTCAGGGATTGTAGTTTCCTCTACCTCAGCTGGATCCGAAGGTGGACGCATGGACGTTTGTCCGGAGAACAATAACTGAGGCAGATCGTTAATCAAGCCCAAGGTAATGTCTCACTCTTGAGCCCCTCTTTTTTAATCTGCCAATTGATAATTCATTGTTCGTTTCTAGAGAAATGCTCGATAATTTGTGTTGCAAGCAATTTCTGTCCCTATTATTATTTTTTTACTTGCAAATCCTTCTTTGAACCATTTATTTGCATTAACTGTAGGGTGTGGTTGTTTTAGTCCATGCTGCAAGATCCATGAAGTATGATGATGCCATCTTTCCTAAATTTACTGGACACACTTTTATGAGGCAAGTTCAAATGAACTAGAAGTTTCTAGTTTTCAGCTTATTAATTCCTGTGGCAGCATGTTCACTTGGGTTTCTATTTTGTTTAGTGATTTTGTGGACACTGTTTTTGGTGGACACATTTTTCTAATCTGGCTAATCTCAAATGTACTAGAAGATTTTGTGGCAGCATGGCACAAAATGCATCAACCATAGATGAGATTCTAGGTATAATTGAGGAATTTCATAAAATACCTTTGATCATACATCACTACTTGATTTTAGTCTTGAATTATGCAAATCAGATTATATGGTAGTCTGTGTCAATGTTACTATATTAATTCTCATATAGCTAGCTCAAGAATGAGTTTTTTAACAGTACAAGCTTGCTTCTACTATTAATTTTCCTGAATAGAAAACAAATCCCCAAGTTATCAACATATCTGTTTTCAGTACGTGATTCCGTCTTGTATAGTCACCTGTTAGTTGGTATCTCTCCCATTATTCTGAATTTTCATTTTACATGGCATGGCCTGAAAGTGGGGACAAATGCCTTTATAATAATGTAGCACAATTATCTTTGATCTGCTAGTTTGTGAAGTTGCAACTGCAATATTGTGCCACTTGGTTTGTAAGCTGTCATCCCTAGCACAACATTTAAACTCACATTTGCTTTCAATATAAGCACAACATTTAAACTCACATTTGCTTTCAATATAAGCACAACATTTCCAAAGCATGAAATAGTTCCTGATTTGATCTTTAATTCACTTTTGTTATTTGAATATCATTGTAGTCTGTTTCGTCTGAGTCTCATGTCCTGGACACCTCCATAATGGCATCTGTGAGCATGGGATTGTGATATTCATGTATACAAAACCTTCTCTATGCTCCTCTCATGCTCATGCAGTTTTTACTTAGCTATCCATTTTCTTAGCAATCCATTTAAATTCACAGTTTCAAGAATATTACTCCTGATTTAGTTCAGATCTTACTAGGTGCAAACAAAAGTGGATCTTGTATTGTTTTTTTAACTCGCCATTTCAACTTATTTACCATATATTGCTTTGATCCTGCTGAGTACCGGTGTTAAATAAATCCACCTATGATAATGTAAATAACATGAGGATTGCATTGAGAAACCCTGCAAACCTGCTCTGCTCCATATCCTAGTGTCATTTCACTGATGAAATTAGCAGATGCATACCAACTTAAGTTTCTGAATTTCAAAAGTTTCTTGTGCTTGTTTTTTTAGTGTTTGTTCCAATGTGAATCTATTTGCCATTGATGACATGCATGGATAGGCGAAGCATCTGTGGATACTCGACCCCTGTCTATGTTATCGCAGCTATTGTGATCAGCTAGTTGGAGGGGTTAGGTGGTATCTCTGTTTTTAAAGCGTAGTCGTGGTATGCCAATACGTGATGCTGCAGTAGTTTGGCTGCAAGGTCGGGGGATCCACACTTTTCTTTAGCAGCTTGCTGTTCATACTTTGCATCAATGTTTTTTTGGGTTTGTTTGAAAATAACAAGTGTTTGTGTATTTCACATTCATTTGATTCCCAATCCTGTTGTTATTTTGATTCTTCACATGTGTGCATCAGTCATGGTAGTAACTGCACGCTCATTGCCGATGGGTAGCAAGAGGTCGGTTTATCAGGCATGGCCTTATGTCAATTGCCATCCCTGACTTAATATTTACATGTAGACATAGCTTGATGGCACTTGACTTTGCAAAACAAAAAAGCAGAGGAGCAAGAGAGCTATTAGTAATTGTCTTGTTTGGTATTTCGTTCATTCATTGTTATGGTTATAGAGAAATCCCAGAGGCAGTGTAGTATAAGATTGTTCTTGGTCTTTTGGATGACAATTAAAGTTTTGAATCTTGCTAGACATTTGGTTTTTGCAGAGTAACAATATTCTCTCCCAAATAACAATTTTATCAGCTCATTATTATCTGTCAGGTGCTGTAGTATAGTAGATCACATGAAATTATATATTAGTAGAATCTTTTGACCAACTACTTCAATTTTATCCTCGCTGTCTATATTTTTTGAGAAACTAATGGATGGGGCAAATGGTAATTTCACCAAGTATCAACTATGGCACAACAACTGCTTCACAATTTCTTTTGTGCTGGTGTTAGAAAAGACCTTGCAATGGCGTATTACAACAGTCGAGCCAACGTTACCTGATGGAATGCAAGCTTGAGATAACTATTCTCTTTATCTCTCAGTTGTGGGCGTATCAATTTCCTGATGATTTTGTGGCAATTTGACAATTTCTCTGCTTAGATTAGATCTATTCACATGTAGGTTGTAGGTTTGCATGTGCTATACTCTGTTTTATTCTGAAAACCAATCCTTTTATGACCACATGAACCACTAGGCATAACATTTTTGTTTGAAATCATAGAAACTATATAATTCCACCTATATGTGTTCATTGCAGCTAAAGTTTACTTTATGGAATTCATTGTTAAAAAATATAACTGAATACATCAATGATACATGCTATAAAATAAAGTTGTATTTTCTTATATAATAATTGGACAATACATTTACAATAGTATCTGTTTATCTGATAGATTCATCACATTAGTAAATAGTAATCCTTGTCCAATCTGCAGCACTGTACCTTTCTGTGGTTTTTATCATGTCATTTTTTTTTGCAAACATAAGTGAATTGGATACAAAAAATTATCAACGAGTTTTTCTGGTTATCCTCATTTGAATACTACAATCGATATCAGGAAGTATATGCCACATGCCCATGTGAACACATGGGCTATCTCAACCATCCATCCCTTCCCATGCAGTTCATCTCAACCGTTAGATTCTTGGGTCCACATCCATCCATCCCTCCCTCCCCATGTTTGTATCTCAACCCTTGGATATATATTGTGTGGCTGTGATAAGCCATGTGGTCACAAGGGCATGTGTAAATTTCACTTTGCAATGGATATCTATCACACATATTTTATTAATTTCCGCTAAACTAAACTGAGATGATGGATGTATCTGTAATTGCTGAAGAATAATGATGTCGAAGGAAAACCAGAGCAGGCTGAGGTAACTGTAATATGGCAATGCTGCCAATCGTCAATGGAAACAGGCAGTCAAGTTTGAACATATTATGAGTTCATAACATTCTCTCTTGTAGGTTTGTCGTACAAATTTGGTAAGAAAATGGACAACATAGTGGCACGATGGAGGAGATTGGTCAGGGCAGAGTAGCAAATGAGGCAGGAAGGTGGAGGACGCCGAGCAGCCCTCCCTCAACCAGAAATCGGCCACACAGATGACGACATGGTATAGTGGAGAAGCGGACAACTCTCGGATGTTTGTGACATAGGAGCGAAGGAATTAAATTTCTCAAGGAGAATGAACTGTACAACTTACTCCTGATAAATATAATTTTGTGTGACTTGTTGGAACCCCAATATTTATGATCCAAATGAAGGTTATTTAGTTGGCATAAATTATACTGTGATTTTGTGGAATAACTTAGACAGCTACAAAATCATGTATTCAGCTGCAAAGTGTGTTGCAATCTTTTTATTGGCTCACCTATCTCAATATAAATTGTACTTTCTATAAGTATATAATACATGTTCAAGCTATGTTTCTTAGATGTTCACCTATCTTTAAAATCTAGTAGGATAAAAGAAAACTGAAGATAAAACCAAAATAAAACCGTCCACGACTGGCGAAAAGTCATCTGCAGGAAAAAGGAAAAAAACGGCCGCAACCACGACTACTCAGGGGAAAAGTTGGACGCAAGAAAAAGAAAAAATCAGAAAAGGAAAACAAAATCGACCGCAACCACCACAAAAATGGGTCGTAAGAAAAGGAGAAAAAAAATCGTCGCCGAGAAAAATGGAAAAGCGGGTGCGAGAGGCTGGTGCAGGGCGACTCGTCGCGTAGGCGTGGGGGAGTCGGGTACTGAATAACTTCAGTACCGTGAGTACCAATTAGCCCAGTCCTCTCTCTCTCTCTCTCTCTCTCTATATATATATATATATATATATATATATATATATATATATATGGAGGGTTTTCTTCAATGGGGGAGATGTAGAGTTTCTAACTTACCTCTATACTTGGTAGACGATTGACGATTGGTGTCAACTGCAGGAAGAAAGCAAAGGACAAATGTGGATTAAGGAATTCTTAGATGTTTTCCCTATAGTAAATAAATTAGCCCCTGAAACAAATCTTGCCTCAAAGTTCCTACCTGTAGCACAGCTTCTATCTATCTCATCAGTTGCTGCTCTTATACCTTTGTCACTAACTCCTTCGGGTTTTTCCATAAAGATTCTACCTCTATCATCAGCTCCTCCTCTTCCAGCTCTGTCACTAGGCAATTTGGCTCGGATGTCACCAGTGAAAGCCATTGGAAGAAAGCTTACCTATCCTCAGTTGGTTCAGGCAGCGACAAGACTAATTCGTCTGTTAATTTAAATATGGTAAATAAATCTCAGCTCTTCCTCTAGTTCAATTTTTCTTTGTTTCCAACAGTTCAATTTTCTTTCTTTGTACCACTCGTTTAAAGAATAGCACCTCATTGCGGAAAATAATAGCATTCCATCGTTTCCCCTTGCCTGTTAAAAACACATTGATAGCTCACATTGTTTACTCATACATTAATGTTATCTAATATTCGTGTAGACACTTAGACTACTATGGATGTTGTAGCTTTCTCTGTTGTGGAAAGGTGATATGGAAGACATTAATGTTATGCCAACTTCCTGAATCCTTGATATACCATACCATATCATTTCAAATTTTGTTCTGTCTTCATTATTGCCCTCTACAGTTACTATTGCAAGTGCTTATTATGATTTATGAATGTGACTTTTAAATGTTCGCCTCCATGAACAGTGTTGCTGCACATATGCTCCATTTTGATTTTTTTAAAGACAGCATTGATGTTTATATTGATCTTGGGTATTTTTTACTGATATCTAGGCACCTTAGCAATGATATACATTGCAGATCTGTTTTACAACCCTATCTCTGTTTTGCTTCATCTTAATTTGGATACTGTAATTGGTACATTGTTTCTCATAGTGTTGCTAACAACTGAACACTATAATTTCATTAGTGTTATTTACATACTGAAACCTAACGGTGCATATATTTCTACTTATTTTAGCATATTTAATTATGCTCCTATGATCTTGCTTTCAAAGCTGCCATAACAAGCTAGACATGTCTTGATAAAAAAACTAATCGCTTTTTTTCTATGAATATAGCTTCTTAGAATTGGTGCTTTTTGATACTAACCTTGGATATCTGAATAGATGATTAGTCACTCCACAGTGGAGAGGTATATATATACTCTCATATGGGCTATATTGGCCATAGTAGTAGACAGTAGTAGATGGGCTTTCACTTAACACCCCCCTTCAAAATCAAGGCGGTAAGGGAGGATCTGAAGCATTGAGTTTGAGCAAATGAAGTCGATGTTGCTCTCTAGTTTGCGTTTTAGTGAAGGAGTCGGCTAATTGCAACTCAGTTGGCACATACTGAAGAGCAATGGTATGCTGATTACAATGAAACCGAGTAAAGAAAGCATCGACACCAATATGCTTGGTGAGTTCATGCTTCACAGGATCATTGGCTATCTGTATAGCTTCTGTATTGTCGCATAGAAGAGGTGTGGCAGCATCACAAGAAATCCCAAAATCAGCCAGCAACCATCGAAGCCATATGATTTCGGCAGTAGTGGTAGCGAGTGCTTGAAGTTCTGCCTCTGCACTAGAACGAGATACAACGGCTTATTTCTTGGACTTCCATGCAATAGGAGAGGACCTAAGAAGAATACGGTACCCTGTTATGGATTGATGATCTGTTGGGTCAGTCACCCAAGTGGAATCCGAGTAAGCATGAAGCTAAAGTGGACTATCACGAGCATAGAACAAGCTACGAGACGATGTCCCCCTCAAGTATCGCAAGACACGAAGTAAATGGCCAAAATGAACAGACGTAGGAGCACTCACAAACTGACTCAAAACATGGACAACATGAGCAATATCAGGTCGAGTAACAGTGAGATAAACAAGGTTGCCCATAATATGCCGATATCGAGAGGGATCCTCAAGAGGAGTACCATCAGTGGGGCGAAACTGCAAATGAAGATCCATAGGTGTCCTAGCTGTCTGATGGTCAGTGATGCCAGAACGAGCAATAAGGTCTTGTATGTACTTGGACTGAGAAAGATAACAACCCTTTGTAGACTGTTTAACCTCAATTCCTAAGAAACAACTGAGAGGACCCAAGTCAGACATTTGAAATTGTGCACCAAGTTGCTGCTTGACATAAGAAATGTGATCTGCATCATCGCCCGTAATCAATATATCATCAACATATAGAAGAAGCAAAGTACGCCCACGTGAGGAGAGGTGGATAAATAAAGCAGGGTCATGATCACTAGGTGAAAAACCAGCAACTCGAATGATAGAGACAAAGCGCTCAAACCAAGCACGAGGAGCCTGTTTAAGACCATATAAAGCCTGACGAAGACGACAAACATAACCTGGAGGGGTATTAACACCTGGGGGTGGTTGCATATAAACTTCTTCATTTAAATCACCATGAAGAAAGACATTCTTAACATCCATCTGAGAGATTGTCCAAGAATAATAAGCAACCACTACAATTAAAGTACAAACAATAGTCATATGAGCAACATGGGCAAATCTCTCATCATAATCTTAACCCTGAGTTTGCTGAAAACCTCTGGCAACTAGACGAGCCTTATATCTCTCAATAGAACCATCTGACTTGGTTTTAATTTTGAAGACCACTTGGATGTAATAGGCACAACATGAGATGGTAATGGAACAATATCCCAAGTGTCTTGATGATCAAACGCAGCAAGTTCCTCACACATAGCAAGTTGCCATTCTAGAATGCTAGAGGCCTCTTGATAAGTTGATGGCTCTTCCACAATAGCAGTGACACGAGGGAAACCATACTTGTCAGCAGGCACAATAGTGGTACAGTCCTGAGCACAAGGGTTATCGTTGTTATGACACCTCTTCTCGTCGAATTCGTATATCTCGTGATGTCACTTTTGTTGAGGATCGTCCTTTCTTTTATAACCCTTCTACTCAGCCATCTCGTAATTGTACAGAGTCCACATCCTTTATGTGTCTTCCACCTATACTCAGTGATGTTGACACTCCTACACCATCCGTGTCTTCCAGCCCACCCAACACTCATGTGCCTCCTCTTGACACTTCTGAAACTCCTCCACCTACTCATGTCGACCCTCCATCTACCAGTGACAATCCTCCCCCTTCAGATATTTTTGAACCTTCTTGTCAACCACCTGTTCAATAGCTCCCCTCTTTTGAAAAACCATATATCCTCAAATACTACACTCGTCGTCCCCAAGTTCCTGCAACCACTTCCTCGGTCAATCCTGCTACTCCCAATGCTGATGATTTTGTTAATACTGATGAGTCATGTGCTTTTTTTGATGAGTCACAGGATGGTCCTCGTCAACTGACTGAGCAGTCAGCTTAATCCTCTCATGGGGTGCAAGTAGGACATAGCAGGTGCAACCAAAAACACGTAGGTGGTCATAGTTAGGAGGAGTACCAAAAAGAACCTCTCTAGGACACTGACCAGACAATTTAGATGATGGTTGTCGGTTGATGAGATAAACAGAAGTGGAAATAGCTTCTCCCCAGAAGTGAGAAGGAATAAAAGATGCAATAAGAAGCGTGCGGGCAGTCTCTATGATATGGCGGTGTTTCCGTTCAACAACCCCATTTTGAGCATGTGCACCCAGACAAGACAGCTGAGCAAGAGTGCCTTCAGAGGTCAAAAATGGCGAAAGGTGTGAGATAAATACTCTCCACCAGAATGAGAACGAAAAACTCGAATGGGGGTGGAAAATTGTGTGTGCACGATGCGAGCAAAATTTTGATAAATAGAGCACAACTGAGATCGATGTTTCATAAAGTAAATCCAAGTATATCGAGAATGATCATCAACAAAAATAACATAGTATTTATGACCACCTTTAGTAGCGAAAGGTGCAGGACCCCATACATCAGAGTGAATAATATCAAAAGGTCTAGCAGAATGAGAGGTACTAGTGGAATATGGGAGTTGCAGTTGTTTGCCAAGCTTGCAACCCTTACACTGAAAACTAGACTCACTGGATGTAGGACCTAAACAACCCTTGTTTATTAAGGTGGACAACCGAGACCCGCATAAATGACCAAGGCGATGATGCCACTTGGCGAAGGACGAAGTCGATGGCGATGTACTGGATGAAGATGCAGCAGCAGCAGCGGATGACGCATGGGTGGTAGAGTGAGGAAGATGCAAGGTGTAGAGAACGTAGAGATTATGAGAACCTCTACGGCGATGGCCAGTCCCAAGTACAGCCCCCGTGCGACGATACTGAATAAAACAAGATGAGTCATCGAATCCAACAAAACAATTGTGATCGGTTAATTGGCCAACCGAAAGAAGATTCATAGACAACTGAGGTACAAATGAGACATTAGGTACAGAAAAATTAGAGGTGCAAAGAGAACCCTGATGAGTAATGTGGCAGGATGTACCATCTGCTGTCTGAATAGAGGCACCATCAGCAATTGGCTTGCAAGCAATAAGCTGGGACTGATCTGATGACACATGAAAAGATGCTCCACAATCAAGTACCCAAGATGAGGGAGCACTAGCAGGTGATGCAGCAGCAACTGACACAGATCCTGTAGGGGCATAACCTGCATGCACATAGCCTGTAGAGGTGGAACCGCCGCCATGATCATGACCTGGATGGCGTGAGCGATAAGCAGCTAACTTCTCAGGATACTTAACAAAGCAATTTTCTGAACGGTGAGTAGTCTTCTTGCAATGAACACAAGGCCCAAAAGAGTTGTCCTTCACTGTGTTGGTCTTCTGAGAGGTTGCCAGAACACTGTGAGGTACCGATACAGAAGAAGACTGAGAAATAAGTAGCGTCTCTTCAGCAATCAAAGCAGACAACACATCAGAAATGGATGGAGTAGTGGGAGCATTCAACAACTGCTTACGAATGGACTCAAAATCAGATCACAACCCATGACAAAAACTGATATATAAGGAACTTTTCAATGAACTTATCCTTCTGAGCATAGCAGCCTGAACACACTGTCTCACACTTAGGAACCATGGAAAGAAAAGGCCCCATCACACGATCAAAAGCAGTATAATAATCCTCTATAGACATCTCATTCTGCTGAAGCTTATGAAGACCTTGCATTAGAGTAAGCAAAAGTGCACCACTGTTCTGAACATATCTCCCCTTTAGGTAGTCCCACATCTTCTTAGCAGATTGATGGTGCTCAAGACTCATCATTAATGAAGGCTTCATGCTGGTGACAATGGCACTCATGATGCGGCCATCATCTTTAGTCCAAGTCGTAACTGCAGCAGCACCAGAACCATTCGTCGACTTGTCAACTAGAGGATCATCTGTCAAATGAGATGCAAGACCATGTCCCCGCAGTACAGTTTTGACAGAGAAAGCCCATTCTCGGTAATTAGAAGGACCATCAAGTTTCAGAGGAAAAACAATGGTATTTGAGAGCAATTGCGACTGTGACATTGTGGAAGACAACAGAGCAGATAACAAGAACCACTAACTGAAGAACAGAGCAGACCACCAATAGCCAATAGCAGCAGAGGAGACCACAGAATAGAGCGATAGCACCTCTGATGGACGAGCAGAACAACCACGAACAGGTAGACCTCATGGATCCGCGGGCGTAGAGGAGCCGCACGGATGATGGAGAAGTGTCGCACGAACGGCGCGGAGAAGAGCCGCGGATGACGCGGAGAAGAGCCCCGCGCGGACAGAAGCCCCGCACAGACGGTGCGAGTGGAGGCACGGACGTGCGCATGAAGCCCCATGTGGATGGCCTGAGCGGAGGCACGGACGTGCGCGATGACGTTCCACGCAGAAGAACGATGCGGCGACGGGCCACGAGGAGGAATGACGCGGCGACTGCCGGGCCGTGCGAACAGAATGACGCGGCGATGGGCCGCGCGAACAATGGATCCCAAGGGGGAAAATGGATTGTGGGTGGTTAGAATAGTCTAACCCTAACCCTAATCCATGGCTTTGTTACCATGATACTAACCTTGGAGATCTGAATAGATGATTAGTCACTCCACAGTGGAGAATATACTCTCATATGGGCCATAGTAGTAGATGGACTTTCACTTAACACTTTTTGCATTGTTGTGAGATCATTTTCCCCTCAATATCCGTTGCTCTTGTTCATTTTACTGAATTATTTTCGGGCCTGTAGAATGTTCATTTTATTGAATTATTTTCTCTTGTTCTATTTCCTGCTAGGATATTTTGCAAGTTTGTATGGTCCTTGTACATGCTTCCATTGTAAGGGAGTGATTTGTGGTGCATAACTCTCCCACGATCTCTCATTTTTCATTGCCATAGATGATATGCTATTTGTCTGGCCAAAATATGTTCTCCATATTTGACAAATCTCATAATCTCAATTGAGGGGAGTGTTGACGCCACTTCTGCTTGGCGATTTTGGCCAATTGGAAGATTATTGTTGCGTTGCTGATGTCGATGCCTCTTCATCACTTACAGCTTGCTGGTCAGATCAGATTCTTGAAGCATCTAAAAATTCCAAGAAAAGTCTGACTATGAAGGTACATATTTTCTAGAGGTCATGTCTGGATTTTGCAACAAAAGTACAAATCATAGTTATAGATATGCAAAATTCTCAAAACAAAAGCTTAGGTCTGGTGTATCATTAACCCATTTAATAATGTTCATTCCTCTTTCCAAATTCCATGACCATCTAAAGGTTTGTTAGTTCATACTTAGATATCTTGTGGACTAGAATAAGGTAGTTGATTGCTGAATTCTAATATTAAATGTTATTATTATTTGTTAAATCCTAATAAAGTTAAATAATTATATATGGTGTGCATGGACGCGTAGCCCAGTTGTCAACATTTACCATTTGCCATTTTCCCCTTATTGAGCCTATGATGAACAATTCCATATCCATTGCTGATTGTCAGCAGTTACCATTTGCCATTTTTTTGTTATTGAGCCTATGGTGAAAAATTTCATATCCATTGCTCAAGGATACGATCTGATGTTAATTCCCTTATGAGGTACTAGGCATAACCTCTTGTTTGTAGTATGCAATTTCTAAGGGTAACCCATTTCAGAACATGCCTTCAAGCTCCAGAACCGTGAACAAATGATGATTAACAAATTACTGAGACCTATAAGGCACTCACAATGCAGACTCTATCATAGAGTCTAAACCTATTTATTACCTCGAATATTGTGGATTTAGAGTCTAAATAAGACTTGGAGTCTTATTTTTTTATCATCTTTCTTCAATAAATATACTGTCACATCAACAAAATGTCATAAATAAGTGGTAATAAATGGTCTTGAACTCTATGATAGAGTCTTGCATTGTGAGTGCCCTAACATGTTATAATGTTTTTGCCCAATTATTTCCACCCTAAACACATGACTTTGTTCACTATCTGAAACACATTCGGCCCTCGCGTTGCCCCCGACGGGCGACTCGGGGGCACCCGCCGCCGCCTGCCCGGAGCCGCCCTCCGCGCGTTCTCTTCGTCCGCCGTCGCTGCCTCCCTGCGCTCGGCGGCGGCGGCCAGCGGCGGGCCCCAAAAGATTCCCCGTCCGCGCCTCCCTAGGCCTCCTGTGCACCTCTGTGCCTCCTCCATCCTCCTTCTTCGATATCGGTGGTCCCTGGGCAGAGGCGCGACCGATCCGGCCCCTCCTTGACTGGATCCGTTCCCTCCGCGCCAGGACCTGGCCCTTCCGCGTCCGGATTGACCGGCGGAAGGTCTAAGGCGACGGCGGTGGCCGGCGTACCTATACCGGTGAAGGGGTCTGGCGGCGGCGGGCCAATCTGGGTATCTCAGGCTTGGATCCGCCGGCTGCTGCCCCGTGCTGTCCCTTCTCGGTGCGGGTGGTGTTTCGACGATGCAGACTCGGGCGGGTGTTTGCCTCGGGTCGGGGACTTTCCCCAGGCGGCGGCTTGGGTGTCGATCTGGACCCCCGGGCACCGGATGGGGATGGCAGTGTTGGCACCAGTCATCTCGACAAGCCGTCCAACTCGCCCTCCCACAGACCACATCGCTCCCAGGTTCGGCTTGGATGTGCCTTGCAGGATATTGGAATACGGATGAAACCCTGCCTGACGGTGCTGGGTCGGCGGCGATGACGCAATCAACGTCATTTTCCCCCTTGGAGGCGTCGCTGAAGTTCCCTCTTCCTTTCGTTGATGATGGAGTCTGCGGACGTCATTTACCTTCTTGAAGGCATCAACACTAGCACACCCGCTCCTAGCCATGTCTGCACTACGGCATTTGGGACTCAGCTGCGGCGTCAAGAGCAAGCCAAGGACGCACTCTCGTCGATTAAATAGAGGGTAGAAGCATTTATCGTTTTGCTGTAATTGTCCTGGTCTTGTATAAGACTATGACTTTTCTCTATTTTGTTTTTCTATCTTTTTTTGTATTTGTTGGCTGTGTACATCCCCGGATGTAGAGGCCGGATATTGAATATCCTTTATCGAAAAAAAAATCTGAAACACATGCTCATTATATGCTGAAATTATGCTGAAAGCTCTTTTGCTTATGAGAAGTTGTTCTATGCATTTGACAGTTCATGTGATGTGTTCCTATTTATGAAAGGTTGTGCTAATATACACTGTTCTTAGGCGGTGTGTGTTTTCTTCATAGTGTCTTCTCATGTCATATGCATGTGTTTTTTTGTTAGGCCCACATTTCCTACATCTGGGGTGCTTCTCAATTGTTTCAATGGTCCAATTGACACCTTTGTTACTCCTAAAAATCCCAAATTGTTGTTGTTCGGCCAGGTGGATAAAACTCCTACTTTTATTTCTATTTTCCTCTTCTATGTTGCACTTTCCACCTGTAGTTATATAGCTTGCTGAAAATTTGTAGCTTCTGGTTATTGAGATGCACATTCACTTCATGCTTCTATATATGTGCTACTAATACATTGTGTGATCCTACCTTACTGTCTTTTTTTGGCTTCCAAATTGCGCTTCCCAACTATAGCTACGCCATTGCTTGCTGAGTTTGTACCAGTTCCTTATTCAGGCTGTATACTATGGAATTTAATTGAGTTTGTACCGACTTTTCTTCGTTTACACTTATCTTCCCTACATATACAACCAACTCATTAGGTCCTTTACACTTTTCTTCCCTACATATACTGTGGCATTCTCTGTCTCCACTTTCACCGAGTTTCCTGACCATGTGGTTGTTGCTTGTTACACCAGATGACACCGATCGGTAGCATATCTGCCTTGCCGTTCTGCGAGGCACGGATGATCCTACTTCCTGCCTCGAAAATCCTCGTCGTATGCTTGCCATGCCGATCTTAGAGCCCTTGGTAGAGTTTCAGACTACCACAAAAAAAACTCTGCTGTTCACAAAGAGTGTCTCACCACCTGATCTTTGTATGCTACCCCATCTATGTACTTGAAACACTTGCAACCCAAAAATAAATCCTGTTGTATGTTTCTTATGAGTTGAACAACGTATGGAATATATACGTTCTAAATATATATATCTATGTACCTGTGCTTTTTCCATATTAAAATTTTCCCATGTACCTGTATATGCACGTGATGGCGCGTGCCCTGCACTAGTACCCTATATGCATTGCTGGTCCAGTGTATCTGTGCATTCTACAAGCGTAGAATTAGAGTTGTATATTATGAAGAGATGTTAATGTCAGGATGAGGATATGCAAGTATTTATGTAGGTACAATGGCTTCTGGTGCTGTACATGCGCTCACCTTTTCACTAAACCGGTGGAGATTTTGTTAGGTAAGGCTTGCATTGTGTTCAGATATGGAACCCAACCAGGTGGTGGAAACTGAATTTGCAGTATTGAATGGTTGGTATACTGTATGCCAGTAACTGAATGCTGGAGGGGGATCGGTTTACTTCCTCAGCTTGTCCCTTCGACTGAATCTTAATTTCCTCTTGATGCTCGTATATGGTTTGTCCTGTTGATAAACTGTGTTCTTAGTTTTATTTTTCTGGATTAATATATCTAACAGTTGGGATTCATTCCATTCTTTCTGTTCTGCATTTGGATGCAGAGTCCTACAAGATTGTCCATTTAGTCTTTACAGCTTGGTTTTGATCTTGCCAGCCATGTAACTTTTTTCTCCGTAGAATTTAATTCATTATAACATAACAGTCTTTTCTCTGTAGAACTGTTTTATGAGGTGATTAGGTGTTACTCTTTTTTCAGAGTTCCAGTGCATTTGCATGGTGCCAGGATGATAGCATTATTACAGCCCAGGGTGCCATCTGCATGATTTGTAGAAGGAAGATAAGGATTGGGTTTACCTTGCCTTAAGCCTCCCGAGCCTTGCCTTAAGCCTCCCGAGTAGCCTTAACTTCACAGCTGGCATAGAAAAAGAAGACAGCAGTTACTAGATTCACGTGGCGGTCAGATTCACTATATAGATCTATTCATGTAGATCCAACAAAAATAGATTTTCTATTTTATGATTTTCCTATGATTTACTATGATTTTTCCAGCGAGATCCATCCCCTATGCTACAGGAAGAAGAAAAGATGAGAGGATGACAGGGGGGCCTGCTCGTCAGTGAAAGTGGCGTTTTAAAGCCACAAGAGTTGAACCAAAGGGATTTTTTTTTACTTTCTCGAAGTTACTCTTTTAAAGTTGCTTTTTTGAAAACCACAACTCACAGATACTTTTCTAAAAACCACAAACCAACCAAACATGGCCTAAATGTAACATTATCCTAAATATATGGTCCATTGGTGGTATGGCGCTTAGCCTTGCTACGGAGGTTGTATGGAGGTGAGAACGGAGGGCGCGAGAGCTTGCGTTGGCGGCGGCTGGGAGTCGTGGCGGCGCGAGAGGATGAAGAATAGAAGGGACGCTGGGCGCCCAAGGGTGTCGGTATGACACAATCCCAGGCTTATCGTATTCATTATCAAGTTGGGGTCTTATAGTCCCCTTACAAACTCAACTCTTAATCTAATAGAACTCCTTCCGGAGACCTTGACGCTTAACAACTCATCTACTAACTGGACTCTTTCCTGAAACAAACTCATCTACTAATCCTTAAATAACTAGGACTCTAACTAGGACTCGACCAATGGACCTAACCCATGACTTGATTGGGTTCGACTCAGCCACCCTTGCGCCTAGCATAGGTCTTACCGACCATAACATCTCTCCCTCCCTAGGGAAACAACTCGTCCTCGAGCTGGAAAGAGGGGTAGGCCTCCTGGAATGCTGGCACCGGCTCCCAAGTTGTTTCAGAGGATGGCATGCCGGTCCACTCGACGAGGATATGCCACACGCCGCGACGTAGTTCGGCGCGGAGCACCCTTTGTGGCTGATGTAGAGGACGACTGTGTCGGAGAGGAGGTAGCGAGGACGGCGAGTCCGAGGGATTGCCCTGAAAGGGCTTCAGCACCCCCACATGGAAAACATCGTGAATCCGGGACGCCTTCGACAGTTGCAAGGGGTATGCAACCTCACCAATGCGTTCGACCACCGGAAAAGGACCGACATACTTGGGCCCAAGCTTGCTACGGTCCCCTGGCACCAAGGACCGCGTGTGCTGATGCAGCAGGCGCAATAGTACCCAATCGCCCACAGCAAACTCTAATGCGCGGTGGTGAGCATCATAGAACCGCCGAGCATATTCCTGTGCTTGAAGAAGCCGGCCACGAACCTCCGCCAAGAACTCATCGCGGCTGCCCAGCAAGGTGTCGACAGCATCGGTGCGGGCCTCGCCCGACACATACAGTAGCAAATCTGGGGGTGGCCTGCCATAAACCACCTAGAACGGTGACGTCTGCAACGCCGTGTGGTATGCTGAGTTGTAGCAAAACTCCGCCCAAGGCAACCAGTCCAGCCAGTCGTGTCCACACCGGTTCAGAAAAGAGACCGAATGCAGAACACATGTGTGTCAAGATCATGATTTACACACATGCGTCGACGTCATTAATGGTACATTGCACAATGTTCGAAACAAAAGCGTAAACGAGTATAAGAGTATTTTATTACAAAACTTTAAAAGAAAGTCTAGCGGAAACTAAACAAGGCGAAGCTGGAGCCATCACACCACAGGAAGGTCAACCGCAGCGACACACGAGCCTAACATCCATCGATGTCTTCGGGGAAACTCCTCATCTCAGTCTTGATCTTCTGACTAGCCTTTATGTGATTATAGCAAGGGTGAGCTCATGTCGAACTCAGCAAGTACATATGGAAAGTAATGACATCCAAGGCTTAAACAAGGTAAAGCTGACACGGTTGACTGCGCTTAGCATTTTAGTTGACATCTTTTATTAAAACATCCTATTTACTAAAAGTGGTTAAGAGAACCCATCCCTTAGTGATTAAAAGGTAAGATCATCATTATCGAGCACCATGCCGGAAGTAGCAACTTCGGCATCACCACGGAGTAGCAACCCTGCATCTCATAAGCAACAGGGATAGCAATCCCAACACTCGAGGTAGCAACCTCGAGCTCTCAACAGTAACAGGGATAGCAATCCCAACACTCAGGTAGCAACCTTGAGCTCTCATCTGTAACCAACCACGATCTCTCCACCGCCAACCAACCATGATCTCTCTCAAGCCAGAAATAAGTTGAGCAAAGATGACTCTATCCATGTGAGGATCCGGGCCGCTCTTGACCGTGAGCGCGGCTGATATATCAGATTTACTCTGCAGAGGTGTGCACTTTCACTTCAAGTCGTGGTTGCCCTTTCGCCCGAGGTGATCAACCTCTTAACCCACTACCAAGGAAGGTCGGCAGGGTCCACTACGAGACCTTTTGCATGGACCAACCAATAGGATGCAACCCGTAGGGTTTTGCCCACGCACCGGAAGCCGTCCCCATAGCCATGGAACCCGATCGACTGCAACTTAATATTCATTACATGAGCTACTCCCTACGCCTACCCGGTAATCCACACCCTACCAGTGGCTATCCTGTTACTTAGTCAAGCCAGAGCCATATAGCTTGAAGCTGCACGGATGTCCCACGTGGTCGCTCCACGAACCGGCTCTCAGGGAGAGAAGATACGAGTACCCGGAAACACCGGTCTCACACCAATGCTCGTTTCCCCCTTTGAACCAACTAAATCCAACTGTACGAGAGATCACATCATCACCATGTTTCATAACCATTGATTCACTTTTAGTAACAGTAGTTATCATGTTTATAGATGTCATCATAAGCTAAAGCAGGTAAAGCGACTAAGCATAACTACATTACTGTTGATAAAAGGTAAACCCCAGGTGAGCAAGGAAGGTACAACAAGCCTATTCATGTTCTAGGGTTTCACAAATTTAGACACATGCATGTAAAGTAAAGTGCATTAGAGTGAGTAGGTACAAAATGGTCAAAGGGTGTCTGCACTTGCCTTTCAAACTCGGGCTGCTCAAAGTCTTCGGGATCTTGCTCCTCTTCCTTAACCGAAGGGTCACGTTCTAAACGCATTCAAACATCACACACAGGAGCATCACATGCAAGCAAACACACTCTAATTAGAAACAATACATCACAGTAGGAAACAAAGGTAACAACATGTTGACACAAAAAGCGTCCGGATCTGCGAACACCTTGGGCTTATACCCGAATTCGATATCCAAAGGTGTGCCAGTCGATTTGACCAGTTAATCGACAAGGACGATAACTAGAACAAGGTCTGAACGAGACAACGACGATGCGCCCGGATGTCAAGGCTCAAACTTGATCGGGATAACTAGAGTAGAGCTGAACGAGACGACAACGATGCGCCCGGACGTCAAGGCTCAGGTTGCTCAAACGCGGAACTTGCAAGGGTTGACGGAGATTGAAGAGATGCAGCCCGTCGAGACTTGAAGAACTCGTAGGTAAACTAGATCTAATGCGATAAAAGTAGAATTGCTGAAAAGTAAATAAGAATAATAGATTTGTTTGATATATGATTGATTGTCTCATGACCCCTAGGACATATTTATGCTTTGGCAATAGGAGTTGTAGACATACACGACTCGTACCTTTCCTAAACAAAACAAACCCCTATTTTAAAGGAAATAACTGACTTGCGCAGGAGTCGGACCCAAATAACAATACTATTTTCCTAAACAAACACCTCTATTTTTAAGGAAACAAACGACTCGTGCAAGAGTCGGACTCAAACTTCTATAATAATACTGGTATATGATCACCAATTTTCCTTATGTCTTCTCCCCCATGAAACTTTCCATCGACATATCCTTCCGATCTGCAACTTCCTTTTAGCGCCATCGGCAACTGTATGCTCACGTTAGCCATGTCATCCCTCATCGGCAACATCCCTACATGCTTCATCATTAGCGCCCTGGTTTTATTCTCATCGGCAACTTTGACCGATGACCTTCCGATGCCGATAGAAAACGACTACCGATCAGAGTCAACCTTTTTGATAATCTGCAACCTTCTTCTATTGCCATCGGCAGCTCTCTGCTGACACCAGTCACTTCATCCTGCTTCCATCGGCATCATCATTCATCAGCAGCTTTCCATCTTCATTGGCAATATTCTTCAATCGGTAACTCTTCACTCCTGAACCTGCTTTTACCAACTTATCGGCAAAAATTGTCCAGTTTCCATCGGCAACAAACTTATCTCATTTGCAGCATTCACTCTCATTGGTAATCTCAACCGATGACCTTCTGATGCCGATAGAAAACGGCTACCGACCAATGTAAGTCTTAGCTCATTTGACACATGCCGAAAAACGGTGTCAACACATGCCCCCCAATTTTGGAGCGTAAAATATTTTACGCGCCGAAATTCTCTGTGCCGCAATCTTCTCCTCTAAGGCACCTGTGTAAATTCCTCGATTCCCGTGCGCGAAAATTGCAAGTCACCAACAGAACTCCGCGACTGCAGCGTAAACAGTTGCAAATCCAATCATATCTCCTCGATCAGCGCATAAATCCACTACCATACCCTTCCATATTCTCGCCCCTGTGCAAAGAAAAATTCCAAAATACCCCTAACTAGGTTTATAAAAGTTACCACCATTCAATCTACCTTTCACTCAGAGCTCGCATTCATTTTTACCCCGTCTTCAAACCTTCTCCGGCGCTCCCAAGAGTCCTCCGGCGTCCTCAAGAACTCCGGCGATCAACGGCAGCTTCTTCTCCCTTCGGAAGGCATAATTCCTGCAAGAACTCCTTCTGCTCCAATGGCGATCAACTTTGACGTTCCCGCGGTAATTTTTTCTTCTCAATCTGCCTCCAGCGATTTTTCGTTCTGCGCCACTCCGTAATTTTTCCTTTATTCCCCTTTTTACTATTCGAACCCTAGGAACTGCGCAACAAGATAGTGATCCCTCTCGATCAATCACATTTCCACTATCTGGGTCCAATGGGAAACGCCGATCCCACCAATTTGATCAATGCAGAGACCAATCGCATTCCTTTCAGATCCGAGTGTTTCAGTCTAGGGTTGTGGAGGGATGCTTTTCGCTCATGGCCCAAACCCACCAAAGGTTGGAAGAATTGGTATCTCAGGATGGCTAGAACACAACAAGTTTACTGGGCAGAGCGCAACCTGGACCAATGCATTAAGGTTTCTACTGCCGATATGGCGAAGAACGAGAACATGATGATGGCTGCTTCTTACTTTTGGTCCGATACAATGAACGCATTCTTATTCAGACATGGACCAGCCACCCCCACTCTTGCCGATGTGCACATGCTTACCGGCCTTGACGTCTCCTCTGTCGATCCCTCCAATCTTTTCGGTAGGAAACCCGAACATCGGGTAATCACACGCAACATCGGCGGTTGGACTGGATATATTCGAGAAAACCAGAAGACTAGATCGGTAGGTCAGAGGGAACACGCCATCTTCCTGAACATGTGGTTGGAAAAGTTCATCTTCTGCGGCAGAACAGTTGGACCTACTACTATGTACCTTCCTGCAGCAGAGCTTCTGGCCGACGGAGCAAGACTCCCTCTTGGCCGATACCTCCTTGGTTCGGTATATCACCTCCTTTATCAGGTATCCAGAAAGCTATTGCTAGGTGAACCCATCGGCAACCTCGGCGGTCCATGGTGGTTCATCAACATGTGGTTGAACGCACACATGCATAAAGCCCTCCAGTTCGACTTATTCAATCAACAATTTCCAAGGGACATATCGGAGGACTATGAATTTAATGATGATGAATCGGCAACCCGTTTCCCACTCAACTTTGGGGAGGCCATCATCATATTGCCAGGAACCGATGCCAATGAGGGTTAGTTCGGCATGTTCTTTCAGAGACTCTACTGCGGGATTCCAGCTGTAGAATGGGTCTGGTGGCCTTATATTGATCAGGACAACCGATTTCCACTTTCCTTCAATCTTACCGATGGAAATATACCACAAAATGAGTCGATCATGAAGGCCACCATCACTCCTTGGGCCATTCCAGTTAACATCTTTGGGACCGGGAAGAATACTTCTCCAACTTATGAGTTTTACTATCCATCGGTAGTAGCAAGATAGTTGGCATTTGGTCAGTTGCCGATCAAGTTCAGCTATGCCAATGTAATCAAACCAAGAGAAGTCATTTCCAGTGCCATGGACTGGAATAGGATCGTCAATCTTTCTCCCCATGCCGATACATCAAACATTGATTTATCTTCTTGGGCACCAACATCCTTCATCACGGAGTTATACAAATCCTGGTGGCAAGAATGGAAAAATCAACTATTCCCCAAGTCGTCGCATTACTATCGGCATTTGATCGACGCCGATCACATCATTCCCGATGATGCAGTAAGTTCTTCATTCTAATGTGTCTTACTATTTACTTCTACTATCGGCATCTGACCCTCTTTTACTAACAGGTTGACAATCCAATCCCTCGAACTAGCAAGAGCGGCAAGCACTTCAATCTTCGAATGATGAACCCCATATCAATCATCGGCAACAAAGCTCCTACATTGGCTGCTTTCACCCCTCAAAGGGTACCCAAGGTCACCCTCAAGCCCAGACCGACACCAGCTAGGACCACCATTACTCCATCGGCCGCGGCCGCCATCTTGGCACAAGCTTTCATAGTAAGTTCCTATTTCATTTATACCGATTACAAACCTTCATCGGTAACGTTCACTTCATCTAACTTGCACCAAATATCTTTTACAGACAATGAGCTCATCGGTAGTTGCTCTAAATGTACAAGCTTCTCTGACTCAGGCTGCCGATGCCCCCCAAGCTTCACAGCAAAAACGCGCCGGCTCACCAACTGCTGCCCCGAAGAAGAAACGCTTGAGGCGAGCCACTCCATCCGTGCCATTAACTCCAGCTGCATCACCAACTCCCATCGATGCACCAATACCAGAGCCAACATCGACATCCATCCCTGAGCAACCATTGGACAAAACTCCCGACCAGGAAACGATACCATCGTTGCAGGAACCAGCTGTAACAATGGAGACAACATCAGCATCGGTACCAGCACCAACACCCACTGAAACCCACGACCAGGGGACAACATCATCACCATAGGGGTTAGCCACCATGGCAGAGGTAGCACCGGCAACAGCACCACCATCACCAACCGTTCCTCCCACGGAGGCAAGTTCATCGACAACCGTTGCCGATTTTCAAGATGATGCCACGCCAGCTGCCTTCCCGAGCCCAAGGCAAGAGATCCGTTTTAAGATGGTAAGTTGACTCACATTCTATAACACAAACTTATGATCGGCAAGTCCTAATCCCTTTTATTTTCTTCAGGCTCAAGACTCTCCGAACAACTTGTTCTCCTTCGCCGTCAACCTCCCCGATGAAGACGAAGATGAAGAAAGCTCTGCTCCAGCTCTATCGGTAGATATCAAACTTAAGCTCGAAGCACTACTATCTTTACTGCAACAAGACATGTCCCATCTCGTTCAGGACTCCACTGCAGCAAAGACAGCTTTCAAAGACATTCAAGGCCATCTATCCGCCGATATCGAAGAAACACTTTTCCAGGCAGCGTTCCTTAAGAGTAAGCAACTCTAGTATCAAAGGCTCTCTCACCGTATTGTCGATAGGATTGTTCAGTCAGAACTCGAAGAGAAAATGCTTCAATTCAAGCAATCTGCCGATGAAAAGCACAAGAACATAGGTCACTTAGAAGCTTCTGGTACTGAGCTTGATCAGGACATTTCCCATCTATCGACAAGGAAAGAAAATATATTAGCAGAGCTGAAACAAGTTGACGAGGCCTTGATTGTAGCCAATCAACAGAAGACCGAACTTCCAAATGCTATCCAAACTCTACAACAAGAAAGAGATGCCGACGCACGTCAAGCCCTCCGGATGAAGAAAAAGATCAAGCCAATAGAAGGATCCGCCGATGACGATGCCAAGGAGATGGAAGAAATAGAGCAAATTCGCCTGCGTGCGATATCAGCTATTCAATCCTTGTTGTAATTTGTCACAATCCATTGCATCGGCAAGTGTAATACTGATACTTGATTTTGCTTGTAATATAATGCCAATACACTTTTTACCAATGTCTTATATAACTTTTTCTTTCATCGGCATTCAAATGAGTATTTTATGCATCTACCCAAATACTAGGGTAATATTTCTTCAAGTATTTACCGTTGATTGCTCTGGGAAACGCAACCCCTTCGAGGGTTTCCAAAATATATGCATTACCAAGAATATACTGATTTATCCGAAACGGACCCTCCCAATTAGGAGACCATTTTCCAAACTTAGAACTCTTAGTCCCAATCGGTAAAATCAATTTCCACACCAGATCACCATCGGCAAATTCTTTCGCCTTTATCTTCTTGTCATACCACCTAGCAACCCTTTTCTTATTTTCTTCAATGCTGATCAAAACCCTCAACCGATGACTTGTTAAGTCCTCTAACTCATTCTTCATAAGAGTACCATACTCATCGGCCGTCAACTGATCTTGAGAAGATAATCGCCTAGAACCAGTTTTAATCTCCCAAGGCAAGACAACATCATGCCCATAAACCAACTGATACGGCGAAACCTTAGTTGCACCATGACATGCCATCCCATATGACCATAGAGCTTCATTCAACACCATATGCCACCTTCTAGGGTTTTCTTGAATCTTGCGTTTGATAAGTGTCGGTGTTTTGACCCAGGGGGTCAAGACCACCAACTAGTAAATTTGTATATTACGTGCTCCCTCTCCCAGATGTGGTGCAATAAGAACACAAGATTTATCCTGGTTCGGGCACAGAAGGCCCTACGTCCAGCGGGGGAGGATGGATTGTATTATCTTGCACCGAAGTGCTCCTACAGGGGGGTACAAGCTGGTTTACACGGGGGTGCTCAAGATGAGCTGAAGCCTAGGACTAGCAGGGCTACCCTAGGTGGTCGGTGGTGGATTGCTTGAGAGGTCGATCAAGCAATCGGGTGCGGTGTGTGCGACTTGGCTCTTGGTGTATACGGGTCAGAGCTGATGTCTGAATGTGTGAGCCGATACCAATGCCCCCCTTTCTTCATTCCCAGCGTCCCCTTTTATAGATCAAGGGGAGGACTGAGAGTACAGAGATCCTAGACGGTGGAGGCATGGGAGAGGTGTTCGTGGCGCCATGCTTGCGATGGGATGTCGATCGCTGTAGCAGCGTGGCCTTCCCGTCCTTCCGGTGTTCAGGGCATGGAAATAGCTAACTCGACATCGCCGTATAGCCATGCACAGTATGGTTGACCTTCTGTAGATGGGTACGAGTCCACAGTTGACGCGGGACGAACTGGACGGGAGCCATGCCGGAGTGGTTGGAGACGATGGTCGGGCCCCCTGGTCGAGGGGGGGTCGAGGCCAGCGTGACCCTGTCGTATCCCTGAAGACACAGTCGAGGGCCGTCCTGTTCATGGCTCGAGGGGGTGTCTTTGGATTCCGTACCTATGATGTGGCTACAACGGCCGCACGGTAGTCGGGGCATGGGCGGCGAGTTGATGGATTTGACTGTGGTAGTGGGCGCCCATGGCGTCAGGCGGGGGCAGGTAGGCGCATTGGACCCTCTTTACCGCATACCAGGAATAGGTGAGCTGATCGAGCCTCCTGCTCGCGAGTCGTTCGTTCGACCCCCTGTCCGTCATTCGAGGGGTCGAGGCGGAGGGGTCGTTCGTTCGACCCCTATCCGTCAGTCGAGGTAGAAGCGGGGGGTCGTTCGTTCGACCCCTGTCCGTCAGTCGAGGTAGAAGCGGGGGGTCGTTTGTTCGACCCCTGTCCATCAGTTGAGGTCAAGGCGGAGGCAGAGGGGTCGTTCGTTCGACCCCTGTCCATCAGTCGAGGTAGAAGCGGGGGGTCGTTCGTTCGACCCCTGTCCGTCAGTTGAGGTCAAGGCGGAGGCGGAACCCTCCTACTGTTTTTTCCAGTAATGGGCCGGCCCATGACTGGTCACTGTTGCCGGTGAGGGAGGCCTTTGTGTGATGAGCCTTTCTCCATTGACTTGATCAGCTGATCGGATTCTGCCTTAAAAATGGTTGCTATGTTGAGCTTTAGATTATCACACGTTTAGGGTACCCCTTACCTTTGTACCCGACAGTAGCCCCCGAGCCTCTACGCGGATAAGAAGAATCCGTATAGGGGCTTTTGCCGATGATCTGCAGGGTTAGTAAAAGGTCTGATTCTCCGTGGGGTTAGCTCCCGTGGCCCCAGAGGAGTGATTAAGAACTCCTCTGGAAGTTTTGACATGTGTTCTATCGAGGGGAGTTAGGATTACCTGGAGTCATAGAGCCCTATCGAGCGGTCGATTATGTTCGCCACGCTACGAGCGTTTCACTTCCTTGGGAAGGGGGTGCTCGAGGGCGGCTGTCGAAACCCTTCCGAGGGCCAGCCTTCGCTCTCTCGAGCATTAAATTGGAGTCATAGTGCCCTATCGAGGGGTCAACTCTGTCTGCCAGGCTACGAGTGTTTTCGACCCTCTTTCGTCGAGGGGTGCCGTGCGTAGTCTAGCGCTCGAGCCTCGTGTGGCTGGGCTTTCACTACCTCCTAGCGTCCTTCCCACGGATCCTTGCGCTCGGATTGTGGGGTGAAGAGCATCGTGCTATCCTCGTTAGGACGAGCCTCGAAGTCCTCTGTGAGCTGGTAGTGGGCGGAAATCGGTAGAAATCGTGCCCGGTACGGGTAGAAATCGAAGTGAAAACTCGTGCCCCGTTCAATAGGGGTTGATAGAAGCCCTGAGGAGTTCTCATTAAGCAAGACCGCGTGGATTACCTAGGTGGCAACTCCGTTCGATGGGAGTTGGTGGCTCGATGCCTCCCGTCGAAGGGATCCTTAGGTATTCCATGGGTATGCCTCGGATATGTCCCGGGGGGCCTCGAGAGTTCGTTCTCGAGCTAGGGGCTCACGCCGGCCCCCCCTGGGTCATCCCTGACTTGAGTACTCGAGGGCGGCTGTGAACCTCGTTCGTGGGGCCAGCCTTCGCCCCCTCGAGATTTGGGGGTGGACCGGAGTCCGTAACCCTGGGTCCTCCTTGACCTCAGGTACTCGAGGGCGGCTGTCGAACCCTGTGCAAGGGCCAGCCTTTGCTCCCTCGAGATTTTGACGGACCGGTCGACGTCCGTTGCTTACCTCTGAAGATGACGCCCACTGTTGCACGTTGTCCGCCGTGGGCACACATTTTTAGGAGACGTCCGTTCGACTGCAGCCGTAGCGGGCGTAGGGTGCGGCGTGGAGTGCGGCGCGGAGCCCGATGACTCGACGAGTGCGCCCTTTTTTATGGAACACGGGGGGGGGGGGGCGGTAGATGGGTGCATTAAATGGGGAGATTTACCTGTCTTTTTGTTGGATCCGCCCGTGGGGCTCGCGCCGGCCCCCCTGGATCATTCCTGACTCGAGTACTCGAGGGCGGCTGTCGAACCCTGCTCGTGGGGCCAGCCTTCGCCCCCTCGAGATTTGGGGGTGGACCGGAGTCCATAACCCTGGGTCCTCTCTGACCTCAGGTACTCGAGGGCGGCTATCGAACCCTGTTCGAGGGCCAGCCTTCGCTCCCTCGAGATTTGGGGGTGGACCGGAGTCCATAACCTAGGTCATCTCTGACCTCAGGTACTCAAGGGCGGCTGTTGAACCCTGTTCGAGGGCCAACCTTCGCTCCCTCGAGATTTGGGGGTGGACCGGAGTCCATAACCCTGGGTCCTCTCTGACCTCATGTACTCGAGGGCGGCTGTCGAACCCTGTTCGAGGGCCAGCCTTCGCTCCCTCGAGATTTTGACGGATGGGTCGACGTCCGTTGCTTACCTCCGAAGATGACGCCCACTGTTGCACGTTGTCCGCCGCAGGCATGCCTTTTTAGGAGATGTCCGTTCGACTGTAGCCGTAGCAGGCGTAGGGTGCGGCGTGGAGTGCGGCGTGGAGCCCGATGACGCGACAGGTGTGCCCTTCCACCTCTGCATCCGAGCGCATCCGCTTCCCTGCTCCCATGGCCAGCTACAGCTTGCGCGGCCCTGACGCCTGGCTTCCGTCGTCGGCGACCGTGGGGCGTTTGGGAGATTTGGTGGAGAGCGGCCTTCTCCGACCCATCACCTCCGTGGACCGGCCGGAGTGGATAGTGCCGCCGAGGGAGGACGCTGAGCCCAACCCACCGGAGGTTTATGTGGTCAGCTTCGAAGCTTTCCATTGGGCGGGGCTGGGATCCCCCCCAACCGTCTTCTACGCGAGATCCTCCACCACTACGGCGTGGAGCTCCAACACCTCTCCCCCAACGGTATCTGTCACGCGGCGGTCTTTACCGCCGTGTGCGAAGGGTACCTGGGGATGGAGCCGCATTGGGAGCTATGGATCCACCTGTTCGAGGCGGGCCTGTTCCATGCCTCGGACGGGAGCGGTAGCCGCAGGATGGTCCGGGCAGGCTGCTGCAGCATCTCCCTCAAGTGGGCGGACTGTTGGATCCCGGCGAAGCTCACGTCGAGCCACTCCGGATGGCACTCTGGGTGGTTCTACCTGAGGAACGACGACGGTCTGTTCCTCGCCTACAACGGGAGGACAATCGACTCGAGGCCCGACCACTGGAGGTACGGCGTCGAGCAGAAGAAGGAGAAGCACCTCGACCACCTGCTTGGTACGATCTCCTGTCTGAAGAAGGCGGGGCTTACGACGGTGACCGTCGTGTCAGCCTTCCACCAGCGGCGAGTCATGCCACTGATGGCCCGTCCGCTACGCCTCGACAAGATGTGCCCGGGGGCGGACCTTACGGGGTGTCGCCTCGCGGAGGACGAGCTGCCCCTCGAACGGGTGGTCCGTCGAGTGCGCACCTCCTTCACCGGCGCGTTCGAGGTGGGGAACGTCGCCTGCGTCCCCATGATGCCAGACCAGGGCCACATCCAGCTGGTGCGACACCTCTTTCTCTGTCAATACCCTCTTGTCTGTCTTGTTTGTCTCCTTTGCCTGCGTCCTAACCGCCGGGCATAGCAGAGGCGGGCCAACCTTTCTGAGGAGGAGTCCCCCTCGGAGGAGGACGAGGATGAGGGGTCGAGCAACGACGAGGTTGTTAAATATGATGCCATGTCGTGACGGTATCGGGTTAGGCCCTTCGCTTTTGACCTGACAGGTATCATCCTTATGCAGGGAGAGGAGCCGGAGCAAGAGGAGGAGGCCGAGCCGCAGCGAGGGCTCGAGGAAGAAAGAGCGGTGCCCATGCGTCAGAGGGCGACCGCCGGTATTGGAGGAGGAGGGGGGTCGACGTCGAGGTTGACCTCAACTGTCAGAATTGAGTCGCGGGACGAGCGCCCCGCAGCTCTTCAAGGTGAAGTGCCGCGAGAGACGTGTAGCCATTCGTCGCGGTCCCCATCGAGGGGTCGGTCGAGCACGCCCCCGGTGCCTACTCTGTCGAGCGTACGGGCGTCAGGCCCGTCGACCCAGGAGGAGACCAGGATGGTGGCGACGAAGTCGCCGTTGGCCCCTGCCAAGGATACGGTGCCGGGAGCAGCCTCAACCCCCGCCGCGGCCAGCGCTGGCGGGAGAAGTGGCTCCCGACATGCCTCGCAGAAGCCCCCGAGCGGCTCAAGGTCCACTGGTCGGACCCCGTGATTCCGCTGGGGTAAGTTGCTTCCCTGTAGATCCCGAGTATTTTTCGTTGGTTATGACTTGTGCTTACCGTCGCGTATGAGTTCCTTTTTCAGGGTGAAGCGCTCGTCGGAGGACGCGACCCTCACCCCGGCCAAGAGGCTGAAGGCAGAGGCCGCGGCCAAGATGGCCGTTGGGGCCAGTCCTGCCGCCCCGTCCTCTTCGACCCTCGCCCCAGGTGCGGCGTGGGCAGCCAAGGTGCGGGAGGCGATAGGGCGCGGGCAGGCGCAGGCCGCCGCGGAGCGAGCTCGAGCGGAGGAAGAGGCGGGTCGACCCATCGCATCGGCCAGGTCCGCTGGAGTGGCGGTCGAGGCCGCGCTCACCACCTCGTTGGAGGGGGGCGTGCCAGTAGCCTCGGAAGGCGTGGAGCCCACATCGATGATGGTCGTGGCTGAGGGGGTCGAGCCCCCAGCCGTCGTAGAGGTGGAGGTGGTTGACTTGACCTCCGCCGGCGAGGGAGAGACGCTGGAGCGCCCGGCGCCGAGGTGGTGGCTAGAGAACCTCACGTCATGGGAGGCGTGTCAGCGGCGCGAGCACGAGGAGGAGGGAGCGATTGTCGCTGCACCGGAGGTGCCGCCGTTGGTGGAGACCCCTATCGAAGGGGCCTCGGTGCCGCTCCCCGAGCCTGTCGAGGAGGGAGGACGGGCTGAGGAGCTCGAGGCGACGCCCGCGGCGGAGACAGCGACGGAGGCGGAGATGGTGGTGGTGACGATCCCCTGGTCGAAGCCGGAGGGGGCTGTCGTGGCACTGCAAGGAAGCAGTGCGGCGGACGTGACGATGTCCGAGGCGGTTGCTCGGCCTGTCGTCGAGGTCGGGCAGCCGTCTGCTCGAGGTGCTCTGCCCCCTGGCTCGGTCGTGGTGGAGGAAGGAGATGTGCTACCAGACCGTGGCAAGCCCACCGTGCTAGAGGCTAACATGAGTTTCCTCTACTGCCCAGGGCTATTCCCGCAGTGGGGGCCCCTCCACCTCCAAGTGATGACCCGGAGGCGTCGATGGCGGCCCTCCAAGACCACTTCGAGGAGAGGATCGCCCGGCTCGAGGGGGCGACCGACTTCCCCAACCTGTCCGAGCGGGTGTTGTCCCACGGAGGTACCCTCGAGATGGGACAGGGCATCATGGACGAGGTGAGGTGGAGGATCGACCGCTCTAGCAATCTCTAGGGGCAGGAGGTGCTCGAGCTGCCCGACCCCGGAGATCCAGGGCTTAGATTCTTCCAGCTCGACGACCAAGCCGAGCTCGGGGAATGGGAGCACATGGAGGAGTTCCGGGCGTGGCTCGACCACGTGATGCGCGTGGCCGTGAGAGTCGCGTCCGAAGATTTGTACAAAGGAATAAACATAAGCTTCGTCCTTTCCCTTTCGATTTACCTTGGTTATTTTGCTGTCGTTTGCTGTGACCTTCCTTTTTATCCTTGGTAGATGCTGAGGGCGACGTCGCACGACAAGTCCCAGTTCATCCTGTGGACACAGGAGCAATGGCGCCAGCTCCCCGTCTTCTGTGCTTCGCTAGAGAAGGCGGAGGCCGAGGCCACCCAGGCGAAGGTCGAGGTGGCGACCGCGTAGGAGGGGGCTAAGGCCGCCCAGGAGGAGGCCTCCTGGGCGCAGTCGAGGGCAGAGGCTGCCCTCAAGGAGGTTGCCGAGGTCGGGCAGCAGCAGGACGCTGCCCGGGAGGCCCGGCGTACGGCGGAGGAGGAGTCCACCCAGCCGAGGGAGGAACTGGCTCGAGTGGCGGAACGTGTCCGGCAGCTCGAGGCCGACCTGAAGCAGGTGGCTGTCGACCGCACCTCCCTCGAGGGGCGGGTCCGGGAACTCCAGGCGGATGTTGACACAATCTCCCGCAACCGCGACGCGCTGGGTGTCGCGGAGGAGAAGGCTCGAGCCCAGATCGCCGCTCTGGGGGATGTGGCGGCTAACTAGAAGAGGACCCTCGATGGTACTGGCAAGATCATCGAGGACCTCCGGGCTAAAAATAGAGACCAAGCTATAGAGCTCGTCGACGTCCGCCACCAACTTCAGAGGGCTGAGTAGGACTACGTCACCCTGGAAGCACACGCCAAAGGTGATTTTTTTAGAGATATTATTAAACTTGCCTGTTTTCGACCCTTCCCCTGCTTTTTTTAGTTTTGACAGAGTCCTCTATTTGTTCCGGCAGAACTCGAAGGGGACAAGGCTCGAGCCCACGAGGATCTGACCAGTCTTCAGAACCTCCTCGGGGTGGAGACGAGCCTGAACGAGAGGCTTGGGGACGCTATCTCCTCCTTCTGCGACGGCATGGGTGTCGAGCCGGAGCTGCCGGTTGCGGGAGACGTGCGTGGAGATTCCCTCTTGCGCCGGCTCTTCGCTGCGACCCGAGAAGTGACGGAGCAGGTCCGTGCTGCCCTTCACATAGGTGTGAAGCGGGCGCTCGCGGTTGTCCACTCGGGCTACAACTACGACCTCGACGTCGTCGCCAGCAGCTTCGTCGTCGACCCGGAGCTGACCGATGAAGCGAACATGGCGAGATGTCATGAGCTGATCGACGCCGTAGAGGTGCCCGGCGGTGAGTTGGCGAAGCTGTGAGCCAAATCTGGACAAGAAGGTCCATGTAATAGATTAGCTTTTATGACAATACGATGTCGAGCCCCTGGGGGCTTCTTAACTTTAATGCATTTTATTCGAGATGCATCTGGGTGTTTTTATTTCTCGAGCTGTCTCTATTTCTCTTTTCCTGAGTCGTTGCTTGTGGACTAAGTATTCGACGCACGCTCGTATCCCTGGAGGGGGGGAGCGAGTGGAGGTACCGTAGCCCTGAGGCGTAGGAGAGTCCCTAGCTCGACGACCCTCGACCCTTAGGGACTTCGAGGAGTTTTTTACTTAGCCGTGAAGCGTACTCGGGGCGAAGGTGGAGAGAGGAGGCCGAGTTTCAAAAAAACGTTCGGGTTTTTAGAGGACTTAGGAGGGGGGTCCCCCCTGTCAGCCCCGAGGGAGGCTTGACTTTGCAGGAGCAGAGTCGAGGGTACCTCAGAGTTATGAACGAATGTGAAATGTATTTCGAGAACATTTTATTCATTCATAATACGATAAATGTACATAATGTAGAAAATGTACAAGACCTCGAGGCCTTAGGGGTAAAAGCGACGTAGTTGTTTGATGTTCCATGCGTTAGTGAGGATCTCGCCCTTGTCGTTCTTCAGCTTGTAAGTCCCTGGCTTTAGCACCTCTGCCACGATGAAGGGTCCTTCCCAAGGTGGTGTCGGCTTGTGACGCCCCTTGTTGCTTTGTTGACGGCGCAACACGAGGTCGCCGACTCCGAGGTCCCTTTTGCGTATGTGCTTGTCGTGGTAGCGCCGCAGCATCTGCTGGTACTTTGCCGACTTGAAGAGGGCTGTGTCCCAGGCTTCCTCGAGCTGGTCGAGGGAGTCCTCTCGGGCTGCTGCGTTGGATTGCTCGCTGTAGGCCTTTAATTGAGGGGACCCGTACTCGAGGTCAGTGGGGAGGACGGCCTCGGACCCATAGACGAAGAAGAACGGGGAGAACCCTGTGGCTCGACTTGGCGTCGTTCTGAGGCTCCATAGGATAGAGGGCAGCTTATCGACTCATCTCTTGCCGTGTTTGTTCAGCCGATCGAAGATCCTTGGCCCGAGGCCCTGCAAAACCATACCATTGGCGCGCTCGACTTGGCCGTTAGTTCGAGGGTGGGCGACTGCAGACCAGTTCACCCTGATGTGGTGGTGGTCATAGAAGTCCAGGAACTTTTGGCCGGTGAACTGCGTGCCGTTGTCAGTGATGATGACGTTGGGGACCCCGAAGTGGTGGATGATGTCGATGAAGAATAGCATGACTTGTCGAGATTGAATGTTGGCGATGGGTCGAGCCTCGATCCATTTCGAGAACTTGTCTATGGCCACGACGAGGTGGGTGTGGCCACCTTTTGTTTTCTTCAGGGGGGCGACCATGTCAAGCCCCCATACTGCGAATGGCCAAGTTATGTGTATCATCTGAAGAGCTTGCGTAGGCAGGTGAGTCTGCCTGGCGTAGAATTGGCATCCCTTGCAAGATCGAACAAGTTTGGTAGCGTCGGTGACGGCTGTCGGCCAGTAGAAGCCTTGTCGAAAGGCGCTTCCTACCAGCTTTCTTGGCGCCGCGTGGTGGCCGCAAGCCGCCGAGTGTAGGTCCTTCAGTAGTGCCCTCCCCTCCTCGAGGGTGAGGCAACGTTGATGTACACCAGAAGGGCTGCGTCGATACAGCTCGCGGCCATCCCCATACAAGACGTAGGTTTTGGCGCATCGGGCTATGCGTCGGGCTTTGGTGCGGTCCTCTGGGAGCTCGCCCGTACCAGATACTCGAGGTAGGGTGTGCGCCAGTCCGTCGAGGGGGTTGGTGTTGCGGTTGTTTCGTCGATCTCCATGACTTCTTCCCCATTTGAGGGGGGATCGGTCGAGGGGGTGGATCGACCCCTCGCTTGAGGGCAGGAGCCCCCGAGCCTAGGTCGATAGACGACTTGTGATGGTCCCTCGAGAAGACGTTGGGAGGAACCGTGCCTCGAGTGGACGCGATTTTGGCTAGCTCGTCAGCAGCTTCGTTGTACCGACGGGCGACGTGGTTGAGCTCGAGGCCATAGAATTTGTCCTCCAGCTTACGGACCTCCTTGCAGTAGGCATCCATCTTGGGGTTGTGGCAGCTCGAATCTTTCATCACTTGGTCGATTACCAACTGCGAGTCCCCCGAACATCGAGGCATCGAATCCCGAGCTCGATGGCGATGCGCAGACTGTTGACGAGGGCCTCGTACTCGGCTACGTTGTTGGAGGAGGGGAAGTGGAGGCGGATGACGTAGCGCATGTGGACCCCTGAGGGTGATATGAATAGCAATCCGGCACCTGCCCCCGTCTTCATCAACGATCCGTCGAAGTACATGGTCCAGAGCTCGGTCTGAACTTGACCGAAGGTAGTTGGGTGTCGGTCCATTCTGCAATGAAATCTGCCAATACCTGAGACTTGATGGCCTTCTGAGGAGCATAGGAGAGAGTTTCCCCTATGAGCTCGATCGACCATTTGGCGATTCTCCCAGACGCCTCCCGATTTTGGATTATCTCCCTTAGGGGGAAAGACGAGACCACAGTAACCGGGTGGCCTAGGAAATAGTGTTGGAGCTTGCGCCGAGTGAGGACGATGGCGTACAACAGCTTCTGAATGTGGGGGTATCTCATTTTGGTCTCTGAGAGCACCTCGCTTATGAAGTAGACGGGCCTCTGCACTAGCAGGGTGTGTCCCTCTTCTGACCTCTTGACTACTATGGCAGCGCTGACTACCTGGGTAGTTGCTGCAACATAGAGCAAGAGGGGCTCGGCTGGGCTTGGGGGCATCAAGACAGGTGGCGAGGTGAGTAAGGCTTTGAGTTTGGAGAGCGACTCCTCGGCCTCAACGGTCCATGCGAAGTGTTCTGTTTTCTTTAGGAGGCGGTAAAGGGGTAGTGCCTTCTCTCCAAGCCGTGAGATGAACCGACTGAGGGCAGCGAGGCACCCTGTGACCCTTTGTACGCCCTTAAGATCGTTGATCGGGCCCATCCTAGTGATTGCGGTTACCTTTTCAGGGTTGGCCTCGATCCTGCATTGGGAAACTATGTACCCTAAGAGCATGCCTCGAGGGACCCGAAGACACACTTCTCTGGGTTTAGCTTTATGTGATTTGCCTCGAGGCACCCGAATGCGATCTCAAGGTCCCCGACCAGGTTCCCGACTATTTTGGATTTGACCACGATGTCATCGACGTAGGCCTCGACGGTCGGCCCTATGTGTTTTCCAAAGACATGGAGCATGCATCGTTGATATGTGGCCCCGACGTTTCGCAAGCCGAAGGGCATAGTGATGTAGCAAAACATGCCAAAAGGGGTAATGAAGGAAGTCGCGAGCTGATCGGACTCCCTCATCTTTATTTGGTGATAGCCAGAATACGCATCAAGAAAGAAGAGAGTTTCACATCCCGCTGTGGAATCTACTATTTGATCAATATGTGGTAATGGAAAAGGAACCTTAGGACATGCTTTATTTAAACTAGTGTAGTCTACGCACATTCTATCCTTTCCATTATTTTTCTTAACAAGTACAAGATTTGCTAACCACTCGGGATGATGTACCTCCTTGATGAATCCGGCCTTCAGAAGCTTGTCAACCTCCTCCCGATGATTCTGCGCTTCTCCTCGTCGAAGCGGCGCAGCCGTTGCTTCACTGGTTTGGATTCGGCCCGGATGTCCAAGGAGTGCTCGGCGACATCCCTCGGAATGCCCGACATATCCGAGGAACTCCACGCAAACATGTCAGCATTCGTGCGGAGAAAGTCGACGAGCACGGCATCCTATTTGGGCTCGAGGGTAGCGCTGATCGTTAGCGCCTTGCCATCCGCGTGGTTGGGGTCGAGCGGGATGGTCTTGGTGTCCTCTGCAGGCTTGAAGTTGCCGGCGTGCCGCTTGGGGTCGGGGATCTCCTTGGAGAAGTCATCGAGGGCCGCGAGGATGGCTGACTCCTCGACCGCCTCGGCGTTTTCCACACACTCGACGTCGCAGTTGTAAGCGTGCTCGTAGGAGGTGTCGACGGTGATGACCCCCATGGGCCCTGGCATCTTCAGCTTGCGGTAAACGTAGTTCGGGATCGCCATGAACTTGGCGTACCCCGGTCGACCGATGATGGCGTGGTAGATGCCATGGAACGTGACCACCTCGAAGGTCAGATCTTCCTTCCGGAAGTTCGAGGGGGTACGGAAGCAGACGAATAGCTTGACACGGCCGATCGGGAGTGCCTTCTTCCCTGGAACGACCCCGTGGAATCCCTCCGCGCTGGGCAGGAGCATGGTCCTCGGGATCCCTAGGAGGTCGAGGGTCTCGGCGTAGATGATGTTGAGGCTGGTTCCTCCATCCATAAGTACCTTGGTGAGGTGGGTGTTGAGTATGATCGGGTCGATGACGAGTGGGTAGACCCCTGCGTTGGGGACGTGCTCGGGGTGGTCGTTCTGGTCGAAGGTGATCGGCGTGTGGGACTAGTCGAGGTATCGAGGAGCCTGGGCTCAAACGGAGAAGACCTCTCGACGCTCCCTCTTGCGCTGACGCGCGCTGAGTTGAGTCGAGGGTCCCCCGTAGATCATGTAGCAGTCGTGAATCTCGGGGAAGCCCCTGTTCTTGCCATTGCCCCCGTCTTGTGGATCCTCCTTTTTGTCGTCTTTCTTGAGGCCAAGAGAGTCGAAGTACTTCTTGAGCATGCGACAGTCCTCGAGGTTGTGGTTGGCCGGTCCCTTGTGATAGGGGCAGGGCTCTTTCAACATCTTGTCGAAGACGCCCCCCTCGAGAGGAGGACCTCGAGGCTTCTTCTTGTCTGTCATAGCGACAAGATCGTCAGGCTCGACGTCACGTCGACCCGGCTGGTTCTTCTTCTTCTTCTTCTTCTTCTTGTTGTTGTTGTTGTTCCTCTTGGGCCATTATTCGAGCCCCAGGGCTCGTCCGTCTTGGCCTTCCCCTTGTCTGGGGATGCATAGAAGAACGCACCAACGGCTTCCTCGCCGGCTGCGTAGTTGGCAACGATGTCCATGAGCTCGTTGGCGGTCTTGGGGGTGTTCCGTCCCAGCTCCCGCACCAACTCCTTGCAGGTTGTCCCGGCGACGAATGTCGTGATGACGTCGTGGTCGGAGATGTGGGTTAGCTTAGTACGTTGCTTGGAGAACCATCGGGTGAAGTCGTGGAGGGTTTCCCCTGGCTTCTTCTTGCAGCTGCGGAGATCCCAGGAGTTTCCTGGCCGCACGTAGGTGCCCTTGAAGTTCCCCTCGAAGATCCTGACCAGGTCGGGCCAGCCATGGATCAAGTCCGGGGGGAGTTCCTCGAGCCATCTTCGAGCGGTGTCGGAGAGGAAGAGCGGGAGTTGCGGAATGATGACGTGGTCGTCGTCAGCTCCTCCTAGCTAACATGCCAGCCTGAAATCAGCAAGCCAGAACTCCGGCTTGGTTTCGCCGTTGTACTTGACCAGGCTGGTGGGTGGACGGAAACGAATAGGCAAGGCGGTTTGCCGGATGGTCCTGCTGAAGACTCGAGGCCTTGGTGGTTCCAGAGATCGACGTCGATCCTCGTCACTGTCATAGCGCCCACCTCGATGAGCACAGTAACCTCGAGCCTCAGCATCACCGTGTCGGTGTCGTTTGTTGTCGTTGATGTCGCGTCGCGCGTCTCGCGGTTGTCGATTGTCGAGGACACGGTCTCGAACTGGTTGCCGCTCCACTCCGCCTTGGGGCGCCTTGTCTTGGTGGACAGATACTTCTTGACCTTGTCGAGGGGGCGCGTCCTGCTGCTCAGAGGTAGCTCCTCTGCGCCTCGAGGCCGAGCTCTCCGCATGTTGTACGGCCGCGGTTTGGAGAAGCCCTTGGATTTCATTCCTGATGCGTTGCGCCTGGGGCGTCGATGGTGCCGGCATGTCGCGGAGCAGCATCGCGGCTGCCACGACATTTTGGCTGGCACGGTTGTAGACATGGCGCTCGTTTGCCCCCTCCTTGACGATCTGTCGATGGACTTCCCGGGCCCACTCGCGAGCTCCTCCACCCTGTGGCCGCTCGCGATCTCGCTCGAGGGCGTGCTCGAGCTGCTGAAGTCGTAGGCGCTCCTCCTCGAATTTGGCGAGCAGCTCTCGGACTTGTGCGATCTGGACGTCCTGAGGTGGATCGGCTTTGTCAGGACTCGGGGGGTCGGCGTTTCACGCTGGTGTAGCGTTGCCCCCTCCTCTTTCATCCATGGCCGCGATGTCGTTGATGTCGTCCTGGGAGTCAACCTGACTGTCGAGGTGGAAACATTCCCGGGTGGGATCGTAATCTTCATCGGGGGAGTCCGAGTCGGGGTAGCAGTGGTAGAAGTTGGGGAAAGGTCCCCTGCGCTCCTCCTCCAGCCGTCGCCGTAATGTGCCCCAGGTATGATACCCTAGGGCCGGGGCTCGTCGTGGCTCTGGATGCTCATCCGGCAGAGGGTTGGTGACGAGGTTGATCGTCGTACGTAGCAGGTTCCCTGAGGACCCGTAACATGCCTGCATCTGCGAGCCTACAAAAGCAGAACAGAGTCTGGCGCTGTTGTAGAGCCCATGTGGAAACAGGTTGTGCGGTGGCACGGCCGAGTATGTCGGAGAAGCCACGGGGACCCTCTGAGATGACGGTATGGCAGAGCCAAAGCCAGGCTCAGCAAGGTACCCGCCCCCGACCCACAAGCATGGGTCAAACAGGCTCCCGAAGGGAGGAACTGTGTCACCAACTGAGGCCGGGGAGACGACATTCGACATCTCGGGATCCGCGCGGTGAAGAGTGTGGTGGTGTCGTTCGCGCCTCCTCCTGGTCGCAGGCGACAGGCGCGAGTGGTGGGACCGTCGTCTGGTCCTCCTTGGCCCCGGAGTACCGGAGCTGCTGCTATCCATGCCACTACCTGAGAGTAGAACCATGTCGTGGCCGTGGCCTGTGGACATGAACTCTAGGTTCCCGAACCTGATGATGGTGGCGAATGGAAGTGATGGGATCGTGGAATCCATCTAGGAGAGTAGTTCGGAGTTGATCGACACGCAAATCCCCCTACCTAGCGCGCCAACTGTTGGTGTTTTGACCCAGGGGGTCAAGACCACCAACTAGTAAATTTGTATATTGCGTGCTCCCTCTCCCAGATGTGGTGCAAGAAGAACACAAGATTTATCCTGGTTCGGGCACAGAAGGCCCTACGTCCAGCGGGGGAGGATGGATTGTATTATCTTGCACCGAAGTGCTCCTACAGGGGGGGTACAAGCTGGTTTACACGGGGGTGCTCAAGATGAGCTGAGGCCTAGGACTAGCAGGGCTACCCTAGGTGGTCGGTGGTGGATTGCTTGAGAGGTCGATCAAGCAATCGGGTGCGGTGTGTGCGACTTGGCTCTTGGTGTATACGGGTCAGAGCTGATGTCTGAATGTGTGAGCCGATACCAATGCCCCTTTTCTTCATTCCCAGCGTCCCCTTTTATAGATCAAGGGGAGGACTGAGAGTACAGAGATCCTAGACGGTGGAGGCATGGGAGAGGTGTCTGTGGCACCATGCTTGCGATGGGACATCGATCGCTATAGCGGCGTGGCCTTCCTGTCCTTCCGGTGTTTAGGGCATGGCAATAGCTGACTGGACATCGCCGTATAGCCATGCACAGTATGGTTGACCTTCTGTAGATGGGTACGAGTCCACAGTTGACGTGGGACGGACTGGACGGGAGCCATGCCGGAGTGGTTGGAGACGATGGTCGGCCCCCCTGGTCGAGGGGGGTCGAGGCCAGCGTGACCCTGTCGTATCCCTAAAGACACCGTCGAGGGCCGTCCTGTTCATGGCTCGAGGGGGTGCCTCTGGATTCCGTACCTATGATGTGGCTACAGCGGCCGCACGGTCAACGGAGAGTCGGGGCATGGGCGGTGAGTTGATGAATTTGACTGTGGTAGTGGGCGCCCATGGCGTCAGGCGGGGGCAGGTAGGCGCATTGGATCCTCTTTACCCCATACCGGGAACAGGTGAGCTGATCGAGCCTCCTGCTCGCGGGTCGTTCGTTCGACCCCTGTCTGTCATTTGAGGGGTCGAGGCGGAGGGGTCGTTCGTTCGACCCCTGTCCGTCAGTCGAGGTAGAAGTGGGGGGGGGTCGTTCGTTCGACCCCTGTCCGTCAGTTGAGGTCGAGGCGGAGGCGGAGGGGTCGTTCGTTCGACCCCTGTCCATCAGTCGAGGTAGAAGCGGGGGGTCGTTCGTTCGACCCCTATCCGTCAGTTGAGGTCGAGGCGAAGGCGGAACCCTCCTACTGTTTTTTCCAGTAATGGGCCGGCCCATGACTGGTCACTATTGCCGGTGAGGGAGGCCTTTGCGTGATGGGCCTTTCTCCATTGACTTGACCGGCTGATCGGATCCTGCCTTAAAAATGGTTGCTATGTTGAGCTTTAGATTATCACACATTTAGGGTACCCCTTACCTTTGTACCCGACAATAAGTTTAATAACTCCTTTATTAGTTGCTTCAGCCTAACCGTTAGCTTGAGCATAATAAGGAGAAGAGTTTAATACCTTGAAACCCATACCAGCAGCAAACTCATCAAACTCTCCCGACGTGAACATAGTTCCTTGATCGGTAGTGATAGTCTGAGGGATACCAAATCGGTAAACAATATGCTCTTTCACAAAATCTATCATATTTGCCAATGTCACCTTTTTCAACGGAACGGCTTCAACCGACTTCGTGAAATAATCAGTAGCAACAAGTATAAACTTATGCCCTTTGCTTGACGGTGGATAAATTTGACCGATGAGATCAATAGCCCATCCTCTAAACGGCCAAGGCTTGATTATGGGATTCATTGCTGATGCAGGAGCCCTCTGGACATTACCAAACTTTTGACAATCTTGACACCCTTTAAAGTAATTGAAGCAATCTTCAAGAATCGTCAGCCAATAATACCCATTCCGCCTAATCATCCACTTCATCTTGAACGCCGACTGATGTGCTCCACACACTCCTTCATGAATTTCGCCCATTAACTCTTTCGATTCTTCTGTACTAAGGCATCTGAGCAAAACTCCATCAATGGTCCGATAATACAATTCATCATCAAGGAGCACATATTTGGTAGCTTGAAACCTTAACTGCCTCTCAACTTTTCTAGACGGATTTCTCAAATAATCGGCAATTTCCTTCCTCCAGTCATCGACGACCATCACCGATACCTCTCATGGTGTGCAATTAACACTTCACTTCGGCATTCATATACCCCAATTAATTGATTGATCACCAACATAGAGTCGCCAAAAACTTCGACGACATCGGCACGCACTTCCCTAAGTAACTCTAACCCTTTTATTAAAGCCTGATACTTAGCCTGATTGTTTGTCGATGTAGCAACAATCGGCAACGAAACTTCATATTTCTGTCCTCGGGGTGAAATTAAGAGAACACCGATACCTGCCCCTTCTTTGCATGTAGACCCATCAAAGAAGAAAATCCAAGGAGCAATCTCTACAAAGCTTATCACATTGCAATGCTGAGCAACAAAATCGGCCATCACCTGACCTTTAACCGCCTTAGCCGATTCATACCTTAGATCAAATTCTGAAAGTGCTAGAATCCATTTGCCGATTCTCCCACTTAATATCAGCATTGACAGCATATACTTAACCACATCATCTTTGCAGATAACAGTGCATTCGGCCGACAATAAATAATGTCTTAACTTTATGCAAGAGAAATATAAACATAAACATAATATTTCTATGGCCGAATACCTTGTTTCAGCATCTACCAGCCTTCTCAAATAATAAATCACACGTTCTTTCCCTTCAAATTCTTGGATTAAGGCTTATCCGATAACACTGTCATCGGCAGACAAATACAATCTGAAAGGTTTCCCGTGTTGAGGTGGAACCAAGACTAGAGGATTCACCAAATGTTTCTTAATCTCTTCCAAAGCTAGTTGTTGCTCTTCTTTCCATATAAATTCTTGATTGTCCTTCAATTTCAACAGCGGACTAAAAGACTTAATCTTTCCAGACAGATTAGATATAAATCTTCTAATAAAATTAATCTTGTCGATCAAGGATTGCAACTCAGTCTTATTTGTGGGAGCAACTACTTTGTTAATTGCATCAATAGATTTTCTGCCGATCTCGATGCCTCTCTGATGCACCATAAAACCCAGAAACTGACCTGCCGATACACCAAATGCACACTTGTTAGGATTCATCTTCAACCCATGCTCCCTTGTGCATTCCAGGATTTTTCGCAAATCGGTAAGATGCTTCTCAAAATTTCCGGATTTAACAACCACATCATCAATATAAATTTCTACTATTGTGCCGATGTACTTATGAAAGATAAAATTCATTGCTCTTTGATAATTAGCACCGGTGTTCTTCAAGCCAAAAGTCATTACGACCCACTCAAACAAACCGACATGACCTGGACATCTGAAAGCAGTCTTGTTTATGTCTTCCTCAGCCATGAATATTTGATTATATCCAGTATTACCATCCATGAAACTAATGATTTGATGTCCGGCAGCGGCATCAACCAACAGATTGGCAACTAGCATCGGATAACCATCCATCGGTGTAGCTTTGTTGAGATTCCTGAAATCAATACAAACACGAAGTTTTCCATTCTTCTTATACACAGGAACCACATTAGAAATCCAATCGGCATATCGACATTGCCGAATAAACCCAACTTCAATTAACTTTGTAATTTCAGCTTTAATGTCAGGCAACACCATAAGATTGCATCGGCACGCAGGTTGCCGATGTGGTTGGAAACCAGATTTAATGGGCAACCGATGTTCGACTATTAATCGGTCTAAACCAGGCATCTCTGTATAATCCCAAGCAAAACAATCTTTATATTCTTTTAGTAAGTCAATCAACTGCTGCTTACATTGGGAATCTAATTTGGCACTAATAAAAGTAGGCTTATGCTCACTACCATCGTCGATATCTACTTCTAATAAATCATCGGCCGATGTGAACCCCTGTCCCAGTTTTCCATCATCAGCGAATCGATCCATTAAAACTCCTCTTCAGGACCAACTGCTTGGATTGGTGTAATGCGGTAATCGGCAACTTTGAGGAACTCCGTGTCCTAAGCCTCACTTGATATGCACCTAGTTTGCTCATAAGTTTCCGATTCTGCTGATGCAACAATTGACGGAGTTTCACTCCGGACGACTTCAATCTTGTCTCTAACCCATTGCAAGAGGCTTTGGTGCATTGTAGAAGGAATACAACAATTAGCATGGATCCAATCCCTTCCTAGGAGCAAGTTGTAGGTGCCTTTGCCACTGATCACGAAAAACGTTGTAGGCAAAGTTTTACTGCCGATGATTAATTCAACACATACGGCTCCCATAGCTGGCGACACATTGCCTTCAAAATCTTTAAGCTTCATGTCCATCTTGACTAAGTCTTGGTCACCTTTCCCAAGTTTCCTGAACATAACATATGGCATTATATTGATTGATGCCCCACCGTCCACCAGCATCTTCGCCACGGGCTGCCCATCTACTTTACCTTTGATGAACAGAGCTCTTAAGTGTTGCCTTTCGTCATCGGCAGGCTTCTCAACGACAGCTTTCATCGGATCTAACATCAACTGCGCCATCCCAGCAGCTTCTTCCTCAGCATCGACAGGTGCCATGAATTCCATCGGCAATATGACGACCATATTGATTTCTGTCGATGGATCCTTATCCTTGCGCTTTGGCCTCCACTGCTTGACTGGAGACTTTTCCCTTGAAGGATTTTTATAGCCATATAAATCTCCTTGGCGTTCGCGCTGAATCCTTCTTTTCTGAGTCTTTGTCAGACCTTTGGGGCACCATTGAGGAAGCTTGGTTCTCCAAACAGGTTGGTACTGTTTTTCACCGCTTGTATCGGCACCACGCCTTATGTTTGGATCTCTAGAGAATATCTCCTCATCGGGTACTCTTGTATTGGCCATCTCCTCAAGCTCCTCTTGACCAACACGCCTGCCAAGCCTGTCATGCGCGCTGAGCTTGCCTCCCAGCCGATCATGCGCTGATTTCTTTTCTTTGATCAGCGTGTGTGACAGAACCTCTTAAGATAGGGCCCACTTGTCAGGATTAACCAACTTAATCCCAACAGATGATCCAAATCTTAATTAGCCCATCAGGTGTCGCCACTTTGCAGCGGGTCATCCACCTCTCTCCGAACAGGATCACCTTATTACAATCATGACAACAGTAATACGGAATTTTTACATTATATCAAAGTAGCGGAAATTTAGAGTCATATTACAAACCATAAGTTTTGAAACATAACTTAGTGTCATACGATTAGGTTACATCAAGCTGCTGATAGCGAAAGAATAGATAACCGAGTTACTCTTGCCCAAGAGTCAAGCAAAGACGGGTTATTCTTCATCTTCACCTACACTGACCACGGTCATGTAGCAAGAAGCCACACAAACCGGGTTGTGATCCTCATCTGCAACAGGGGTTAACAAACCCTGAGTACGGGAGTACTCCACAAGACTTATCCGACAAAGAAAAGTATTTGGTGGACAAAATAGTATGCAAGTCATAGGATACAAGGTGTGGTTTACAAGAATCAAGTATTTTGCATAAATGAGCATTTATAAAAGAATTGAAATCATTTAAGTTATCCATAAGATTACTCAAGTATCGACCTAGATGTATGATCGATAACAAGGTAATAAACATCCACAAAGGGATCCAACAAGTATCCAGTTAAAGTGTATTACTACGCGGTAGAGGACAGGGTTATGTTTCCATATCCGAGGAACACGACGATTCGAACCGGTTTATCCCAGCTGGGGCTTCCCTATCACACGACATATACATCCGCTTAAAGCACGCATATGACTACCTTTCCCTGGATCCTCTCGCCAAGACCGGGGTTCCGCCACCCGAGAGCACAGTACACCTCCATCCAGTTCGCTAACTTGGAGGGTACACACTACTCTCGCCATCTCTCCACTCCCAGTGCGGGTTAACCGTTCTTCAAGCGAGAATAGCCAGAGTCCAGCTTCCCGGAGTATGTGATAAGTACTCCAAAGTCACAACCCTTGGACGTCTACAACGGACGGTTCCTAATCGACACAGGCGGAAAGAACCCGCTCACCAGATATCCACATCTGGTGGCTCTCCAACACCGTGTCCGCCCGGTCTCAGATTATTACTTCCATCAAGAAGACATAGCCATTTGCCGCAGCAATCCGCTATTCTTCTCAAAAATAGAACCATTGCCGAAGCAAACATGTTACCCCCTATTCTCGCAGATGACAGGAAATCATCTGACTCTATCGGTCTTAGCATTGCTAAGCAGCATAAAGCAACAATCGTATTTTTAAAACAGTATCAAGGTACAGGAATAAACAATTCAAGGTAAGGCTATGCATCAAGTAGGAATTTGATTGAATACCGTAATGCAATAGTGTAAACATAAGTGTATTTAAAGCAATCATTTTAAATACAAGGAAGTGTTTGAATGCACCGGGGCTTGCCTTCGTTGGAGGGATAAACGAACTCGGGCTCAGATTCAAGAGAGAAAACCTCTTCACTGGAGGTATCCAACCCAACCAACGAACAATCTACACGATATAATGACATGTCTTAGATGATGCTTGAATAGAAAACATGATGCTCAACACAAACAAACATGCTCTTAAGAGAAGACTAAAACATATTACACTTTGAGTACCACTTCCCTTCATGAAAGAAAGCAACCCTAGGTTAAAAAGCAAATTAATTAAACCCTATTTATCTTGATTATCTAAGTTAATATTTACATCCAAAAGAACTGAGCAAACAACATTACATTGAGCATGTCCAACTTGTGTTTGTCACTGGACAAATGACCATATGTATCAAATAATCCAAAATCACTCAAAACCTAAAGTTATAAGGGTTTCTAAACATTTTATAATTAAACAGGGCATATTTACAGGATTAAAAACAAACTGAACTAAACAGGAAACATGAAAAACCCTGCACAAAACCCACTGACGGCTGAGACCTGCCCGCTAGCGGCACAGACGCTCGAGCGGCGTCGAGAACCACAAAACACGACGGCGAGTCGCCGTCGGTGACCAAACCGAACGACTGACCCTCGAACTTGCTTCGGCTTGCCGAGCCGAACCCAACGAGGTACGCCACAACCCTAACAAACCCTCAGAGACACCTCATCGAGGGTGCGGACGATCGGACGGGGCTCGACCGATCTCGCACCGTCGAACACAGGCCTCGATCGAAGAAGAGAGACCTCGATCGGAGAAACTAGGCCTCGATCAATGAAGCTGGGCCTCGATCGGAGAAACTAGGCCTCGATCGATGAAGCTGGGCCTCGATCATGACTCAAAGGACAACCGCGAGCGAAACGCCCAACAGAAACGAGGCTAAAACCTACCCAGGAGACCTCGCCGACGACAATGGCGGCGAACCAAGCTCGACCGCACACATGCCGATGGACACCGGCCTCGATCGAAGGAGCTAGGCCTCGATCAGAGACACTAGGCCTTGATCGACCCTCGATCGATACAACCAACATCTCCAGCAAGCTAAGCGCCCCCCAAACAACGTGAAACGCAAGCCAAACGAACACAGAGCTAAAAGCAACCCCCTCGACAACGGCGCTGGCGGTCGACGGAGATCTGCGCGATGCGCCGAAGAAAACACGCATGCGCTCGAGGGCAACTACCCCTCGAAACAGACTTAAGACGGCTAGACGAAGCTAGCGCAAGACTTAGATCTTGAAAAGATCAACTACAATGACTAGACGACGAACACACCGCCGCGCCGAACAAGAATAGCGGTGGCGCTCGAGGACAGAGCTCGAAGGCTCGATACAAGGACAAACGAGTAGAGCGAAGAGGTCGAGGAGCTCACCCTGGTCACGAAGCACTAGCAAGCGTGGCCGGAGATGAAGCAGAGACGACCGTCGATGGAGAACGTGCCGGCGGAGACGACGAACTGCGCGGCACGAAGATGTTCCCGGACCTATGGTCCACCATTTGCAAAATGGAGAACCCGACAAGATTCAGAGATGAACTAGGAGCAAGAAACACAGATACAAGGACAATGCGGCTCCTGCGTAGCCCGGTCGAAGACTGACCAGAGCAGCGGCGCTCTCGTCGGAGTTGAGGAAGATGGATCCGCGCTGGATGAATGTCGGCTCGATGACTTCAACCAACTTGACCCGAGGATGCGCAAGGTCAAGGCGAAGACAATGACGAAGGATTGAGTGGTTGGAAACGGCCAACGAGCACGGACGAGTTCGTCAATGGAGGTGGAGCGCTCGGCGGAACAAGGCAGAGCAGACTAGAGAAGAGCAGTGGCGTGGAAAGGGAAACAAAGAGAACGGTGCCCCACTTTTAAAGACGGCAACGGGTTCTGCGATTTCGCCACGTACACTTGACAAGACGTGAGTCCATGGACAGGTGTCGGACAGGAGCGACGTCGAGATCGATCCCGCCATGCAACCGCTCGATGAAAGGGCAAAACTGACCCTGCGGCTATTTTGCAAAAAGCTCAAGCTTCTAGGGGTTTTCAGGAAAAACTTTGAACACAAAAGATGCTCAAAACTTTAAGATCTACAACTTTGCTTAAACAACCACAAGCAAAAACTTTATAGATTTTGAAAATCATATTTAGGGTTTAATCCACCCCTCTGGGAACAGGGTTTGGATTTCAAATTTTAATTTGAGAATTTGAAAAGATGACCTGCATTCAAACAAATGATCAAACATAAGCAAGTAAACTCATTTTAGTTCAATGCATATCCAAGTTTTCAAACAAATGAATGATGCTTAATGCGTATGATGACATGATCAGTTTTTAATTACGTGATTAACACCCGGGGTGTTACAGCGTGCGATGGCTTGATGCCTGATCATCAAAGCGGGGTTTCTTTTCTAACCAATTGGCAGGGTAGTACCCATTACATTCAGGGCAATTATCAGCAGTGGGTAGTTTGATGCCTTCTTCTCAGCAATGAACAAAGAAGGGACACCTCCAATGATCTTTATGCCGAAGCCACTATTGGTGCCTTTCTTCTTCCTGCCGCCGACATAGTTCTTCCTGCGATTGCCGATAACCTTGTCTTGGCTGCCTATGCGTGATTATAACACCAGGAGCCCTCTTAGCATTACTGCTTTCATCGGCAACTCTCTTGCCCTTTCTGTCATCGGCAAACTTCTTCACATCACGCTCAGCTACCTGATGGTTTGGATCCACCGATGCATTCTTCCTGGCAGCTTCCGATGTTAACACTTTAGTTTTTTTAGTAGTTTCCACCATGTTATTTGGAAACGGATGCTGGTCAATCTTCATCGGCTTCTGGGCTTTAGTATCTCCAAATGTGATTCGCCCAGATTCAATTTCTGATTGCAACTGTTGCCTAAAGACTTTGTAGTCATTGGTGTTGTGTGAAGTTGCATTGTGCCACTTGCAATACCTGATCCTTCTGAGCTCTTCGGCCGATGGAATTACCTAGTTAGGCGCCAGCTTGATCCGCCCTTCTTGAAGAAATAGATCAAACATCCTATCGTCCTTGGTAACGTCAAAGGTGAACATCTCAGCTTCCTTCTGGCCAAACGGACAAGATACCGACTTCTTGCCCTTAACCCATTCAGCAGCGCCAATGCTCATCTCTTCATCTGACCCAGAATCCTCTTCTTGCCCAATGAAGGTCACCTTCTTGTTCCAAGTCTTCCTGGGCTCAAAAGTTTTAACATCTTGATCGGCAATCCTCTGCACCAGATGACTTAGGCTTTCAAATTCTTGAGACACATACTTATCTTTGATATGCGGCAGTAGTCCTTGGAAAGCCAAATCTGTCAGTTGCTGATCATCAAGTACCAGGCTGTAGCACTTGTTCTTTACGTCTCGCAGCCTCTAAACAAAGCTTTCCACCGATTCATCATTACGCTGCCTCAGCTTAACTAAATCGATAAGCTTCTTCTCATGCATGCCAGCGAAGAAGTATTTATGAAACTACCTCTCCAGATCGGCCCATGTGATTATAGAGTTCGGAGGCAGTGAAATGAACCACGTGAACGCCGATCCAGATAATGATGATGAGAACAATCTCACCCTTAGCTCTTCTCTGCTGGCAGCTTCTCCACACTGGATAATGAAGCGGTTGATGTGCTCCATCGTTGACGTGTCATCTTGGCCAGAGAACTTGGTAAAATGTGACACCTTGTATCGATTTGGAAGAGGGATTAAATCGTATCCCGGAGGGTATGGCGTCCGATAAGAGTATGTGTTAACCTTGGGTTTAATGCCGAATTGTTCCTTCATCACTTCGGCAATCTTATCGGCCCAGTACACATCCTATTCTTGCCGACTCATTGGTTGGACGTTGACCGGCGGAGCCGGCTGATGCGCCCCTTTGGGTCCTGGTGGCAAAGCGTTTGAAGTAATCGGTGCATGTGCAGTACCAGTCATCTGAATATTATGCATCGGTTGATTGGTCGATGGGTAGATTTGCACACTCACTGGATTATGTTGTGGCATTACATTCATCGGTTGTTGTACCGATGCTCCACCATGCATGTTTGCCAAGTATTGATATCCGGGTTGTGCCACCTGATGCTGAATCGGTGGTGGAGCAGTCCAACCAGGATTGTAGGTCATCGGCATATAATTCACCGATGGCTGATAGCTAACTGGAGCGTGTTGCTCCTGTATTCTGGAGCAATCAATAATTAGACTACCTTCAGGCCTTGGTACTCCAGCTTGAGGATTTGCCACAACCATAGGTTGACTCGTATTTGCAGGACCCTGATGCATCGGTAAAGAACTTGCCGATGGTGGCATTAGAGGCACTTTAGGAATCTCCACCTGAAGCTCTTCTGACGGCAATTGCATACTTGGAGCAGACGTAGCATAATGCATCATAAGATTCATCGGCTGCGAAGACATTGCCGATGCTATAGGACCGCTCCATGCTGTACTGTTACCCTGGATTAGTTCGGAATCAACAGATGGATTTGGAGGCATACCGTATCCCCACCAGTTGACGGGAGTTGGCTGACTCTTAGCTGCGGGTCCTGAAATTGCCGATGCCACCAGATCTGTATTCAACGGAGTGACGCTTGCAGGGCTCAATCTTGGTGGCGTAGTCACATTGGCGAACGGATCCACAAGACTGGAAGATGCCATTGGAACTGCCGATGGGTTTATAGATGCCGATCTAGGTTGATGATACGCTGGACCAACATAACGGGGTGCATGTCCTTCCTTGAAAGATTGCATGACAGCATTGTATACAGTATTGGACAACACATTGGAGTGGCTAACTAATGCTTGATTTAAAGTAGAATTAACCATCTCTTGCAATTTACTAGGATTGGCGTCGAAAGTGACCTGCCGCAGCAACGGCGGATCTTGCTTCTGGATGGCTTCGCTGCTCCTGTTGAGGCAGAAGGACTTCAGATATAACTGCTTGTACTCCTCCATAGCCTGCTCCATAGCCAACTTCTGATCATCTTTCAGATCGGCTTCGGAGACTTCAATGGCGTTCCTTGGATTGACGTCGGTATTATCACCCATGATAGATGTATAATTGGTCCCACTGGGTGTGCCAAAAGAGGTGTTGACACAAAAAGCGTCAGGATCTGCGAACACCTCGGGCTTATACCCGGATTCGATATCCAAAGGTGTGCCAGTCGATTTGACCAGTTAATCGACAAGGACGATAACTAGAATAATATCTGAATGAGATAACGGCGATGCGCCCGGATGTCAAGGCTCAAACTTGATCAGGATAACTAGAGTAGAGCTGAACGAGACGACAGCGATGCGCCCGGACGTCAAGGCTCAGGTTGCTCAAACGCGGAACTTGCAAGGGTTGACGAAGATCGAAGAGATGCAGCCCGTCGAGACTTGAAGAACTTGTAGGTAAACTAGATCTAATGCGATAAATGTAGAATTGCTGAAAAGTAAATAAGAATAATAGATTTGTTTGATATATGATTGATTGTTTCACGACCCCAAGGTACATATTTATACTCCGGCAATAGGAGTTGTAGACAGACACGACTCGTACCTTTCCTAAACAAAACAAACCCCTATTTTAAAGGAAATAACTGACTCGCGCAGGAGTCGGACCCAAATAATAATACTATTTTCCTAAACAAACACCTTTATTTTTAAGGAAACAAACGACTCATGCAAGAGTCGGACTCAAACTTCTATAACAATACTGGTATAAGATCACCAGTTTTCCTTATGTCTTCTCCCCGATGAAACTTTCCATTGACATATCCTTCCGATCCGCAACTTCCTTTTAGCGCCATCGGCAACTGTATGCTCACGTTAGCCATGTCATCCCTCATCGACAACATCCCTACATGCTTCATCATTAGCGCCCTGGTTTTCTTCTCATCGGCAACTTTGACCGATGACCTTCCGATGTCGATAGAAAACGGCTACCGATCAGAGTCAACCCTTTTGATAATCTGCAACCTTCTTCTATCGCCATCGGCAGCTCTCTGCTGACACCAGTCACTTCATCCTGCTTCCATCGGCATCATCATTCATCAGCAGCTTTCCATCTTCATTGGCAATATTCTTCAATCGGTAACTCTTCACTCCTGAACCTGCTTTTACCAACTTATCGGCAAAAATCGTCCAGTTTCCATCGGCAACAAACTTATCTCATTTGCAGCATTCACTCTCATCAGTAATCTCAATCGATGACCTTCTGATGCCGATAGAAAACGGCTACCGACCAATGTAAGTCTTAGCTCATTTGACACATGCCGAAAAACGGTGTCAACACAACATAATAGAATTAAACTACACGACGATACGAATTTGTAGGAACTTGAACCACTAAAAACGGAGATAAAACGGGCAAGATAGGAGCTATATAAGATGAGTGGCAAAACTATAATTAGATGGATCTATTTTCGAATTAATTTAAATCCGAAAATCAAATTAAACAGATCAGATCTGGATGGCGGGTTAATACAAGAAAAACTGAGGGTCTCTTAAGCAAAACATCGCGGCTGGATACGGGATGACGTCACTGTGACGTCGGCACGACATCGGCGTGACACGCGGCGGTGTGGGATTGCGTGGTTCTGTGGACCGGTCGGTGGACCGTGACCATGGACCGCGTCCACTGGTCCACGGTGGACCGACGCCATACCGCTTCGGCAGATTTTAATCTGAGCCGCACGGCTCAGATCGGACAGTGGTGGGGGGATCAGGGGGGAAGTTCGGTCGAGAGCAGCAGCTCCGGCGCGGCAGAGGCCATGGCCGGCGGCGCTTCTCTCCAGCGTGGATGGGTTAAGGCCCTTTGGGGCTCGGTTCTTGATGGGGAAGGTACCTGGAGAGAGAGTGGGTCAAGGTGATCTCACCCCTGCTGTTGGTGGCGAGCAGAAAGGCTTGAAGATGGCCGATGGCGAGACGAGGCGGTCGGTGGCTTCCTGCGAGCGGGGGCTGTGACACCCTGTGTCAAGCTTGCATTAGGATCATCATTAACCACTAAGCACAAGCATTTCATTGCATTGATGTTTGCATGTGCTATCATTTTATGTGTGTGTGTGTGTGTTTATATGTTTTGACACTAGAATTTAATAGGTGTTTTGTGTTCAGTCTGGTAATCAACCTGTTTAGCTAAACTTGCTATGCTTAGAGAAAAGTATGGTTTGCTTTATGTTTGTTTACCCTGCTTAATTTATCTGTTAAAGAAATAAAGTAATTCTTTTCCTAGCTAGCTTAAATGAGTTTTAATCTTTAACTCTTGGACTAATGGTTTTCGGAATTTATGATCTACATGAAAAAGGTGGAGAATAATATTCTGAACAACTTTGGTTTAAGTGTCCAAACTTAGTTTGGAGTTTTTGAAACTGTTTGAAGCAAGTTCAGTTTGTATCTAATAAAAGAAAATGGGAAAAGGAAATCAGGACCGGAACAGGTCGGGTACCACTTTCGGCCCGCTCGGCCTCGACCGCCGCTCGATAAGGGACGGACCGAGGGTCGAACGAACGACCCCGGGCCAGAGGCTCGATCAGCCAATCGACCTTCCCCTCGACTTCGACCCCTCGAAGTGACGGACAGAGGCTCGATCGAACAACCCCACGCAGGAGGCTCGACCGAGTCGGAGGTTCGATCAGCCAATCGACCCCCCCCCCTCGATATTGACCCCTCTCCCACGCGCTCGCCCGCGCACGCCCGTGTCGCGCACGCCCGCGCGCACTTGCCCGACCGCGGCTGAACCGTACGTCGGCGTCGTCTGCCGCGTGGCCAACGATGCCTGACCGCGGATGCTGAACACGCCATCGCCGCCGCTGCGGCCCTGCACCGACATCGCTGTCGCCGACAGCCGCTCGCTCAGTCTCACTCGCGTCCGCGTTAACGGCGCTAGGACCGAGTCGGCACTGTTTCCCGCCGCTGACGCCCTGCTTTGCCGCCGCAGACCTGCCAGCCGCACTGCCGCGCGCCGCGCCGTCGTTTCGCAGTAACGTTGCTGCAGTGCCGCGTCCGATCAACCCCACGCCTCGTCGCACTCGCACTCGAGCGCGAATCCGCGCTAACGGCGCGTCGACCAAGTCCTGCTCTGCGCCGCTCGCCGCAAACACGCCAGCACCGTTGCCATCGTCGCACCATCGCATCATGGCCCCCACTGGCCGCGCCGGTCAGCCATGACCGTGCAAGGAGGAGTTCCTATACCTCCTCCACTCCCCACACTCGTTTGCACTCATCCTCACTCGCTCACTCGCTCGCATTGCCTCTGTGCTCGCCACACCGAGAGCTCCGAGCATTGCAACACCCCCTTCTCAAATACACCATCATCCGAGCTCCTCTGCTCGATCCATCTCGCACTAGCTTTCGCCTTCACCCCGCACACACGCTGCTCGCCTCTGTTTAACCAGCCGAGGACCCAATCGCCGGAACGCCTTCGCCGTTCCTTGGTCCCGAGTCGCCACCGTACCGACCAACCAGTGTTCACCTTTCACCATCTCGCCTCCGACGCCTCCATCTTCGTGGAGGCTTCACCGGAGCTAGCGGAGGTGAGAACGCCTTTCCCTAGCTTCAGTTCAACCTGTATCATCACAGCACCGTTGGCCGTGCGCCATTGCCGCCGCCGCGGAACTTGCACGTGGCCAGGGTTCCTTAGAGCCCCTCCGGCTCAACCAACCCTCGAACCACACTCACCACATCACCACGATGCTCACGCAACCCTGTGCCGAGCCTCGCATCGCTGGTGATCACCTTGCCGCGTCACACCGCCGTGCTGCACAGCCACCGCACGCCACCGACCACTTTCACGGTCGCAACAGTTCAACCAACACCACCAGTGGATGCGCGTCATCATCCCGAGCTTAGCATACCCAACCCCACCACCGAAGACCTCACTGTCGGCGAGAACACGCCGGTCAGCACCGTCCTCTGTTCCCTGCACGCCGGTCAGCACCGTCCTCTGTTCCCTGCACCGTCCTCTGTCAGTCGCCCCGCACGCCTCTGCGTGTATCGAGCCGGTTTCCGAAATGAAATTCTTCTCCTATTTTCAGTAATGTGTTAATGCTTGTTTAATTTATATCTAGAGTTTTGTAAATCCTAAAACGGTGAAATTAATTTTGTTAGACTCTATATGTTGTGATCTTTCTGTTAAAAGTATAAAAAAATGATTTTTGGAGAATGTCTTCAGTTCTAATGTTTAATTAGTTGTTTCTGCATATATCAAAGTTAGTTGTGTTTCTGCTTTGCCTTAGATTAATTCCTGTGGTAACTATGTGCATGTATAAATCATGAAACTTTCCTGATAAATATGTTTTTAAGTATAGATTCTGCTAAAAATAAGTTATAGCATGTTTTACCCTGTTAGCTAGTAGCTCTAATTCTAAGTGGCTTTGTGTTAGTTCTTTTGTTAAATGCTTAGAATCTCTTTTAGTGTGCTAAATCTTGTTCAAGCATCATCCCTGCATCATCAAGTTACTTATTTATGCATTACAATCATTTAGGATCCATGGAGGAACACCAGGAGCCGACCCCAGAGACCGAAGTCCAGGAGGTACAGGAGCTAAACGAGGAGTACCACGAGCTCGACACTAACCTCCCCAAGTGCCCTGACCACCAGCCCTCCACCTTCTCTCAAGGCAAGCCCCAGAGCATTCTTAAGCCTCCCAATATTTATAATTAATCTACTTGAGTATTTTATACTGTGATACATTAGGTGACAGGAGTTGTTTGAATCCCAATTGATGCATTACCTTCCTTGATTATTGTTTTACCTACCTTGTTACCCTGTTAATAAAAGTAAAAGCAACCGCTTAGCCTGCTTAGAATAAATGGTTACGTTTATATTTACGTTTCATATTATCCCACGGGGGTAATACTATCACGGTTGGCTATATTTGCTATCGTGGAAAGAACCAATGGTAGTAATGATATACGGTCAACTGGAAGGAAGAGGAACCAAGTGGTTTAGACTTGGGGGCAGTCCGTCCGTTGGATCGTATAGGTTTGTACACGATGGTGGCCCTCTTACATCTTTGAATGCGCCCTTTCACATAGGGGCCGTTGTGAGTATCGACCCCGAAGCCGAGTAAACACTGTCCGGGCCGGCGCTCAATCTGCTGTGAGCACCCTCTAGTTTGTAGATACGATTTGCCCCGTGGTGGCCAACTGATTTCTACAATTGGGTGGACCAATGCGAGCCCGCGACGGTACCACCTGGACTTTGTTGAGCGGTAACCCAATGCATGGACCCGACGGGGAAAGTGTGGGCGTGTGTTAAAGGTAATCTTGCCAGCTGGTTGTATATCGATTCGAATTGCCGCCCCCTACTGGATATGGGGGATTATGCTGAGCTTCACCACGGTACAACTCCATGTGACATCGTAATGGTTCTACTAAAATATTGATGAAGGAATTGGATATATGTTATTATATTGTTTGAGTAGTTTAAGTGAGTGCTCTAGTACAGGTGCAAACCTAGAGATAATAATAATAGGATGGAAAATGGCTGTTCTCTAACCTTTAGTTTTATCTTGTTCGTTTTTCTGCAAAAGCAAGTTTACCCAGATCCACATAAATAGCCTTGCATACCCTTGGAGTCTTTATTTTCAGTTAGACGGGTAAGTCTAGCTGAGTACATTCCCGTACTCAGGGTTTATCCTGTTTGTTGCAGATGGCCAAGTATACTTCGGCTATTGTAAGCACTGTCTCTATCATTTCGAAGGAGAAGAGGAGTAGGCCTTGGGCAAGGTCTTCCACGAGCTCATCTTTTGCTGTTGTCAGACATGACATCGTGGGCACCCCTATCTTTTAATGATTTTAGTGTGGAGTAAAACTTTGGGTTCAATTTCAAACAATGTTTTATTTGGCCACAGGTGTTGTGGCATAAGTACTATTTTTATTTGGAACCAAGTGTTGTAATAACTTTATTCGTACTTCAAGTATTTTCGGTTTATTTGTGGCTCGTTCGAATGTGCATACCTGAGTTTGCGCGAACCTGAGTGGGATATACGATTGTTAGAGATCCTTCGAGATTTCCGAACTACCGGGATTATATGGGCTCAAGTACTTTAAGTGGCAGTTAAATCAGCTACTTTGGTACTTGATCTCTTATAATTTGGATGGTTCCGTCACAGGGGCAGGGCAACACGGTCAAGAAAACGCGAAACCGAGCGGGGAAAGGGGTTTGCGAGGTGCCAAACCTTGTTCCAAAGGAGAGAAAAGGGCTCCCGACGGCGGAGGAACGGGCGGCGGCGTCAATGGTGGCGGCAGAGCTCCTGTGCGGCGCAGCTAGGGCAAAGGACGAAGCAAAGAGTCCCTGGCGACGCGAAGATGGAAACGGAGGGGTGGAGGGGGGTCCTTGGCTCTTTAAAGCGCCTTGACGTGCGGATGACGCTGAATCCCGGAGGATTCGGGATGGCGTTGGCGCCTCTGTTCACGGAACAGCGCTCGGCTGGAGCTCGGTTGGAGGAAGGGGAAAGCGCCGACAGGCGGGCCCCACTAGTCATCGGCACAGAGCGAGAGGGAGGGTGCTGGGCTTGGCTGACGCGCGGGCTGGCTGTGCTTGCATGCGCGCATTGTCGTGCTGGGCCGCGAGCTAGGTCGGTCGGCGGTTGGGCTTGGCCCAAGTGAAGGAGAAAGGGGGAGGCGCCTCAGGTTCCTTTGCGGGCTGAGGGGGAAGGAGCAGGCCGAGCTAGGCCAAAACAGGGAGAGAGAGAGAGAGAGAGAGAGAGAGGTAGAAAAGGTTTTCCTTTTTAGTTTGCTAAATAAATGAAAACTCTTTTCAAAAAGCATTTTCAAAACCTTTCTGAAAACCGGTTTTAAGTTTTGAAACCAACACTCAAGAGATGATGAACTCAAGGGAATGATTTGGATCAAGATATAAAGGATCTTAGGAAAGTTCCAAAAGAAAGATTAAGAATGAGAGAGAGCTAGAATTTAATTATAGAAAAAGACATAGACGAGCCGGAGACCGATGAACAACTTACTACACGCGTTTTGTAAACTTTACACACTCACATGCACCAAGACAAGCAACAAACAAACAACACAACAATCAAAGCCCGTCAAATTGATTAAGAAAATTTTATAAATTCACTTTTCTTATACTATATTTGTGCAAACTCGAACTAATCTTGGAAAATTTTATATCAACATTGGAAATATTTATTTTATTGAGTATTTTCTAAGCACAACCCAAAATAGGAAATTTTGGGGTGTGACAAGTCGCGAGGATGGTCACCGGTCAGGCAACGGAGGTACATGGTGATCGTCTTGTTTACCACCTCGGACTGTCCATCCGTCTGAGGATGGAACGCTGTGCTCATCCGCAGATTGACACCCGCGTGGCGAAATAAATCGCGCCACACGTGTCCTGTAAAAAACCGGGTCGCGGTCACTAACAATGGACTCCGGGAAGCCATGTAGCCGCACTATCTCTTCGGAGAAGGCGTGTGCCATGGAGGAAGCCATGTAGGGGTGCCCCAAGGGGATGAAGTGGGCAAATTTAGAGAACCTGTCGACCACGGTCAGCAGCACACTCTTCCCATGTACCTTTGGCAGAGCCTCAATGAAGTTGAGGGATATGTCGGCCCAAATGCGTGAAGGAACCGGTGGGGGTTGGAGCAGGTCGGCAGGATGGAGCGTCTCAGTCTTGTTCTGCTAGCACACCGTACAAGACCGCACATAGTCAGTGACAACACGGCAGTCGTGCTCCACTAAAAACTCGGTGCGGAGGCGGAGCAGGGTTTTCTATGTGCCCTCATGACCCCCTGTATGGGCCAGCCGGAGGACGTCGTCGAGCAGAGGCGAGGTCGTGGACACGAAGACGCGCCCCTTGTGGACAAGGAGCCCGTCACGGACGTACCAGGAGGCACCGTGGGCGCCGGATGTCACGGCGTTGCAGTGAGCGCGCAGATCGTAGTCGGCCTCCACCTCCTGGCGTAGGTCATCGAAGAGTGTAAACGTGGGCACCGAGACAACCGAGGAGCAGGCCGCCGTAGTGCCGGAGAGATCCACCAACAGCGGGTCCTCGCCGTCTCGCCGGGAAAGAGCGTTTGCGACGTCGTTGGAGCAGCCCGGACGAAACTCCACCCTGAAATCATAGCCAAACAGTTTGCTAATCCATTGGTGCTGCGGAATCGTGGAGAGGCGTTGGTCCAGCATGAACTTGAGAGCATAGTGGTCCGTTCGCACGACGAACGCTCTCCCCCAAAGGTACGGCCGCCAATGCCGTACCGCCTGCACAAGACCAATCAATTCTCGCTCGTACACCGCCACTTTAAGATGGCGTGCTGCAAACGACCGACTGAAGAAGGCTATTGGCGCGCCATCTTGATGAAGGACGGCTCCGAAGCCCGAGCCTGAGGCGTCGCAGTCGACCATGAACACGGTGGTGAAGTCCGGCAACTCCATGGGATCCAGGTGGCTACACACGTGCAGCTCAGCATGCGGAGGGTGTCCACTTTTAATGTTAAATCAAATTCAGGTTGAGAATAATAAAATAAGCCGATATGTATAAAGCTTGTTTTTAGGTGTTAGGTTTGTGTCGAGTCGAGTCATCGTTACAAGTTGCTTAGGTTGCAGCTCGAGGACGAGCTGCATGTCCAGGTGGGGTGTAGTGTTAGAGTATGTCATGGGCCTATTGGGCCTAGTCAACCATTATAGGCCCGTTAGTGTTAGGGTTAATTAGAGATAAGGGTCGTCTGCTTAGGGGTCAAGTAAGTCTTGCTTGTAAGTCAAGTAAACATCTCTATATAAAGAGAGGAGAAGTATCAATCTAATCAAGCAAGAATTAAGAAGGAAATCCCTTCTCTCTTGCCCGGTCGTGGGCAAACGCCCCCGGCCGGCCTTCCCCTTGCTCGCAGCCCTAGCCGTCGCTGCCTTGTGAACAGTACCTGCGGTACTGTAGCACAGCAGCCGCTGTCGCTCCCTCAATTCATTTCCTCTCAACCTTAACGCCGTCCATAACAATTGGACACATGTACAAAACAAAATAACTATAGTCACCAATATTTTTTAATAGAAAATGGTGAGTTCAATGGGTCCAGCTCGAACAACACATGAATACATGATAGAACTTACAAAGAAGTGCCAATAGAAATTCACCTTTTATTGAAAAACTTATACAGGGAAGCCATTTGCAGATCCTATGAACATGGTCTGATCAAATCATTAGGCAACTTTATGCACGCAAGCAACTTGCAAAGAACACTTATTTCAGTCTTTCACTGGTCTAGTGTGATATTAGTAAGTTAAAGTACAAGGTCCTAAAACTAGTCTTCGTACATTCTAAGAAACTATGGCAGGAACTACAACTGGTTATCACAATTTCAAATCTCATACGTACAATATAGGAGCTGAAACCGTAGCAAAGTTTGCCTGTGTTAGCTTATACATGATAAGATCAAAGCCGACCACCAAAAGAAATGATTTTATGATCATTTGCTCGCAACAATAATTTGTTGTATAACCTCATAGTGTACCAAGTGGGATAGAAATAATTTCATTACATTGCATCCTCTCGGCTTCATTTCTGTCATCATTCGTGTTAAGATAGCAATTACTAAGAAACTAAACAAGGTACATTTAAACTAACTAATTAGGTGTTGTTTGGTTTCAGCCGTGGGAATGGGAACGCTAACGCGATTGACGGTTTTATAAACGCTATACGTTTGGTTCGGTGGCAGGAGAGCGCTACCTGCCCTTCATCTCACTCCGGGACTAGATCTCGTTGCGAGCGGAGGTGTAGAGCAACTCTAATAGTTTGACAATTTTGGTTTGGTAAAATATGGAATTTACCAACATTGAAATAGATATGTCAAAGCAAAAAATATGCAATCTCCAATAGTTCCCCATAATGACTTGGCAAAAACGGAAATTATGGACCAGTAGACCCGGTTGTTATTTTTTTCACCGCATTTTCTTGTTCGGCCGTGAAAAAAAAAGGAAGCAAAAAAAAAGCCATCGCTCAGTGTTCTGTCGTGAAAAAAAAGAAGAAAAAAAATGTCTCCCTCTTTTCACGGTCGCTAAATTTCCAAGTGTGTACTCCTATTTGTAACTTTGGCAAAAATGTCAAGCCCAAATGTCAAACTGTTGGCCACCAGTTTTTTTAGTTTTTTTGGCAAAATTAAATATGTCAAGTCTAAATGCCAAACTGTTAGAGTTACTCACGGGTAAAAATTGTCAAACCAAACAACGCCTTAGTGAGGTGTAAAATAGTGTTTTGTCACACTCACTATTTGGTCTTAAACCTGTTTGGATATCCAAAACGTCAGTTAAACAAATCTCTTTTCTTACCATATGCATGCATTTTGCACGATAACTCATATCATTTGCTACAACTCAATGCATGCCATGAGAATTTTTTTTCTACTTTTTCGTTCATTTTTTTTACATCGTGCACACGACAACTCGGGGCAGCCGCCGCCGCCTGTCCGGAGCCGCCCTCCGTGCGTACTCTTCGGCCGCCGTCGCCGCCTCCCTGCGCGGGGCGGCGGCGGCCAGCGGCGGGCCCCAAGAAGGTTCCCCGTCCTCGCGTCCCTAGGCCTCCTGTGCACCTCCTCCGGTATCGGTGGTCCCTGGACAGAGGCGCGGCCGATCCGGCCCCTCCTCGACTGGATTTGTTCCCTCCGCGCCAGGACCTGGCCCTTCCGCGTCCGGATCGACCGGCGAAAAGTCTAGGGGTGGCGGTGGGGCCGGCGGCCACCGGGAGGAGGCGTGACCAATCCGGTCCTCCTCCACCGGATCTGTGATTCGCCCGGCGGTGCTGCGAGGTGGCGACCTGCTCAGGTGGCGGCCGATCTGGCACGCGCCCCGGTGGGCTAGGTGACGCGGACGGCGACACCGTTCTCTCCACCGATTGATGGATGGACGGATGGCGACCGGCGTACCTACACCGGTGAAAGGGTCTGGCGACGGCGGGCCGATCTAGGTATCTCAGGCCTGGATCCGATGGCTGCTGCCCCTTCTCGGTGCGGGTGGTGCTCCGACGATGCGGACTCGGGCGGGCGTTTGCCTCGGGTCGGGGACTTTCCCTAGGTGACGGCTTGGGGGTCGATCTGGACCCCCGGGCACTGGATGGGGATGGCAGTGTTGGCACCGGCCATCTCGACAAGCCGTCCAACCCGCCCTCCCACATACCACGTCGCTCCTAGGCGGCCCGTAAATCGGCTCCAACGTCAACATTAAAGGACATCGCCGCCCCCTGTTTTTCTGCTGCCTCACTGTATCTGGTGAAGACCCTGCTGATCATCTTCGGCATCTTCGTATGTAGGTTCGGCTTGGATGTGCCTTGCAGGATATTGGAATACGGATGAACACTCTGCCTGGCGGTGTTGGGCCGACGGTGATGATGCAATCAACGTCATTTTCTTCCTTGGAGGCGTCGCTGAAGTTCTCTCTTCCTTCCGTTGATGATGGCGTCTGCGGACGTCATTTACCTTTTTAAAGGCATCAACACAAGCACACCCGCTCCTAGTCATGCCTGTATTGCGGCATTTGAGACTCAGTTGCGGCGTCAATAGCAAGCTAAGGACGCCCTCTCGTCGATCAAATAGAGGGTAGGAACATTTATCGTTTTGCTGTAATTATCCTGGTTTATGTATAAGACTATAATTTTTCTCTTTTTTGTTTTTCTATCCTTTTTTTATTTATTGGCTGTGAACATGCCAAATGTAGAGTCCGAATATTGAATATCCTTTATCAAAAAAAAGATGTACTGTGCTCCTAGTCCATGAAGAAGATAAAATAAATTTCTGTTCATTTTTCACATCGAAATCTCCGCCTCCAGTCCGTCCTGCTCCTGCACGCTCCCGACCCACACTTCCCACCAGCCATGGCGATGGCGGCGCCGGCGCCGGCGGCCACCCGCCTCCACACCCCGTTCCTCCTACTTCCTTCCCCGCCACGACCCCACCCTCCACTCCGCCTGCACACCCCGTTCCTCCTGCTTCCTTCCCCACCGCGACCCCACCCTCCACTCCGCCTCCGCTTCCTCCTGCCGTCCCCGCCGCCGCTCCGCCTCCCGCTGCTCGCGGCCGCCGCCGTCTCCGCCGGCGGCGGCGGGGAGGAAGCCGCCGCCAGGAAGGCCGACAAGGCCAGGCAACTGCAGAAGCGGGTCCTCGTGGGCGTCGCCATCGGGGTGGGCGCAGGTGGCACCGTGGTGGCCGGCGGCTGGGTGTTCGCCGCCGCCGTCGCGGCCGCCGTCCTTGCCGGCTCTCGGGAGTACTTCGAGCTCGTCCGCAACACTGCTGGCGGAGGCGTGACGCCGCCACCGCGCTACGTGTCCCGCGTCTGCTCCGCCATCTGCGCTCTCATGCCCATCCTTACGCTGTAAGGCCGCATCGCGTTTCTTCTTCCGTTGCTTATCTTTTAGCGCGCGCTCTGTCTCTCTCAGCTGAAATTTGCTTCGAGCGGAGGTGGAATTTATTTAGCTAAGATTTGAATGAAGCGTCAATCAATCTTTTTGAGCAATGTGATTGTGAGCTGCCTACTACTTACAGTAGGTCATAGTGGATCTCACATCTGAGTGTTCCAGGAAAGGCAGCCGTGCATAAAATTGCTTCATCCTAATCGTATGTAAGTTTGATGACAATTATATGAACTTGGTTGCAGTGGAATACTGTTCTGACAAATAGGAGATGAATGAATTGAAGCCAGTTCATCAGCTACATTAAAGAAATTTTAGCCTTAGAACTTTCAGCCTGTGAAATTGAGTAATTGAGTAATCTGCTGGAATGATTATTAAGATTTCGGGTTATGGGATATTGGGATTATTTGGAATTTACTGGTCTATGGTACATTAGGCCAGAGTGGCACTTCAGGGTTCTGCTCCTCATCACTATATTGTCATTCCTGAATGCAGTAAGAAAGAAAAGTACTAATGCTTGTTCTAATATCCCCGCAATATAGTTGAGTTACAAATTGCTTGGGATTTCCTACATCAGTAGTGCAAAACCTCTTTTAAGTTCATTAATTAGTTTTCAACAAGATAGGTGTAGTCTGTAGATATATCATGGTGATACTGCTAAGGATTCGCAAACTCAATCTGAGAGCATAAATGACCTACATACATTTATTTATATATTTTACATATTCATCTATTGTTTCATGTCAATATGACTACAGTTTTGATTTCTGATGTTTCGCCTTTCTATTTGCTTAGGTACTATGGACGCATGGATGTTACTGTGGCATTTTCTGCGTTCATTATTGCAATATCATTGCTTTTACAAAGAGGAAATCCTCGTTTTGCTCAGCTAACTAGTTCAGTTTTTGGGTTATTTTACTGTGGCTATCTACCTTCTTTCTGGGTTAAGCTTCGATCGGGACTAGCTGCCCCTGCCTTAAATACAAGTAAGTGGCTTGGTTGGATCCTCTTTTTTGTTCTGCCAACCCTTCTGCTGTTTAGTTTGCTACTGTTGTTACAAATAATGTATGTATTAAATATATGCCTGTGCTCTCTTAATTAGTTTACAAGGATATTTTTATTATCCAAGTCCTTACAAGGTCATGTGGTTCTAGTGCTTCTGTTTCTTTGCTACCTGTAGGACTGTCTTCCTAAACTACAGTATGGTTTGCCAGGTATAGCATACAGTTGGCCAATTCTTCTTGGTGGACAAGCTCACTGGACAGTTGGACTTGTAGCAACCTTGATGGCTATTAGTAGCATCATTGCTGCTGATACATTTGCTTTCCTTTGTGGAAGGGTATGCTCTTTAATGAACACATTTTCTTTTCTTTTTTATTTCTTTCTATTATTGAGTTCCATATCTAGAGTACCCAACTTGTTGTTGATGTTATTTATTTTGTGCTGCATAACACCATGTGTTTACTTTTTACCAATGCACCAGTGTAAATATTGGACTAAAAAACAAGTGGTTGTTTGGATTCTTGTAGCTCATTATTTTAGTTATAGCAAGTATCTGTTATCTGCATACCTCAAGACAGTTTTTGAAATAAGGCCTGTTGCTCATGAATTGTGATGCCAACAAACCATGTGGTTCATGGTGTAAGGTGAATCATTGAAGCTTCACCTTAAGACTAGCTGCACTCAACTGATACCTGCGTTACACAGTGCTCAGTTAATTTTATTGGTACAACGTGTGGTCAGTTAAGTCTACAGTTTAGTAGTTGAAAGGAATACCATGTGACCATATTAATTATTCTCTGTTTCAGGCATTTGGTCGTACTCCTTTGACTAACATAAGCCCTAAGAAGACCTTGGAGGGTGCTTTAGCTGGCCTAGCTGGCTGTGTACTGACCACTGTGCTGCTGTCAACTGTCTTACGCTGGCCAAGATCGCTGTTGAGGTGTGACTTCTGGAATTTCTACTATTATTGTGTTAGCAATGGAACATTACTTTCCTCTAGTGAAGTGCCATCTAGCACATCAAGAGCAAAACGAAAAAGGAAAACTATATTATGTGCTTATTAGACTTTGGACTTGATTATCCTGAAAGGACTTGCAGCCTATCATATTTTTCTCATTTTCTTCAAAGTTGCAACATATAGATGGCAATACTGCATTCCCTTGTTTGCGAATGGAAAACATTTGTGCTACATTTCATTTCAGTGCCTAATAGCTATTTCATTGATATCAGTGCTACAGCTTATGGAATCCTGATCTTTCTGGGTTCATTATTTGGGGATCTTGTTGAATCTCTGATTAAGCGTGATGCTGGTGTGAAGGACTCTGGATCACTCATTCCTGGACATGGTAAGCAGTGTTAATCTCCCCTATGCCCTTCTCTACACTACTTGGACTGCATTGAAATAATCATCCTCGGAGAAAATATATATCATAGAAGTGGAGAAATGCATTCCCGCGTTGTATTCATGTTCTATCATCATTTCATACTTCATGCATGATTGTGACATGATGCTACAATGCAGGTGGAATTCTTGACCGAGTTGACAGCTACGTTTTCACAGGGGCACTTTGTTACTCTTTTATCAGAGTAGCTCTACCCTTGTATGGGGTCTGATTAAAGCACCTGGCTTTTCGTTGTTGTCTTTCTCCTGCCATCAGCAATGTGGTCACCATATTTTAACATAACGATGAGTTTTGCTGAGATGGCGTGGATCAGTCTTCATCTCGAGACAATGTGGTCCTCTTATCCAAGTGAATTTGGTGGCCGAGTTTCTGGCTGTTAAAGATAGAACCAAAGACTCTGGCCGCTAACTCAAAATCGACAGTGTTTCTTACTTTGGGTTTGAGATGGCCTTTCCAGCGCAACCAGTTTGTTGCGAACTTGTAACTTTGGGTGTACATAGTTTATTTTTTATATAGATTAAAAAGGAAAGGCTAATTATTCATCACAAAAGCTGTTAACACTGTATTGAGGCAGCTTATGTCAATATGTACCAAACTATTCTTGTTGATATCGATTGTTTTAATGATTCAAGGCATTTGATTGTTAACAGAATTCCCCATTCATATTAGTTCAGGTGTTAATGGCTGAGGAGAGCAGGGTATAATTGCTAGTCTTGATGGATGGATTCCACGCTATCATTTTAACTAAATAATTTAAAATATGAAGGCTCTGAACAGAAAAATGTCGCTAAATTTCTTTACAACTAATGATAACCATTCGACTAGCACTTTTCTGAAAGAGAGCGTCAGCTTAATGTTACCACGTATAATATATATTTACTGAACCAGCAAAAATTCTCTACATATGTAGAATATCAGATACAAGGTACAATAGACGTCGAAGGAAAATCAATGAAAGCTGAAGAAACTGGTTTCTCGTTCCATCCTTCTCAGTGTGACAAACATACACTATCTGAATTATCAGCTAATCCAGGCCAAGAAGAGAGATCTAGGAAGCCCGTTTCTTTCGGGTGAGATCCATCATTTTGAAAGCCAGTAAATAATCAAAAAGATGGTGCAGGCCGCGATCACTGCTGAAAGAATTATAGTGTCCTTTGATTTCTTCCGCTTAATGGCGCCTGCAAGGATGGATATGCATAGTTATATGGATGTAGTAACACAGTGACTGCAGGGGAGTTCATGTGAAAGTAATACTACACACCACTGAGTAATACAACTGAATCATAGCATAACAAAAAATCAGTGTTGCAACGTGCAAAGAAGGGATTGAAATATTACCAAGAAGACCTCTGATTATCGGGAACTTTTCACCCAGCTGCTTGACTTTTCCTTGAATATCTCCAAACAATGCCCTCTGATTGGAAAGAGCTACTCTTGTGCTTTGAGCTTGGCCAATTACCTCATCAATCTGGAATTGAGCAAAAAATTGTAAGTTAGTTCCTTGAACCAGAGATAGAGTTCTGCACAAATGTATATTGACAGACATTGGCGCGGTGCAAATGTTCTCGAGTTGTAATTGATCCTAGCGACCTATTGCTTTACACTCTCAATCGCAGAATGAGTTAAATGGCATATGCTGCAGCAGTGGCTAATAAAAGATACATTTGCTTCCACATGTTTCTATCATACAGTTTTGCACATGACATCAGCTTAGGATGAACATTTCATTGTCTTAAACTAAATTCTTCCAGGGCAAGGTAAGCAACTGTGGTATACTCAATGAAACTACAGTAAGCAAAATGTAAACCCGCGCGAGCCTTGTCTAACTCCAGGAATACCTGGTTGATGCTGCCATGAATGGAAGCTCTCTCCCTGAGCAAATGCACTCTTGGCGACATCCCACCGGTGGCCTGGCCAGGATTTCCACAAAAGGATGTTAAAACAGGCACAGTATATACAACAGTGAAAATGGCATGTGCTACATTGCAGCAGTGGAAGAGTTCCTGGGAAGAGATGAACCTTGGACTCAGTGATGTCGTCTCGGACGGAGCTGAGTAGATCGGCGTGCTCCCTCATGGAGCTGAGGTTCCCCCTCGTCCTCCTGAACTCCTGCATCCATGAACGAACGAACGAACGAGCCGCCAGTTAGAAGCGATTAACCCGTGGTTGAACGACGAAACGAGAGTGCGAGGAGCGGAGCGGACCTGCGTGAACTCGTGGAGGATGTCGCGGTGGCGCGCGAGCTTCTGGGAGACGGAGGTGGTGGTGGCGCTGGAGGAGGCGCAGTGGCTCATGGCGTCGTTGACGTCCTGCAGCTTGCCGAGCAGCGACTGGATCTCGAACTCCATGGACTTCCAGGAGGAGCGGTCGGCGGTGGGGGATGCGGCGCCCGAGGCGGAGGAGGACGAGGAGGAGGAGCGCGCGGCGAGGCGCGCGTACGAGGACAGCTTCACGTCGAGGTCGCCCTCCAGCTTCCGCGCCTCCCGCCGCAGCTCCTCCCACCCCGACTCCTGCAGCTCCAGCGCCGCGGCCGCATCCGACGACAACGACGACGACATCATCTCCGGCACCGGCACCGGCACCGACGCCACGCGAGATCTGGTCCGGCGAGGGGGGTTGCGGTGCGGGGGAAGTGCGGAGTACTTCCGATCTGGATCCCTCCGCGTGCCGTCGTGGGGAGGTTTGGACTCGCAACGAGGAGGAAACGGCGGCGGCGGAGGACTGGCGGAGGGCGAGGTGAGGTCTGTTCGATCGGGATGGGCGGGGAGATGGTCAGATGGAAATGGAATGGAAGGAATCACGGCCAGAAAAGTCTCTCATGTCTCGTGGATTGTTACAGGAGTATCTTCTCGAATTTTGAAAGAGAATTTCATGCAGGAAAAAACAGGGGATTCAATGATTTTTCAAAATCACATAAGTATATAGGCCATTTTGATCGTTTAATTTGTGATGTTCTAAATGTCACAAATAGTGTTGGCATGGACAATATACTTTTATATGACTAGATATATTGTCCGTGCAACAATTCATTTTTATCCACATACGACAACATATATGGGAAAATATGTGACACGAGAGAAACTAGGAATACCATTGAATACTGAACACCAATAGCAAAAGAAAAAATGGTTAAATACAAATAGTAAAGTGTAAATTGTGTGAGTGTTTAAACTAAAGACTAACTAAGATTGGTTCGGTGCTTAAACTAAAGGTGTTCAAAATTTGGTGCTTGATCTTGGAGTATGCTGGTAGCTGTCTTTCATCTCCTGTTTTACTAAGGCAAAGACATAGCACGCTTAGTGCATGTTGTCATTAGCTAGGGTTATTTATTAGTTATGGCTAAAAAAACTTAGCCTAAATTAGCTGATGCTTGGACAGCTAGTTGGCTAACAAATTAGCTCGCCTATTAACCTTGTGTTTAGATGAGCTAGAGCTAATTTAGATTAAAAAAAATAGCTGGCTAAAAATTAGCCATATGCATCAAACAGGACATTAGTTAATTTGTTGGTGTAGATTGTTATAGATTCTCTAGTGGTAGCTTAGTCCCCGTTTGGTAGGGCTCTAGTTTCTATGAGTTAGTATAAATGAACGAACGTGGCAACAAAAAACTATAGAAATTATATTATCTATCTTTTATTCAACTTATAAGTTGTGCCATATACTCTATCCGTTTCAAATTATAATTTGTTTGACTTTTTGACCCAAATTTGATCGCTCGTCTTATTAAAAAATTGTGCAAACATAGTTAAATTGAAGCCATTTTTGTAGACCATTTATTAAATAAGCAAGTCACAACAAAAAGAAGTGATATTTTACACAAAAAATTAAATAAGAAGAGTGGTTAAATTTAGAGTTAAAAAATTCAAACGAACTATAATTTGGAGCGGAGGGAGTAGGTTCTAGAGCTCCCAGGTTAGGGTTCTATCTAAACAGACCCAAAGTGCCCATGTAGATCTGGCTCTTTGAGCGACCATTGGATTGGATTTGAGACTAATGAATTTGAGCACTTTGTGATGTGAATCTGAGGCTATAGTGAATTTATCTTTCTCCTAGCTTTGTGCACATATAAACCTGCCGCCTCTATAATATAACTTGTCGATCAGCCAGGAATGATAGAATTTATGAAGTGAAGTGTTGTCCAAGACATGGATTGATCTTTACTTTGCATTGCATCGGGATTTGGGTTAGCTTTGCCATTCTGCAAGGTATCTCAACTGTCTATTGCTTCAACCCGTAATAATAACTTGTCAGCTTTTGCCAGAACATGCATGTCGTCCTAAACATTCGTTTTAATGACGACACAAGGGAAATAAAAAATATGCATTATACTGTACATGATGTATACTCCTTTTATACTTTAAAAACTTATCGTTTTAGAAAACGGCACGGTTTCAAAGTGTGTAACTTTGACCGCTTATTTTTTGAAAAATATTTATTGAAATATAATATATGTATATTTTTATAAAAGTATTTTTCAAGACAAATCTATTGATATGATTTTTACATTTTCAAATTCAACAACTTAAAAGTTATTCATGACTTATATTTCCAATGTTTGACCAAAATCTTGTCCTAAACGATAATTTTTTTTTAAGTACGGAGGGAGTATTTGATTCCCAACTTCACATCTTGTATCCATGACATTATTTATGCACCATAAAATGTTTCATCAAATAACAAACCCTTGGTTATATATTATTGATGAACGAGTGGGTGATCCAGTACTGACTTTCCAACAATAACGCATTCATCAACTCAACCAAGAGATACATCATGCATAAACAAGTCAACAATTAAGCCTTGTTTGTCCCCTTCTGCTGCTGCTCCGCGCGCTTCGTCTCATTCTTCTCCTCCTCGTTTGCGTCTTCGTCTTCCTTGGCGGAGGCGCTCTTGTTGCTCATCTGCCACGCAGTGGCGCCGACGATGCCGAGCAGCGTCACGAACGGCACGAACACGACGTTGGGGACCAAGTCAAGCCTCACGCTCTTCACGTAGGGGATGTGCCCGCTGGCCCTCTTGCCGACGACGGCCGCCACCGGCACGGCCAGCCCGGCCGCGATGAAGAAGCTGTCGTCCACTTTCGCTTCCCTCACCTTCGTCCTCATGAAATCGAGAAACAGTTGCTTCTTTTGTTCTTTGTCCACCACATTCTTCCACTGGCTGTCAAAAAATATCTGCGTTGCAACCCATGCGCCATGCATGCAATGCAAATAAGCTGCTACTATATGTATTGCCCACAGATACGAATGGATTTTGGATTGATTATTACCTTAATCTCTGTAGTTGATGGAGTGTCGAAATCCTGACCGGGCATTACCGTGTTGAAATACCTGCAGCGATCGAGGAATCTTTTGTGATGAAGTGCTAGCTAGGGCAGGAATTGAAAACCACAGAACAGGAAGGACACCCACTTGCAGAACTCCACATAAGCAATATGGAACTCTTGAAAGTTGGAAGTCTCCTTGTTTGCGAAATGCCGTTCATAAACTTGCTTGGTAGTTGCTGAGCTCAGCCCTGGGACTCCTGAGAACGAGAGCACAAAACTGTCATTTCCCTTTTGAAATGAAACACAGTCCCCAGCTTTACATCCCTCCGGCATACGGCGTGATACCACTAAACAAAGGAATGCTTGAGAGAAACTTACCGAATTTGTTCAAGACACTGAAGTTAAGACCCATCTTTGGTCCAGCAGCAGGGCAATCGATCAGGGCGTGCGTGCGTGCGTGTGCTCACAAGGAGCAAGGGTACCTGAGTCTGAGTGCTTATATAGTTCCATGGAACAAAAGGAGCGCAAGCTTGGAATGCATTCCTTTCCTTGTTATCATAACAATGTTGTTTCTGCTCCCTCCAATTCGATTCCTGCCCTGGAAGTCAAGTTAGAGTTGGCCTGCTTCTGAAGCTGCAGGTGTGTGTCACAACGTCAAGTCAAGTCATGTCATCTAACTCTAGGACTCTGATCACGAGACTTGATTTATTTTATCCAACTCGATCTCTAGCTATCAAATATGTGTTATGTCGATCTAAAGCAAAGAGAGATCCGGACGTTTTCTAATTTCTATTTCGAATCCCCAGCCTGGACTTTTCTGGGTTTCCTGCAACAGTGAGAATGTTATCCACAAATTTTCCAGCATAGTAAAAATATGGTCCAACTGAAGAGTCTCTCCTCAGCTCAGCTCTAGGAAGGTGAATAGCTGATTTCTTGAAAATTGCGAGGTTCCCAAATAGAACTGAACTCCTTAATTTAACATTGATCTAAACCTCACTCTACCTAATAGACATGCTTTGGCACATGCGTATGCTTTCTTGCTTGCACAAGAGGAATTGAATAACAATGCTTTATCTGCCAAAAGAGAGATTCCTGTTGCTGCTTCTTTCTTGTCTCTTGGGTATCAATATTTTCAGATCCATGGCATGAGTTGCTAAGTATAGCATTGGTAACCGAACACTGCATTCACATAAATTCAGTTCTGATATATGCCAGAGTTATGCATTCACATAATGGTTGGATCATACATCAAGATGAAGCATTTTCAAGTTCTTTCATGAACCAAGCTCAACCCAAGTACATCCAACATTCTTTTCCAGCCCTTTCTCCTTCATCACCTCCCGCAACTGGTCAATATCGTCCCACAAGCAAGCCCTTGCATACAAATTTGACAGCTCAATGTAAATCCCAACATTGGTAGGGTCCAATTCAATTGCCTTCTGAGCTGCTATTCTTCCGACCTCAACACTTAAACACGCCTGGCAAGCACTGAGCAGTGCCCCCCATGTAGATACACCGATTGCATGATTACAACCATCCTTGGTGGCAATTTCCCACGCCTTGGTCACTTCCCCTGCCCGGCACAGCATGTTGACCACACAACCGTAGTGCTCTGGTGTGGGCACCAACCCATAATCTGTGTGCATGGATTCAAAGTAGTTGAGCCCCTTGACCACCTCCCCAGCGTGCTGGCAAGCTGAGAGCACAGCTAACATGGCCAATTCATCCGGATAGACACCAGAAGCCACCATCAGGTCATACAACCGGATAACCTCCTTGCACTGTCCATGCCGTGCACAGGCATTCAACATGGCCGTCCACAGCACGACGTCACCTCTGCCACCAGTCCCCTGCTGTGCAAGGCCAAACACACGCTCCGCTTGGCTGATAAGCCCGCACTTGGCATACATATCCACAAACGCACTGACCAAGAACACATCCACTTCTATACCTCCCAACCTCCTGATCGCATGCCCGTGCGCCTGGACGCCAAGATCAGCGTTTGCCACCTCGCCACATGCTCGCACCACTGCCGTCATCGTGTACCCATCGACCGGCAGCCGTAGCTCTGAGAACCTCCTCGCGAACCCCAGCACGGGCGCCCACTTGGCCGCGCCTACGTAAGCAGCGAGAACGGCGTTCGCGAAGACGCCGTTCTTGGCGGGACTTTCGTCGAACAGCCTCCGGGCGTACTGGTACCGGCCGGACCCGCCGTAGGACGCGGCGAGCGCGCAGGACACGAAGACGCTGCCGAGCCAGCCGGACTTGGCGGCAAGCGCGTGGAGCGTCTCCGCGGCGGATGGCGTGGAGCGAAGCGCGGAGCAGAGGGCGTACGAGTCGAGAGGCACGCGGCCGGAGGCGTGGGCGAGCGCGAGGGCCGGGAGCGCGAGCGCGCGGAGGCGCGTGTCCCGGGAGGACGCGGCGGCCGCGAGCAGGGAGTTGAAGGAGATGCGGGGAGGCAGGCGGCAAGCGGATGAGGAGGAGGAGGAGGAGGAGGCCCTTAGGAGCGCCGCGTGGAGGATGGCGGCGGGGTTTGGCGCCAAACGTGGCGGCGGCGGCATTCAGCCTGCCAAGGAGAAGTCTGCGCGCGCTTTTTCGAACTACCAGTCTGCTATAGATACTCCAGCACATTTGCTAATGGCAGCAACCAATGAAATCGCAAATGAAATCTGGCATAACTTTTTATGCTGAAACTTGGTGTTGTGACATAAATTCAACAGGATTTTGTACGAGTTTATCTGGAAACACAACTGCGGATGCGTTACTGGATTTTGTTTTAACCTGGCAAAAAATGAACTTTAAGCCACAACTGTTCACTTGGTTTATCAGCCATCAAAATAATGTTTTTCTCTCACAACAAAATAGTCAAAAAAAAAATCAACCAGCTTATCAGCGACCAAATTGTTGTAAAAGTTTGTCACAAACCAACAGTTACTGTACAGATCATACTAATAGGATTTCATTTAACAGTTTGAAATCACACCATTTCAGATTATGCAAAAGGATCAGCATATCCTCACTGCTTCAGACAACTTTATTGCGATGAACAGTATAATAAAATCATACTTACGTATTTAGTATTACTGTACAGTGTACAGGAAAGAAGAAGGCGAGTCTTGTTTACCATTTTGACCTCGACCTCTCGTACTTTTCCGTAGAAAAAACACTAAATATTTACTTTAAACTTACTCATTGCTGCACACATAACCTCGATGCTAAAATCAAAAACATCACATGGCACGCTAAAGAAACCAAAAAAGAACACATGGGCTACTGTATGGTATCTTCCTAAATTTGCTCCTCCCTAATGGCTGAGCCGCAATTCACAGAGCTGGAGGATTTGGAACACCCCTTGGGCTGGGAACGTTGCTCATGCTTGCAGTTCGTAGGAGCTTGCGGAATTCGGACAGGCTTATCTTCCCGTCCTTATCGATGTCGGCCTCCTCCAGCAGAGGCTCAATAGATCCCTTTAAGCCAGTGTGCTGCATCTTGAAAGAAAATCTCAATTAGAATACTGCCGATTCTGGTTTCTACAGAGTTCAATTCTCAATATTTTCATTGGTCATTATCTCGGTAGAAACCTTAACATGTTTATCTTTGTCAATCTAAATGCTGAAAGTATCACTGCAGTAAGATAAAATATTACAGCGTTTCCATTGATAAATAACTTGATTAACTGAAAACGGAAAATTAGCAAGTGGAACCAAACCAAACGCAGAATACGCAACTATAGCATCTCATGATAGTCAGGCCAGCTAGTTATTCATGGGAAGCAGTGATGATAAGGACTGTGCATTCATTGATGAAGCAACATGAAAACAAAATAGGAATAGAAAATTACCATTCTAAGTTCCTCCGGTGTGATATATCCATCACCATCCAGATCAAATTTACTGAAAGCAGCTTGGCAGCGTATACCCCATCTTTCAGAGTCAAGCTCCGCCATCTGGTGTATATGAAGAGTTGCTGCAACGAACTCTTTGAAGTCCACAAGCCCATCGGTGTTGCTGTCAATCTACAATAAAATAAGATCACAGTTTTAGTTATATCCTCAAAAAAAAAGGCCAGCTATTTGCTTGGAAACAAAGGGGGTAAAAAAAATGGATAAAAAAGGCTTAAACTTACTGCTTGAATAATCTCGAGCACACGGGGACCCTTCAATCTCCAGGGAAGATCCTTTGCAAGGGCCTATTGAAACATGCACAGATCATCAGCACCTCAAAGTAATTTAGGATCTAAGGCATGTTCATCAACAAATACTAACAAAACTTACATGGCGCATTTCCTCGATACTAATTGATCCACTTTTATCAATATCAATTGCATCAAACTGATCCTTCAAATCTGCTAGCTCTTCCTCATTAAGCGTACTCGCCAAAGCCTGACCATGCCACAAAGAAATATTGTAAGGGAAAATAAATGATGTGGTGTTAGAAACTTAAAACTATTTTTTTGTAATCACAATAATTACCCGAAGTGCGAATTGCTTCAAACGGCTGTACTTGACAAACTGACGCATGTTTGATAACACAGATATGTCAACTGGGATATCGGATGCTTCTCCTCCTTCTCTTACCCACGGATGTGCTTAGCATATCAAGAACAATCAGGATCAGTAAAGATGAATAATCGTTCACAATACAAATATAGGGGTGGTGCCCTCCAATGACTCAATAAATCAGTATAAGAACATATGAGAACTAGAAAACCTATATGCTTATTTCATGTGACTTCTCAAATCAGAATTAAACATCTTCTACTAATATTATGGTTTTCCACTAAAATGGCACAGGATAGAAAAATCATCAGTCTTTTCATATTCACATTGTTATAACTGATTGAAAGGTATACTGTATGTGCAGTTGTTTCTGGTTGCAGGATGTATATGTGTTCTCAGTTCTCACATAGAAAAGAAGGTGAATCTGAGCATCATGCCTAGGCTAGTAAATTAATAAAAAGTATACCAAACTTACAGAGAGCTTGAGCAGCAGTTAGCCTTGCCCTTGGGTTCTTCACTAGTAACCTTTTAACAAAATCTTTAGCACCATCGCTGATGCTTGACCAAGGCCTCTTACGAAAATCCGGCTTGTTCCTTAGAACCTAATTATGAGAAGTGAAAAGATGTAGAATTTTATATATCATCACATCATGTCCTTGCCGATTAAAATGCACAAAACTATTTAAACAGAAAGAAAAAGGTGAAGCTGCTGGTTTAGTGAAAATGGAAACCATATTGCTTAGCAGCTTTTACAGGTACAGTATTAGAGTTTAAGACAGTAAAAAAGAGACCGCAACATATTCTGGCTGAGACAATGATCTCAAAGATTGCTAATATCCTTTTTAGTTGAGTCAGATGTCCAAAACTAAGACAGATAGCCATATCTGAAGCTCATTCAAGGATTCAAGTTAGCTATGCCAATGGCAATGCCTTGGTTTCTTGAGACCATAGGTACCACAAGTCATTTTCAGACTTCAAGTTTACTAGAAGTGCAAGGAAAATTTACTACTTATAATCATCTTAAGGTGCATCTTAATGAAGTTTGGGTAACACTAAACATTACATTTCTTTCCAAAAAAAAACACTAAGGCCTTGTTTGGATGCTGTAGTATGAAGAAACCATAGTATTAAGAAACTGTTGTTTTAGAACCATTGATGTACAAAACCATGGTTTAGAAAAACGAGGTCTAGAGTGGACTTTTTAAAAATCCAAAAAGACTACAGTTTCAGGAATAACATGGTATTCAAAACCATAAAGTTCGTTGCACCCAAACACCTCATGGCACTCTAAAACCAAAGTATTTCACAAAAACATGGTATTTTTCTAAAACTCCAAAAATACTTTGTATCCAAACAGAGCCTAAACATTACAAAATCTGAATGATGAGTGTTAATAAACTGAACACCTGCATAAAGTGGGTTTCTAGTAGCTAGTACAGAAATCACTGAAGAATAACCTGACCAAATAGGTTTACAGTGTTCAAAATAGTAAAATTATATTGCTGAGTGTTGACACTGAAATAGTTAACAAGGTAACACTGCTATATGACGTAGAAACAAATTGTAGAATACACTATCAGCACGCTGAAAACCTGGTCCCTGGTATGACCAAACATATTTTACATGTAAGCACATGGTATGCAAAAGCCATCCACTTACCTCCTTGAATATACCGTCTTCAGTCTTATCCCAAAAAGGCCGCCTCCCACAGAGCAAAATGTAGGTTATAACTCCTATGCTCCAAACATCTGACTCAGGACCAGACCGTCGTTTTAGTACTTCTGGTGCGACATAGTAAGCACTTCCAACAATGTCATGGAACTTGTTCCCTAAAGCATGCATTAGACAACAAAATGGTCAGCTAAACTGCAGACTTTCCCTATCAGGATGCAGACAGATTCAGATGCCCCAAGTAGCTACCTGGCTTGATGAAATCTGACAAACCAAAATCTGTTGCCTTTAGTGGTGAGTCCTCCTTATTTGATTTGAAAAGGAAGTTCTGGGAAGGAAAATAGGTAGTCTTACATGACCTGAGGAAGTAGTGAAATATCACCAAATGCTTACTGTGTGCAAAGAGATTGAAAGTATTTGATTTCTACCTCAGGCTTCATATCTCGGTGAACTAACCCATGCAGATGACACTCAGCAGCTACTTTGAGCATTTGGCGGACTACCACTGCAGCATCTTTCTCACTATAACGGCTATTCTTTCTGTCCAAACGAACACACCATTAAGTAAAGGACCTTGAACGAACAACTAGAAATCAAACAAAGCAGACAAACAAAATAAAGCAATCCAATTTTACAGCACAAATATCTAGAAATTTAATGACAAAGACTGAGGTACAGGAAATAGAGAGATGGAGATCTTGTCTACTTACTTCGCCAAAATCCGGTCTAATAGTTCACCACCCTCACATAGCCTGCAAAAATACAAAGTTAAGACTTAAGAGTTGGTTCTGGCATATAGGAACTTCTATTTGAAATCGCATGATCATGTATGCCATTCTTGGCTACATTTTGGAACCAGGAAGGTCCTAGGTCCTGACTAATGGTGACTGTGGAAGATGATGTTATATTATGGAAGTGTATCAAATTGACAAACATAGAACAACGCAAGGAAAGTGTTAAACATGATAGAGTTCTGAATTATTGTTATAGTTCCCCTTCCCTGCATTCAAATTCAAAATGCAGATTTGAAAAAACAGTCCCATGTATTCATATGTTAAGAAAAATGAATTGAAAATGCATCTGGTATAGCTATAGAATGAAATCATTATGTTTAGGAATGACATTTTAGTGTCTAGGATTCTGGAAACAAGATGAATACTGTTCATGTTAAAACTTTAGAAGAAGAAGAAAAAAGTCATAGCAAAATTGATATGCTCCATTAGCAGGAGCAGGTATGGGCCTACTTACTCCATCACAATATACACGTATGAATCATCCTCAAATGCGTTGTAGAAGTGAACAATATTCTGATGTCCTTTAAGTGCTTTAAGAATCTTCACTTCTCTTTTCACATCCTCCACAGCAACAGGACGAGTCATCTATTATAGAAAATTATAATCTTAATTGCCATAAATCACATGTTGTAACTTCTAAAGATGATGTGGAGTAGAAAATATGTGAAGGCAATAAGGCATAACAGTACATGGCAATCATCTAATGTTTCAACTGCCTACTCGGACGAATAAAGCTAGAATGACAAAACAACTGGGCAGGGTTATGATTTGTGGAATTGCACATGTTTATACTCTATTTTGATTCCTATCCTTACCATCCCACTGTATTTTGATGTAAATTAATTTAAACAGATTATAATCACTAATTATGCAAATTCATTGATGGCACATTGGTTACTTTCGGCGTATTCCACAAATACTGATGACCATTTGGTCATGATATTATTGGCATCCGTCTGCAGCTTGAGGTCATGATCTCCAGGAGGGTTATTAGATTAACCTAACAATGCAAGCCTTGAGGTAGTATATAAGACTGTAGTAAATCATGATCAAAAGAGGTACCCTACTTGTCTGTCTCAAAAGTTGAAAACTAGAAGTCCTATAAACATAAATAGTCAACAATATCACCAGAGTCTATTCCTATCAGCACTGATGCTCAGATTCCTTCCCTTACCAATAGCAGGCCTAATTTTCAGACCCTCGTTTAGTGCCTTTTTGACAAGGACGTCACCTATTCAGATTTCTAGTAACACATTCTGTCACAGACGCATGAACGATGTTTCCAATGACACTATAACACTAATTTCCAAAAGATACTATCAAAGGTTCCACAAAATTTGACAATTTATTCCAGAGGTTCAAATTTTCAAAAGAGTAATAAAGTAACTTTGACAGTTCAACAGAAAGTCCAAAACATTTTGATGAAATCAAAACCGCGTTGATTAGTATATAGTATGTGTTTCAAGGTCAAATCAACTATACCTAGGAAAATGCTGTCCACCTATAGTAAGGAAGACAGGGAAGTGTTGTCCACTGAAAGTGGGCTATGGTTATCTTTCCTGACTTTTTCTTCAACAGGAACCTTCCAAGTCCCAACCATGCAAGGAGACAATCTTATAATGATCCTAAATAAAAAGAATATTTGGACGCGTCTGCACAGATTGAAATTGAAATTGTCTCCCCGCACTTACCCCTTGGGAAAAACAAACAAACAAACAAAGGTTCAAGAAATGAAGCAAAGACAACAGAAGCAATCACACAAAAGTCATAGCTCCATATGAATTGTGTGCTGCAAAATTCAATCTTAGTTCCAAATAAGAAGCATTAAGGAGTATCGCAATAAACCCAGCACCTTCTTATCAAAATTAGTAAGACAGCCGAACAAAACGTTCCATGAATAGCCAGATGAAAAACACCTTTCCCGTTCCACAAATAAGTGAGTCTGCCATTTCCCTGAATGAGGTGCGTACTGAGCTGGATAGCAACGCCTTGTTCCCAAAATAACAAAGATGTAGTGGCAAACTAAGAGGCCATCACGGGATGTCCGACTGTCAAAAGCTTGGAAGAAATGAAGCGGCCAAACAGCTAGAAATGAACTGGAAACGAGAGCAATTACCCACTCGTTGAGCTAGACGCCTGCCAAAGCTACCGGAAAACATCCGGCACAAATTTTGTCCCAACTGAAACCCTGTAACCTCAGAAAGCAACAAAAGGAAAAAAAATCCCTAATATCCTCGGATAAATTTGCACGAAATCCCTCTCGAAATGCACCCAGAACAGGGATGCACTGACGCACAGAGCACAGTGGTTCGATGGACCAAAGGCACGCTCGGAATCGCCACCTGCTGCTGCTAGTAGTACTAGGAGAGACAGAGACAGAGACAGAGACATTGCGGGGCGGGGCGACATGGGGGGCAGCAGCCGGCAGCTCACCTTGGCCTTGTCGATGCGCTTGACGGCGACGCGGTCCCCGGAGCCACGGTCAGTGGCGGCGAAGGTGTATCCGAACTGGCCGTGGCCGAGCAGGCGGCCGACCTCGTAGCGCGCCTCGAAGTCTCTCTCGTAGCCGAACTCGACCCGGACGGGGGCGGCCGCGGCCGTTGTGGCTTCCGACGAGGCTCCGCGTCTCCTCTTTCCTTCGTCTTCGTCCTTGGACGGGCGGCGCTTGTCGGCGGCACCGGCGGGGGCAGCGGAGGCGGCGGAGGAGAAGCAGGCGCCCATGGCCGGACTGGGGGGAGCTGAGCATATGGATATGCGCGTGGGGAAGCGGTATATAGGCAGGTGCAGGCTGGGACGGACGCCGTGTTGGTTGGTTGGTTGGCGCGGTGGGGCGGGCCGGGGAGGGGAGGAAGGTGGAGAGGAAGGTGAGGGGGAGGAGACGAAGGCCCCCCGACCCAAGGGAGGGAGGGAGGAGGAAGAGAAGCCAGCCACACACACAGACGAGACAGCTGGTCAAGCGGTCAAACTGCCAATTGTCAAACACCTCTCGCTGAGTCACTGCTCACTCATTCACACTCCTCTCTCTCTCTAATCTTGTTTACATTTGCTCTCTCTATACATTCCAAGAATCTTGATCTTAGAGTTTAACCAATAATTATAGAAAAAAATATAAAAAATCATAACATCAAATAGACATACTATAAAAATATAATGATATTTAAGTTAGAATTATAAATATTATTATATTATCACATATATATATATATATATATATATATATATAAGTCGTGTGTGTTTTTGTTGCTTGAGTTATATCACTACAATTATGGGTATGTTTGGAACGCAGGAATTTCACAGGAATCAGTTTATTTTCACAAGAAAAACACAGGAACAGGAAAAAATTCTCGCGTTCCAAACAGGGTCTAAGATAGCAAGATTTCCCATGGCTACGATAACCAAACATGCCCTTAAAATCCAAGTGATAACCAAATATATTTACGATAAAAGTATAAAAAAAATGTTCAGGCCTGAATCCGGATGATCACTCATTCCGGTGCTATGTTTAGCCTATGACTTTCTTTTGCCTTGGTAGGACCAATCCCGATGGTTATTCGTATTTATTTGATCATAAATGATTGTTTTTATTATTACAATAAAAAATTATCAAACACTCACAGCCACTAACACATAAGAAACAAAAGTTTCACGGGCATTAAGTTCTTTGTCACCCACATTTCACAACGTTAGTGCTGCAAATAAACGGAATGTCGTGAGAGAGAATTGTTTTTCGAACTTGAATCGAACTTTTTAAGAACATATACGATTACACCATATTTTTTAACAACATACAAGTAAAAGGCCCTTCCTAATTACAACAGCCTCTTAGTTTTCCTCTTTCCCTAACAACAACTAAGAAACCTCACATACACATTTAAAAAATAAAAAAAATAAAAAACCTCACATGCACAAAGACTAGTCCATATTATCTGTCTGCATGACAGCGCTATCTTGGTCAGCTCCACTGCCGCCTCCTTTTAGTTAGCTAGGTACTAGGTATACACAAGATGCGCGTGATGACTGCCGGTCTAGTTGATATGCGTGATTTATTTGGTCATGTTGTTGTCATCAATGTAAGGCTAACACTACTAGTGATTTTGATACAAATAAAGTGATTGACATACACTACATAGACTAGTAAATGTTGAGGCTATTATGTACATAATTGTCGGGTACAAAGGTAAGAGGTACCCTAAACCCTTCGAAAAACTGACGCTCAACATAGCAACCATTTTTAAGACAGGACCCGATCAGCTGCTCAAGTCCCCAAAGAAGGGCCCATCACGCGAAGGCCCCCGCAGCGGCAACAGCAACCAGCCGTGGGCCGGCCCATTCCTGGAAAGACAGACGGACCAGGGGTCGAACGAACGACCCCTCCGCCTCCGCCTCGACCCCGAATGACGGACCGGGGGTCGAACGAACGACCCCTCCGCCTCCGCCTCGACCCCGAATGACGGACCGGGGGTCGAACGAACGACCCCCGGGCAGGAAGCTCGATCAGTTCACCTTTTCCCGGTATGGGTTAAAGGGGATCCGACGCGCCTACCTGCCCCCGCCCAACGGCATGGGCGCCCACTACCGCGGTCAAATCCACCAACTCACCGCCCATGCCCTGGATCTCCGTCAACTGTGCTGCCGTTGTAACCACGTCGCGAGTACGGACTCCAGAGGCACCCCTCGAGCCATGAACAGGACAATCCTCGCCTGTGTCTTCAGGGATACGACAAGGCCACGCTGGTCTCGACCCCCCCCCCCCCCCGTCGACCAGGGGGCTCGACCCCTGCCTACAACCACTCCGGTATGGGACCTATCCCGTCCGCCCCGTCCCACGTCAGCAACGTCCAGTCCACCATCACCATGCCCCGGAACACCGGAAGGACCGAAACGCCATGCCGCCACAGTGATCGACGTTCCTTCGTCGGCATGGCGCCACGGACATGCCTCCCATACTGCAATAGTTTAGAACTTTGTACTCCTAGGCCTCCCATTGGTCTATAAAAGGGGACGCTGTGATAGAAGAAAGGAGATTTTTTTCCACACGAACACACACACGGGTATTCCCATTCAGACATCAGCTCTGACCCTCGCACACCACACATCCGATTGCTTGATCGACCTCTCAAGCAATCAACCTACCACCTAGGATAGCACTGCTAGCCCTAGGCCTTAGCTCATCCTGAGCACCCCCGTGTAAAACAGCTTGTACCCCCTTGTACGAGCACTTCGGTGCAAGATAATACAATCCATCCTACCCCGCTGGACGTAGGGCCCTCTGTGCCCGAACCAGGATAAATCTTGTGTTCTTCTTGCATCACATCTGAGAGAGGGAGCACGCAATATACAAATTTACTAGCCGGTGGACTTGACCCCCTGGGTCATAACACCGACAGTTGGTGCGCCAGGTAGGGGGGTTTGCGTGTCGATCAACTCTGAACTACTTTCCCAGATGGATTCCACGATCCCATTACTTCCATTCGCCGCCACCATCTGGTTCGGGAGCCTAGAGTTCATGTCCACAGGCCACGACCACGACATGGTCCTGCTCTCGGCTAGCAGCATGGACAGCAGCGGCTCCGGTACGCCAGGGCCAAGGAGGACTAGGCGACGGTCCCACCACTCGCGCCTTTCGCCTGCGACCAGGAGGGGGCGTGAACAACGCTGATGCACTCTTCACCGCGCGGGTCCCGAGACACCGGATGTCGTCCCCCTGGCCTCAGCTGGCGACACAGTTCCTCCCTTCGGGGGCCTGTTTGACCCATGCTTGCGGGTCGAGGCGGGTACCTCTCTGAGCCTGACTTTGGCTCTGCCATACTGTCATCTGAGAGGATCCCCGTGGCTTCTCCGACACACTCGGCCGCGCCGCCGCCGCATAACCTGTTTCCACACGGGCTCTACAACAACGCCAGACTCTGTTCTGCTTTTGTAGGCTCGTGGATGCAGACACGTTGCGGGTCTCCAGGGAACCTGCCACGTGTGACGATCAACCTCGTCACCACCTCTCCGCCGGACGAACGTCCGGAGCCACGACGAGCCCCGATCCCAGGTTGTCACACCTGGGGCACGTTACGGCGTCGGCTGGAGGAGGAGCGCAGGGGATCTTTCCCCAACTTCTACCACGGCCACCCCGACTCGGACTCCCCCGATGAGGATTACGATCCCACCCGGGAATGCTTCCACCTTGACGCTCAGGTTGATTCGCAGGACGACGCCAACGACGCCGCGGCCATGGATGAAGGAGGAGGGGGCAACGCTACACCAGCACGAAACACCGACCCCCCGAGTCCTGACAAAGTCGATCCGCCTCAGGACGTCCAAATCGCGCAAGTCCGAGAGCTGCTCGCAAAGCTCGAGGAAGAGCGTCTGCGACTTCAGCAACTCGAGCATGCCCTCGAGCGAGATCGCGGGTGCCCACAGGGTGGAGAGCTCACGAGCGAGCCCAGGAAGTCCATCGATAGATCGTCGAGGAGGGGGCAAATGAGCGCTGCGTCTACAACCGCGCCAGCCAAAATGTCGTAGCGGCCGCAATGCTGCTTCGTGACATGCTGGCACCATCAACGCCCCAAGCACGACGCATCAGGGACGAAATCCAAGGGCTTCTCCAAATCGCGGCCGTGCAGCAGGCGGAGAGCTCGGCCTCGAGGCGCAGAGGAGCTGCCTCCGAGCATCAGTACGTACCCCCTCGACAAAATCGGGAGGCATCCGTCCACCAAGGCAGAGCGCCCCAAGGCCGAGTAGAGCGACGACCAGTTCGAGAGCGCATCATCGACGATCGACCACCGCGGGAAAACAAACGACGTCGATACGGCAACGCTGAAGCTCGAGGTCCATCGCTCAGCGAGGTGGGCGCTACGACAGTGACGAAGATCGATGTCGGTCTCCGGAACCACCAGGGCCACGAGTCTTCGGCAGGACCATCAGGCGAACCGCCTTGCCCGTCCGCTTCCGTCCACCCACCAGTCTGGTCAAGTACAAGAGCGAAACCAAGCCGGAGCTCTGGCTTGCTGATTTCAGGCTGACATGTCAGCTAGGAGGAGCCGACAACGACCACGTCATCATTCGGCAACTCCCACTCTTCCTCTCCGACATCGCTCGAAGATGGCTCGAGGAGCTTCCCCCGGACTTGATCCAAGACTGGCCCGACCTGGTCAGGATCTTCGAGGGGAACTTCAAAGGCACCTACGAGCGGCCGGGGAACTCCTGGGATCTCCGCAGCTGCAAGCAGAAGCCAGGGGAAACCCTCCGCGCCTTCACTCGTCGGTTCTCGAGGCAGCATACCGCGCTAACCCACATCTTCGACCACGACGTCATCACTGCGTTCATCGCCGGAACGACCTGCAAGGAGTTGGTGCGGGAACTGGGACGGAACACCCCCAAGACCGCCAACGAGCTCATGGACATCGTCGCCAACTACGCAGCCGGCGAGGAAGCCGTTGGCGCGTTCTTCTACGCATCCCCAGACAAGGGGAAGGCCAAGGCGGACGAGCCTGGGGGCTCGAACAACGTGCCCAAGAGGAGCAACAACAACGACAACAACAGCAAGAAGAAGAAGAAGAAGAAGAACCAGCCGGGTCGACGCGACGTCAAGCCCGACGATCTTGTCGCTGGATAGACAAGAAGAAGCCTCGAGGTCCCCCTCTCGACGAGGGCGTCTTCGACAAGATGCTGAAAGAGCCCTGCCCCTATCACAAGGGACCGACCAACCACAGGCTCGAGGACCGTCGCATGCTCAAAAGGCACTTCGACTCTCCTGGCTTCAAGAAAGACGACAAGAAGGGGGATCCACACGAAGGGGACGATGGCGACAACGGGGGCTTCCCCGAGGTTCGCGACTGCTACATGATCTACGGGGGACCCTCGACTCGACTCAGCACGCGCCAGCACAAGAGGGAGCGTCGAGAGGTCTTCTCCGTTTGAGCCCAAGCTCCTCGATACCTCGACTGCTCCCACACGCCGATCACCTTCGACTAGGACGACCACCCCGAGCACGTCCCCAACGCAGGGGTCTACCCGCTCGTCGTCGACCCGATCATACTCAACACCCGCCTCACCAAGGTACTCATGGATGGGGGAAGCAGCCTCAACATCATCTACGTCGTGACCCTCGACCTCCTGGGGATCCCGAGGACCGCGCTCCTGCCCAGCGCGAGAGGATTCCACGGGGTCGTTCCAGGAAAGAAGGCACTCCCGATCGGCTGCGTCAAACTACCCATCTGCTTCGGTACCCCCTCGAACTTCCGGAAGGAGGATCTGACCCTCGAGGTGGTCGCGTTCCGTGGCATCTACCACGCCATCATCGGTCGGCCAGGGTACGCCAAGTTCATGGCGATCCCGAGCTACGCCTACCTCAAGCTGAAGATGACAGGGCCCATGGGGGTCATCACCGTCAGCACCTCCTACGAGCACGCATACAACTGCGACGTTGAGTGCATGGAAAACGTCGAAGCCGTCGAAGAGTCAGTCGTCCTCGCGGCCCTCGACGACCTCACCAAGGAGATCCCCGACCCCAAGCGACACGCCGGCAACTTTAAGCCCGTAGAGGACACCAAGACCGTCCCTCTCGACCCCGGCCACGCGGATGGGAAGGCGCTGATAATCAGCGCCACCCTCGAGCCTAAATAGGAAGTCGTGCTCGTCGACTTTCTCTCCGTGCGAATGCTGACGTGTTTGCATGGAGTCCCTCGGATATGCCGGGCATTACGAGGGAGGTCGTCGAGCACTCCTTGGACATCCGAGCCGAATCCAAACCGGTGAAGCAACGGCTGTGCCGCTTCGACGAGGAAAAGCGCAGAATCATCGAGGAGGAGGTCGACAAGCTTTTGAAGGCCGGATTCATCAAGGAGGTACATCATCCCGAGTGGTTGGCAAATCCCATACTTGTCAAGAAAAAGAATGGAAAAGATAGGATGTGCGTAGATTACACTAGTTTAAATAAAGCATGTCTCAAAGTTCCTTTTCTATTACCACGTATCGATCAAATAATAGATTCCACTACGGGATGTGAAACTCTCTGCTTCCTTGATGTGTATTCTGGCTATCACCAGATAAAGATGAAGGAGTCCGATCAGCTCGCAACTTCCTTCATCACCCCCTTTGGCATGTTTTGCTACCTCACTATGCCCTTCGGTTTGCGAAACGCCGGGGCCACGTATCAGCGATGCATGCTCCACGTCTTTGGGAAACACATAGGGCCGACCGTCGAAGCCTACGTCGATGACATCGTGGTCAAGTCCAAAACAGTTGGAAACCTGGTCGGGGATCTCGAGATCGCGTTTGGGTGCCTCAGGGCGAATCGCATAAAACTAAACCCTGAGAAGTGTGTCTTCGGAGTTCCTCGAGGCATGCTCCTAGGGTACATAGTTTCCCAACGCGGGATCGAGGCCAACCCTGAGAAGGTTACCGCAATCACAAGGATGGGCCTGATCAACGACCTTAAAGGCATGCAAAGGGTCACGGGGTGCCTCGCCGCCCTCAGCCGGTTCATCTCAAGGCTCGGAGAAAAGGCATTACCCCTTTACCGTCTCCTAAAGAAAATGGAACACTTCGCGTGAACCGTCGAGGCCGAGGAATCGCTCTCCAAGCTCAAAGCCTTGCTCACCTCGCCACCTGTCTTTGTACACCTGAGCCCAGCCGAGCCCCTCTTGCTCTATGTCGCGGCAACTACTGAGGTAGTCAACGCCGCCGTAGTGGTCGAGAGGGCGGAAGAAGGACATGCCCTGCCGATTCAGAGGCCTGTCTACTTCGTGAGCGAGGTACTTTCCGAGACTAAGACAAGATACCCCCACATCCAGAAGCTGTTGTACGCCATCGTCCTCACTCGGCGCAAGCTCCAGCACTATTTTCTAGGCCACCCGGTCACTGTGGTCTCGTCTTTCCCCCTTGGGGAGATAGTCCAGAACCGGGAGGCGTCTGGAAGAATCGCCAAGTGGTCGGTCGAGCTCATGGGGGAAACCCTCTCCTACGCCCCTCGGAAGGCCATCAAGTCTCAGGTATTGGCAGTTTTCGTTGCAGAATGGACCGACACCCAACTACCCCCGGCGCAAGTTCAGACCGAGCTCTGGACCATGTACTTCAATGGGTCGTTGATGAAGATGGGGGTAGGCGCCGGATTGCTATTCATATCACCCTCAGGGGTTCACATGCGCTACATCATCCGTCTCCACTTCCCCGCCTCCAACAACGTAGCCGAGTACGAGGCCCTCGTCAACGGTCTGCGCATCGCCATCGAGCTCGGGGTTCGACGCCTCCACGTTCGGGGAACTCACAGTTGGTAATCGACCAAGTGATGAAAGATTCGAGCTGCCACGACCCCAATATGGAAGCCTACTACAAGGAGGTCCGAAAGCTCGAGGACAAATTCTACGGCCTCGAGCTCAACCACACCGCCCGCCGGTACAACGAAGCTGCTGACGAGCTGGCCAAAATCGCGTCCACTCGAGGTACGGTCCCTCCCGACGTTTTCTCGAGGGACCTTCACAAGCCATCCATCGACCTAGGCTCGGGGGCTCCTGCCCTCGAGCAAGGGGTCGACCCACCCCCCTCGACCGATCCCCCCTCGAACGGGGAAGAAGTCATGGAGGTCGACGGAACGGCCGCAATGCCAACCCCCTCGACGGACTGGCGCACACCCTACCTCGATTATCTGATACGGGGTGAGCTCCTAGAAGATCGCACCGAGGCCCGCCGTATAGCCCGACGCGCCAAAACCTACGTCTTGTATGGGGATGGTCGCGAGCTGTACCGACGCAGCCCTACCGGTATACTTCAGCGTTGCCTCACCCTCGAGGAGGGGAGGGCACTACTGAAGGACCTACATTCGGGGGCTTGCGGCCACCACGCGGCGCCAAGAACGCTGGTAGGAAGCGCCTTTCGACAAGGTTTCTACTGGCCGACAGCCGTCACCGACGCTACCAAACTCGTTCGATCTTGCAAGGGATGTCAATTCTACGCCAGGCAGACCCACCTAACCGCCCAAGCTCTTCAGATGATACCCATCACCTGGCCGTTCGCAGTATGGGGGCTCGACATGGTTGCCCCCTGAAGAGAACCAAAGGTGGCCACACCCACCTCCTCGTGGCTGTAGACAAGTTCTCGAAGTGGATCGAGGCTCGACCCATCGCCAACATTCAGTCTCGACAAACCGTGCTATTCTTCACCGACATCATCCACCGCTTCGGGGTCCTCAACATCATCATCACCGACAACGACACCCAGTTTACCGGCCAAAAGTTCCTGGACTTCTATGACCACCACCACATCAGGGTGAATTGGTCTACAGTCGCCCACCCTTGAACTAATGGACAGGTCGAGCGCGCCAACGGTATGGTTTTGCAGGGCCTCAAGCCAAGGATCTTCGATCGGCTGAACAAACATGGCAAGAGATGGGTCGACGAGTTGCCCGCTGTACTATGGAGTCTTCGAACGACACCAAGTTGAGCCACGGGGTTCTCCTCGTTCTTCTTGATCTATGGGTCTGAGGCCGTCCTCCCCACAGACCTCGAGTACGGGTCCCCTCGACTAAAGGCCTACAGCGAGCAGGCCAACACAGCAGCCCGAGAGGACTCCCTCGACCAGCTCGAGGAAGCCCGAGACGTGGCCCTCTTCAAGTTGGCAAAGTACCAACAAACGCTACGGCGCTACCAAGACAAAAACATGCGCAAAAGGGACCTCGACGTCGGCGACCTCGTGCTGCGCCACCGACAAGGCAACAAGGGACGTCACAAGCTGACGCCACCTTGGGAGGGACCCTTCATTGTGGTGGAGGTGCTGAAGCCAGGCACTTACAAGCTGAAGAACGACAAGGGCGAGATCGTCACCAACGCATGGAACATCGAACAACTACGTCGTTTCTATCCCTAAGGCCTTGAGGCCTTGTACATTTCCCGCATTATGTACACTTATCGCATTATGAATTAACAAAATGTTCTCGAAATACATTTCACATTCGTTCATAATTTTAAGATAGCCTTGACTCTGCTCTGGCAAAGTCAAGCCTCCCTCGGGGGCTGACAGGGGGCCCCCCTCCTGAGTCCTCTAAAAACCCGAACATTTTTTCGAAACTTGGCTTTCCCTCTCGATCTTCACCTCGAGTACGCTTCACGGCCAAGTGAAAAACGCCTCGAACTCCCTAAGGGTCGAGGGCCGTCGAGCCGGGGACTCTCCTACGCCTTAGGGCTATGGTATCCCCACTCGCTCCCCCCCTCCAGGGATACGAGCGTGCGTCGAATACTAAGTCCATAGGCAATGACTCAGGCGAAGAGAAGTAGGGACAGCTCGAGAAATAAAAACAATTAGATGCATCTCGAACAAAATACATTAAAATTAAGAAGCCCCCAGGGGCTCGACATTGTATCATTACAAAAGCTAAACTATTACATGGACCTTCTTGTCCAGATTTGGCTCACAGGCCTCGACTAATCGGCGCCATCTCCATTCGCCGAAGGGAGCACTTCAGGCTTGAAGAGCTTTGTCAGCTCGCCTTCGAGCACTTCTGCGGCCTCGATCAGCTCGTGGCATCTCGCCACGTTCTCGTCGTCAGTCAGCCCCGGGTCGGTGACAAAGCCGCTGGCGACGACACTGAGGTCGTAGATATAGCCCGAGCGGACGACCGCGAGCGCCCGCTTCACGCCCACGTGCAGAGCAGCACGGACTTGCTCTGTCACCTCTTGCGTCATGGAGTAGAAGCGGTGCAAGAGGGAGACCCCTCGCGCGTCGCCCTCGACCGTTGGCTCCGGCTCGACCCCCAGGTTGTCGCAGAAGGAGGAGATGGCGCCCTCGAGCCTCTCGTTAAGGCTGGCCTCCGCCCCGAGGAGGCCCTGAAGACTGGACAGGTCCTCGTGGGCTCGGACCTTTTCTGCTGCGAGCTCTGCCAGAACAAGCACAGGACTCAGTCAAAACCAAAAAGTAGAGGAAGGGTCAAGACCAAGCAAGCTCGATAACACTCCCAAAAACTCACCTTTGGTGTGCGCCTCCAGGGTGACGTAGCCCTGCTCGGTCCTCTCAAGTTGATGGCGGACGTCGACAAGCTCCGCAGCTTGGTCGCCGATTCTAACCTGGAGGTCCTCGATGACCTTGCCAGCACCATCGAGGGCCCTCTTCTGGCTAGCCGCCACCTCCCCCAGAGTGGCGATCTGGGCTCGGGCCTTCTCCTCCGCGACACCCAGCGCGTCGCGTTCACGGGAGACGACGTCAACGTCCCCCTGGAGCCCCCGGATACTCTCCGCCGCCAGGGTCAGCTCCTCCCTCAGTTGGGCGGCCTCCTCCTCCGCCTTGCGCTGGGCCTCCTGGGTAGCATCCCGTTGCTACCCGACCTCGATAACCGCCTTGAGGGCGGCCTTAACCCTCGACTGCGCCGTCTCCTGGGCAACCTGGGCTCCCTCCTGTGCAGCCGCCACCCCGGCCCTCGCCTGGGCGACCTCGACCTTGGCCCTCAACCTCTCCCGGGAGGCCTCCTCCTGGGCGGCCTTGGCCTCCTCCCGCGCGACTGCCGCCTCGGCTTTTGCCTGGGCGGCCTCGACCTCCGCCATCTCCAGCGAAGTGCGGAGGGCAGGAAGCTGCTCCTGCACCCGGAGGATGAATTGGGACTTATCGTACGACCTCGCCCTCAACGTCTGATAGGGATGAAAAGGAAGGTCATCAGAAAGGAGCAGCCAGGTAACCCAAGAAAGATCAAAGGAAGAACGAAGCTTACCTCCATCCCCCGGTGCAGATCTACGGAAGCAACCTCCGCCGACAGGCGCACAACGTGCTCGAGCCACGCCCGGAACTCCTCCAGGTGCTCCCACTCTCCGAGCTTGGCCTGGTCGTCGAGCTTGAAGAGGGTGCGCCCTGGGTCTCGGGGGTCGGCCAGCTCGAGGGGTTCCTGCCCCCAGAACCCGCTGCGGCGGTCAATCCTCTCCTGAACCTCCCGCACGATGCCCTGGCGCATCTCAGGGCCACCCCCGTGGAGCACCACCCGCTCCGCCAGAGTAGGGAAGGGAGCCGCCCCCTCGAGCTGGGCTCTCCCGACCTCGGGGTCACCTTGTGGGGCCGCCGCTGGCCCCTCCGAGTCATCACCCCTAGGCGGAAGAAATCCCCGCCGGGAGAACAACCCTGCGCGGTGAAGAAAGCAAACGATCAGCGCCCCACGCCGCAGGCTCACCGGGGGTCGACTAAGTTAGAGGACGGATTACCTTGAGACGACGATTGCCCGACCTCGAGACGAGGCTGAGCTGAAGCCTCGGACGTTCACGTCCGCCGCGCCGCTTCTCGGTAGCGCCGCAACAGCCCCCTCCGGTTCCGACGAAGGGGCCGCCGCTGCGGCCATCTCCGCTGGGTCCACCAGCTCCGCCACCATCTCGGCCACCTCTTCGGCAGTGGTCGTCACCGACATCCCCGCCACCTTCGCCGCGGGCGTCGCCTCGAGCTGCTCGGCCCGTCCACCCTCCTCAGGCTCTGGAACCGGTGCCGAAGTCCCCTCGACGAAGACCTCCTCCGGCGATGGTTCCTCCGACGCGGCAGCAGCCACGCTCCCGCGCTCGAGTTGCAGACGCGCCTCCCGTAACGCGAGGCTCTCGGGCCACCGCCTCGGCGCCGGGCGCTCCGGCGTCTCTCCCTCGCCGGCGATGGTCAAGTCGACCACCTCCACTTCCACGGCGGCTTGGGGCTCGACCCCCTCTGTCACGGCCGTCGTCGACGCCGGCTCTGCGCCTTCCGAGGCTGCGGGCGCGCCTCCCTCCGACGAGTGGGTGGGCACCGCCTCGACCGCCAGTCCGGCGGACCCCGCCGACGCGGTGGGCCGACCCGTCTCTTCCCCCGCTCGAGCTAGCTCCGCAGCGGCCTTTGCCTGCCCTCGCCCCATTGCCTCCCATGCCTTGACCGACCACGCCGCCTCTGGGGTGAGGGTCGAAGGGGATGGGGCAGCAGGACTGGCCTCGACCGCGGCCCCCGACCTCAGCCTCTTCGCCGGGGTAAGGGACGCGCCCTCCGCCGAGCGCTTTGACCTGAAAAAGAAGCCCATACGCGACGGTAAGCACGAGTCATAACCAACGAAAAACATTCGGGGTCCGCAGGAAAGTAACTTACCCCAGCGGAGTCATGGGGTTTCGGCCAATGGACTTCGAACCGCTCGGGGGCTTCTGCGAGGCACGCCGGGAGCCACTCCTCCCGCTAGCGCTGGCCGCGGCGGGGGTCGAGGCCGCCCCCAGCGCCATCTCCTGGGCGGGGACCGACGACGTTTCCGTCGACCCTCTCCGGACCTCCTCCTGCGTCGACGAGCTCGACGCCCGCGCGCTCGACCGGGCAGACGCCGGGGGCGTGCTCGACCGACCCCTCGATGGGGATCGCGACGAACGCCCGCTCGACTGCCGCGACACTTCACCTTGAGGAGCCACGGGGCGCTCCCCCCGCGGCTCAATCTCGCCATTTGGGGCCGACCTCGACGTCGACCCCTCTCCTCCTCTAGTTCCAGCGGCCGCCCTCTGCCGCTCGGGCACCGCTTGTTCCTCCTCGAGCCCTCCTTGCGTCTCGGCTTCCCCATCGCTACTCTCCTCCTCCTCATCCTCCTCCGAGGGCGACTCCTCCTCGGAAAGACCGGCCCGCCTCTGCCGGGCTCGGCGCTGTTCACGCTCCTGCTTCTCTCAGGCCCTCTTGCCCTTCTTCCTCTTCGTCTTGTCCTTGTCCTTCTTCTCCTGCTCGGCCTGAAGGCGTCTCGCCTAGGAGTCGCCTCGCTCCTCCTTCACCGATGGCAACGACTTCCGGAAGATGACGTCCCCCTGAGGGGCACAGAGCAGTTAGAACACAGGCAAAGAAAGCAAGCAAGACAGGCAAGGACATTAATAGGGAGAAGGTGTCGTACCAGCTGGACATGCCCCTGGTCAGGCATCATGGGGACGCTGGCAACGCCCTTCACCTCGAACGCGCCAGTGAACGAAGCGCGCACCCGGCGAACCACCCTCTCGAGGGGTAGCTCATCCTCCATGAGGCGGCACCCTGCGAGATCGACCCCCGAGCGCATCTCGTCGAGGCGTATCGGGCGAGCCATCAGCGGCATGACCCGCCGCTAATGGAAGGCCAACGCGACGATCGCCGCCGTGAGTCCCGCCTTCTTCAGACGGGCAATCGCGTCGAGCAGGTGGCCGAGGAGCGACTGCTTCTTCCTCTCGACGTCGTACCTCCAGTGGTCGGGCCTCACGTTGATTGTCCTCCCGGTGTAGGCGGGGAACAAGCCGTCGTCGTTCCTCAGGTAGAACCACCCGGAGTGCCATCTGGAGTGGCTTGAGGTGAGCTTCGACGGAATCCAGCTGTCCGCCCTCTTTAGGGCAATGCTACAGCACCCCGTCCTGACCATCTTGCGGTTGCCGAGCCCAGCCGAGGTGTGGAACAGACTCGCCTCGAACAGGTGGAGCCACAGCTCCCAATGCGGCTCCACTCCCAGGTATCCTTCGCACATCGCGGTGAAGACCGCCGCGTGACAAACGCCATTGGGGGAGAGGTGCTGGAGCTCCACGTCATAGTAGTGGAGAATCCCGCGCAGAAGATGGTTGGGGGGAACTCCTAGTCCCGCCCGATGGAAAGATTTGAAGCTAACCATGTAGCCCTCCAGCGGGTTGGGCTCAACATGCTCCTGCGGCGGCACCACCCACTCCGGCCGGTCGACGGAGGTGATGGGCCGGAGGAGGCCACTCTCCACCAGGTCTCCCAGGCGCGGCACAGTCGTCGACGATGGGAGCCACGCATCAGGGCAGTGCAGATGGTAGCTTACCATGGGGGCATGCCTGTATTGCGGCATTTGAGACTCAGTTGCGGCGTCAATAGCAAGCTAAGGACGCCCTCTCGTCGATCAAATAGAGGGTAGGAACATTTATCGTTTTGCTGTAATTATCCTGGTTTATGTATAAGACTATAATTTTTCTCTTTTTTGTTTTTCTATCCTTTTTTTATTTATTGGCTGTGAACATGCCAAATGTAGAGTCCGAATATTGAATATCCTTTATCAAAAAAAAGATGTACTGTGCTCCTAGTCCATGAAGAAGATAAAATAAATTTCTGTTCATTTTTCACATCGAAATCTCCGCCTCCAGTCCGTCCTGCTCCTGCACGCTCCCGACCCACACTTCCCACCAGCCATGGCGATGGCGGCGCCGGCGCCGGCGGCCACCCGCCTCCACACCCCGTTCCTCCTACTTCCTTCCCCGCCACGACCCCACCCTCCACTCCGCCTGCACACCCCGTTCCTCCTGCTTCCTTCCCCACCGCGACCCCACCCTCCACTCCGCCTCCGCTTCCTCCTGCCGTCCCCGCCGCCGCTCCGCCTCCCGCTGCTCGCGGCCGCCGCCGTCTCCGCCGGCGGCGGCGGGGAGGAAGCCGCCGCCAGGAAGGCCGACAAGGCCAGGCAACTGCAGAAGCGGGTCCTCGTGGTCGTCGCCATCGGGGTGGGCGCAGGTGGCACCGTGGTGGCCGGCGGCTGGGTGTTCGCCGCCGCCGTCGCGGCCGCCGTCCTTGCCGGCTCTCGGGAGTACTTCGAGCTCGTCCGCAACACTGCTGGCGGAGGCGTGACGCCGCCACCGCGCTACGTGTCCCGCGTCTGCTCCGCCATCTGCGCTCTCATGCCCATCCTTACGCTGTAAGGCCGCATCGCGTTTCTTCTTCCGTTGCTTATCTTTTAGCGCGCGCTCTGTCTCTCTCAGCTGAAATTTGCTTCGAGCGGAGGTGGAATTTATTTAGCTAAGATTTGAATGAAGCGTCAATCAATCTTTTTGAGCAATGTGATTGTGAGCTGCCTACTACTTACAGTAGGTCATAGTGGATCTCACATCTGAGTGTTCCAGGAAAGGCAGCCGTGCATAAAATTGCTTCATCCTAATCGTATGTAAGTTTGATGACAATTATATGAACTTGGTTGCAGTGGAATACTGTTCTGACAAATAGGAGATGAATGAATTGAAGCCAGTTCATCAGCTACATTAAAGAAATTTTAGCCTTAGAACTTTCAGCCTGTGAAATTGAGTAATTGAGTAATCTGCTGGAATGATTATTAAGATTTCGGGTTATGGGATATTGGGATTATTTGGAATTTACTGGTCTATGGTACATTAGGCCAGAGTGGCACTTCAGGGTTCTGCTCCTCATCACTATATTGTCATTCCTGAATGCAGTAAGAAAGAAAAGTACTAATGCTTGTTCTAATATCCCCGCAATATAGTTGAGTTACAAATTGCTTGGGATTTCCTACATCAGTAGTGCAAAACCTCTTTTAAGTTCATTAATTAGTTTTCAACAAGATAGGTGTAGTCTGTAGATATATCATGGTGATACTGCTAAGGATTCGCAAACTCAATCTGAGAGCATAAATGACCTACATACATTTATTTATATATTTTACATATTCATCTATTGTTTCATGTCAATATGACTACAGTTTTGATTTCTGATGTTTCGCCTTTCTATTTGCTTAGGTACTATGGACGCATGGATGTTACTGTGGCATTTTCTGCGTTCATTATTGCAATATCATTGCTTTTACAAAGAGGAAATCCTCGTTTTGCTCAGCTAACTAGTTCAGCTAACATCCATTCAGCTAACATACTATGGGCAGAGAGGCTGGTGCGCTCGAACGTGGGGGTGGAAGGTATGTTCCCAATCTCCCCTCTCTTTACTCTCACACGCGTAGAAGCCCGGCTCAAAGGGCGTCTAAGGCAGTGGCGGGAAGAAGGAAGCAGGGAAAGCAATGGCGAGAAGAAAGCAGCCGACTCCCGACCTTCGGTATTTATAACCGGAAGCCCAACCGACGGATCCAACGAACAGGCAAGTGAATCTCCGCATTTAATGCACCCACCTACCGCCTCCTCGTATTCCTCCAGGATAAGGTGTGCCCGTCGCGTCATCGGGTTCCACACCGCACTCCGCGCCGCGCCCTGTGCCTACTACTGTTGCGGCCGAACGGACATCTCCTAAAAAGGCGCGCGACGGTAAGCGTTATCTTCGGAGGTAAGCAACCGACGACGGCCCGTCTGTCAAAATCTCGAGGGGACGAAGGCTGGCCCTCGAACGGGGTTCGACAGCCACCCTCGAGTACCTGAGGTCAGAAAGGACCCAGGGTTACGGACTCCGGTCCACCCCCAAGTCTCGAGGGAACGAAGGCTAGCCCATGCATAGGGTTCGACAGGTGCCCTCGAGTACTCAAGCGCAACGGACGGATCCAACAAAAACGCAGGTATGTCCCCGCATTTAATATACCTACCTACCCCCCCCTCGTATTCCACAGGATAGAACGTCACCTTCGGAGGCGAGCGGCGGACGTCGACCCGTCCGTCAAATCTTGAGGGAGCGAAGGCTGGCCCTTACATAGGGTTCGACAGCCGCCCTCGAGTACCTGAGGTCAGGAAGGACCCATGGTTACGGACTCCGGTCCACCCCTAAAATCTCGAGGGGGCGGAGGCTGGCCCTACGAACGGGGTTGACAGCCGCCCTCGAGTATGCGAGTCAGGGATGACCCAGGGGGGGCAGGCGCGAGCCCCTAGCTCGAGAACGAACTCTCGAGCTCCCCCCGGGACATATCCGAGGCATAACCATGGAATACCCAAGGATCCCTACGCCGGGAGGCATCAAGCCACCAACTCCCATTGAACGGAGTTGGCACCTAGGTAAGCCACACGGTCTTGCTTAATGAGAACGCCTCAGGGCTTCTAATCGACTCCTATCGAATGGAGCACGAGTTCTCACTTGGAGTTTTACCCGTACCGGGCACGATTTCTACAGATTTCTACCCAACACCAGCTCATAGAGGACTTCGAGGCTCGTCCTAACGAGGATAGCACGATGCTCTTCGCCCCGCAATCCGAACGCAAGGATCCGTGGGAAGGACGCTAGGAGGTAGTGAAAGCCCAGCCGCACAGGGCTCGAGGGCCCGACTACGCACGACACCCCTCGACGAAAGAGGGTCGAAAACACTCGTAACCTGGCAGACAGAGTTGACCTCTCGGTAGGGGCACTGTGACTCCAGTATAACGCTCGAGGGAGCGAAGGCTGGCCCTTGGAAGGGTTCGACAGCCGCCCTCTAGCACCTCCTTTTCAGGGAAAGGAACGCTCATAACCTGGCGAACGGAGTCGACCCCTCGGTAGGGCGCCACGTCTCCAGGTAACCTTAGATCCCCTCGATAAAACACACTTTAAAGCCCCCAAAGGAGTTCTTAATCACTCCTCTGAGGACTCGGGGGCTACCCCCGCGCGCGCACCCCACGGAGAACCGAACCTCTTACTAACTCTGCAGGTCAATGGCAAAAGCCCCTGTGCGGATCCCTCTTATCCGCACAGAGGCTCGGGGGCTACTGTCGGGTACAAAGGTAAGGGGTACCCTAAACCCTTCGAAAAACTGACGCTCAACATAGCAACCATTTTTAAGACAAGACCCGATCAGCTGCTCAAGTCCACAAAGAAGGGCCCATCACGCGAAGGCCCCCCACAGCGGCAACAGCAACCAGCCGTGGGCCGGCCCATTCCTGGAAAGACAGACGGACCAGGGGTCGAACGAACGACCCCTCCGCCTCCGCCTCAACCCCGAATGACAGACCGGGGGTCGAACGAACGACCCCTCCGCCTCCGCCTCAACCCCGAATGACAGACCGGGGGTCGAACGAACGACCCCTCCGCCTCCGCCTCAACCCCGAATGACGGACCGGGGGTCGAACGAACGACCCTCGGGCAGGAAGCTCGATCAGCTCACCTTTTCCCGGTATGGGTTAAAGGGGATCCGACGCGCCTACCTGCCCCCGCCCAACGGCATGGGCGCCCACTACCGCGGTCAAATCCACCAACTCACCGCCCATGCCCTGGATCTCCGTCAACTGTGTTGCCGCTGTAACCACGTCGCGAGTACGGACTCCAGAGGCACCCCTCGAGTCATGAACAGGACAACCCTCGACTGTGTCTTCAGGGATACGACAAGGCCACGCTGGTCTCGACCCCCCCTCGACCAGGGGACTCGACCCCTGCCTACAACCACTCCGGTATGGGACCTGTCCCGTCCGCCCCGTCCCGCGTCAGCAACGTCCAGTCCACCATCACCATGCCCCGGAACACCGGAAGGACCGGAACGCCATGCCGCCACAGTGATCGACGTCCCTTCGTTGGCATGGCACCACAGACATGCCTCCCATACTGCAACAGTTTAGAACTTTGTACTCCCAGGCCTCCCCTTAGTCTATAAAAGGGGACGCTGGGATAGAAGAAAGGGGATTTTTTCCACACGAACACACACACGGGTATTCGCATTCAGACATCAGCTCTGACCCTCGCACACCACACATCCGATTGCTTGATCAACCTCTCAAGCAATCAACCTACCACCTAGGATAGCACTGCTAGCCCTAGGCCTTAGCTCATCCTGAGCACCCGCGTGTAAAATAGCTTGTACCCCCTTGTACGAGCACTTCGGTGCAAGATAATACAATACATCCTACCCCGCTGGACGTAGGACCCTCTGTGCCCGAACCAGGATAAATCTTGTGTTCTTCTTGCATCACATCTGAGAGAGGGAGCACGCAATATACAAATTTACTAGCCGGTGGACTTGACCCCCTGGGTCATAACACCGACAACAATGCTAACTACAACTATTTGTGGCTCCTAAAGTGATTTTTTTCTTTTATCATGTCACACCTTTATTATCTCTCCCTTTCTTTTTTAGAATGGACCACTTTCTCTCTCCTTAAGCATATGTATCTTCACCAAGATAATATGACAAGTTTAGAGCACCTGCTTTTTTTATCCGAGCCTACATAACACTTGAGGCTACAAGCAAAAAACATACATCGGAGAAGCCCTCAGTCATCAGTCAGACAGTCAGTCACTACTGTAGCTTGTTCTGACTCCCAGCCGGTCCCGGGCCTGCTTCCTTGCACCTGGATTACATTCCTCCTCCTTGGAAGCAGTCTTGGTCAAGGCCCGTCCCTGTGAGAACATGTGTACCTTTATTTTTTGTCAAACTTTCCACGCGTGTAACATGTCATTGTCCTATCATGTTTACCATCAGGTCTCAGTTTCATGAATTATCACCAAAGGGTTTGAATTACTACAATATTGCCCGTCTTATCTCCGACTCTAGTATGTTTTCTCCTGTCACAAACTAATAGGTTATAAGATTTGGAGCGTCCATTTTAATTGGACCCTTTATGCTGTTTTTAGAAGTTTTTTTATTCATGGAAGCAACTTGTTTGCTTGGGTTATTAACCGACTTATCAGTGACCGAAACAGTATTTTTTTCTCATAGAAAACCCGTCAAAAACAATATCAGCCGGCTTATCAGCCACCGCTGATATTGTTTTTGTTAACAAGTTTTGAATAGCTAATTTATTTAAGACAAAATAAGCCCGCTATCGAATGGCTAATTTATGTAAGACAAATTAAACAAGCACCACTTGTTTATCACTAGACTAGAGTCTTGAGGGCGTAATTAACAAGGATGCCACCTTCTTTTACACAATCCATATTTCTTTTCCTATAATTCAAGAAAATAGCAAATTACTTCCTTTTCAATTTGGAAACTCAAAAGGTGTGTCTCATCCTACTCCAGAGCAGTGGGGGCACTGGGAAGTAGGCACGTAGCTGCTATGTGGGCCCGGCCGAAAGGGTGTTGCCCGTGATGCCCAAAAGTGAGCTCTCACAAGAGACCATGAAAAGTTTTTTTCATGACCGGGTCAGGTCAACAAACAATCAAATATATATATGAGTATACGCCTTGCTTGCTTTCTTCTTGATGGTCCCCTTCCTGGCGTCCTCCCTGGAAAGTATCCCCACAGCATTATCCTATATCCACACATTCTTCCAGCATAATAGTCTCGTGGTTAGTACTAATGCACCATCTCAGTGGGTAGTAGTTCAATGGTATGGTGTTCTACCACAACCATTAGTTTAACCTAATACAATAATATATATGCATTGATTGTGTAATTGTGTTCAAGAGGGGCAAACTAGGGTTTACACTGGATTTCCTGGATTGGTTAGATCACATAAGTTGTTATATACTCGCTCAGCTCCAAAATAAATTTATTTTATATATAGAATCACTCTAAGTCAAATTATCTTAAGGTTGGCTAACTTTATAGAAAAGGGTAAGAACATCTATGACACCTAATAATAATACTCCCTCTATGCCAAATTATAAGTCATTCCAAGAATCTTGGAGAGTCAAAGTTTCTAAAGTTTGACCAAATTTATATAATATGATAATAACATATTTGATACCAACTAAATTATTAGATTCTTTATTAGTTATATTTTCATACTAAACCTATTTGATGTCATAAATCTTTATGTTTCTCTCTGTAATCTTTGGTCAAACTTAAAATGTTTTGACTCTCCAAGATTTTTGAAATGACTTACAATTTGGAATGGAGAGAATACATTATGAAAGTATATTCCATGATTTCTCTAGTGATATTAATTTAGTGTCACAAATATTGCTGACATTTTTTTGTAATTTGATCAGATTTAAAATTATTTAACTTAGAACGTGACCATAGATCGAGTTGAACCTTGGGGGGGGGGGGGGGGGTAATAAGCCAAGAGTTCAGCTTACTGTCAAAACTTTATGGATTAACACAGGTATAACTGTATTAATCTGTCATACATTCCTTATTTTGTAAAAACGCTCGCTTTATGTATGACGTTGAGTATATCAAAATAAAACTTAGATTTTCTTAAAAAAAACTAAAACTTAGGTATACATATCGACAATATATTTTTTTTGAGATATATGCATCCATGAAGTTAGGAGTGATGATACCTGAGTTCCCTAATGCATGGAGCACGCTAAAAATATAAATAATTTAAGTTAATCACATGCTATAGTTATTTAAGGTGATGCCGTTTTAACTACTTCTTCTTCCAGTCGAAATTTTCTCAAATTTTATTTTGTTTGCTTAGACCTTGATCTCATTTTTTCTATTAAAATGTATTTGCCGGACAATAAATTTGACCGACTATGGAATCAATTTGTTCTTGACAAACATACACATTATTTTTATCTTTTTTAAGCTAGATACGTACGAGTAGCATCTATTTACAATCATTTCTCTTTTAAAAATGACGGAATAAATAAACTAAACAAACACCAAAAACTTAGTCAACTGGAGGGGCTATAGTAGGTGTACGCCCTCCATCCCGATGGAAATGTCATTTTAGAATTCAAGATTTTTTATGTAATTCTTATTTTATTTTATTATACCTTATTTTATCATTATATATACTTTCATACTGTTTTATTTATTTTATTATTTGCATAAATTTTATGAATAAAATGAACAATCAAATAAGAAATCTAAAAGTAAAAAACGACACTTCCAATAGGACGGAGAGAGTATGTCTTTAAGCGCACTAACAGAAAGATAGTAAATATACCGTAAAACTATGTAGACTATGTTTGAATCTTAAGAATAGGGTTGAATCAGAATCGTACCTTAAAAATTGGGTCGAATCAGAATCGTATTGGTTTGCATGCTAGCGACCGAATGTCCGACCGAACAGGGCATCATGATGTCTGCGTCTTCAGTCATATGCAACATACACACGAAACACTCGTTACATAATTACTTGAAATATATATATGTTTTTCAAAAAAAAATAAAAAAAAATATGACGCATCATAGAGCGGGGGGACGGCCGGTCGACCAGCCGACTAACGAGGATGGTGGACGACGGTCGAAGGGAGCTCGCGTTGGACAATCTGGTGGCGGACCCGGTGTGTCGCAGCTGCCGAGGATGGCGGGGGCGATGGCCACGGAGACGAGCGCGCGCGGTGGTTAAGGCCGGCTGTGACGGGCACTGTTGTAACAGCAACAAATAGACAAAATCTGAAAATTGGCGAGCTATATATATATAGTAGTATAATATAATGAGGGTCAGCATTTCAGCTATATGTACATCTTTATCTGGGAAAGTATCGGACTTCAGCTAGACACTCTCGCTCGGTATACTATTCGTGACAGCCGCGTGGCGATTGTGCTGTGCTGGCCATGCATCTAGCGGCCTGGTCGTTTTTTTTATGTTTGGCTCTCATGTGCCGTCATCGTTTTGGCCTCGATCTGACGTTTGTTGAAGTGAGTGCAACACTATACGGCTAGTATTGCATGCTTACTTTCCTATCTCAAGTTTACTTTTTCACAAGGATCAATCGCCTTACAAGAATCGATTATCGGCTGAAAATTTGGACACCGAGTGAGCCTACTATCTAGTTCTTTGTTTCACAGAAGTATAAGATTGGTATGTTGCGATCCTGGTTTAGACCTTTAAGTAATAATAGTTCTCAAGTCATATTTCATGCACGCCCACCTGGCCTTCATTTTGTTCCTATACCTCTTACACATACGACTACTCTTGCCGCAAAACTTATATTTGTTTTCTTTTTTCACACAAATAAGCATGCACTCTACACACTCTACATCAAGGAACTTCGTCATGTATTCACTTGCTTTATCAACCGGCTTATCAGTCACCGAAACAATGTTTTTTCTCTCACAACAAAACAACCAAAAACAATATCAGCCGACTTATTAGCCACCGAAACGGTCACTCGAACAGGGCGTCAATTCATTGGAAAATATTCCCTATTACGCTACAAACCAGCCACTAACGTTTACACAGGTCACGGATAAAGCAATACATGATACGTATATTATACCAACATATACCTCTATAAACTCGACCATATGTGACACACAAGCGTGGCCACCAACTGCGCGCATGTATCGTCCTAGTATATGCATGCGTGGATCATATACGCGTGTATATATACGTGTACATAGTAGGTCAAGCAACCGCGTGCGTGTGTGTACACACGTACGTACTATATTCTCTCGCTCGCGCGCGCGCGCGCCGTGCTAGCAAGTAGTTTGAATTCAACGACGACGACATACGACGTCGATCGATTGGATCCATATATATGCAGCTCTATTGGCCCGCCGGGCTGTGGCATGCAGAGAGATCGTCCGTACCTGCCTGCGACGAAGCTTCTCGTCGATCGTCATCACGTGTACCGTCGACGTCACGTCGCCGATCTCTCTCGATCTCGAGCTGCTAGCTTGCCTGTCGCCGTCAGCGGACGGACGGCGACTCGAGTCCAACACCGCGTCGAGAAAGAAATCGAGAGGCACGCACGCGCCCGCCGTCACCGGCCGTCCTACTACGTACTGTCGGACGACGACGACGACGACGACGACGACGCTTGCATTGTGTCCGGGCCGGGTCGGAGACTGAGAGACAGAGGGCGGCGGCTAACCTGAGCGTTACTCGTAGACGACTAGCTAGCTTGATTGAAGAGAGTCGTATAACGCCGATCACACTACTACAAGTTGGGTTTTTAGCTTTGGTTTAGGAGTCGGGACTAGTCTCTCACCTTTAGTTTCGGTATCCGAGCTAGTCCGGGACTAAAGAGGTTAATTAGACTAAAAGGGGCTCAAGTCAATGCAACAGGACGAGTCTTTTTAGTCCCGATTGGTAATACCAATCGAAACTATATTTTCTTTTTCAATTCATTGCATTATTGATTTATTAGGTTTTATAATTACAATATGTTTTTAAATGAGTATTTTTCGCTGCTAATATATGTATACGCGCACCTATAATTAAGTTTCGATCATTTCTGTTTAGTTCAGTTTATTTTAGTTTCAATTTAGTTATTCATATATGTTGCTAATATATACATTCGTTCGAGCATATGTTAAATATAATATATAAGAATACATCCTAATTTATAGCTCTTATTTTACAATAGTTCAGTAACGGATTTCACTTTCTCGCACTTTCACTTCGATGAAGTGTAGGTCACCGGTCTTGTATCCAATAATATCGTCGATAAAGTGTTAAATAGTACACTCTCCATTGCTTAATTACTACAAACACATGGTGTACTAACAACACTTAACAGTGCTCGAGCAGTTGGTGGAGTACATTTCTTAGTCGCAAGCACCTTTGTCTGAAATTTATTTAGTGTTTATGCTTGTTATAAATCTAAATAAATCAATAACTAATTTATACATGATCCAATTGGTATGAAATTTTTACTATAGAGGATACAATAACTAGGCCACCATAAAAAATTCATAAAAAAATCGACCATAAAATGTATGGTTATGAATTATTCAAATTAAATAAAAAAAAGAGATCTAAATTTAGAGAGTTTGTTTTTTTATTTCAATAATTGAGGGAAGTGGATTGACTGATTTTGGAGTTCAGGGAGAAAAAAAAACAGTTGTAAAAGTAGAGAGTGAAAAAGTAGACTTTTTCCGAGATAGAAAACAAAACGTGTGCTGTGTGCTCTCCTAGCGAGCGATGGGCCGTTATTAGGCCACTTTCCCACATCAGGTCGTCGATTTAAGCGAAGTTTTCCATCGACGGCCCATCATCACTGGAACAGTAGCCGCCAGAGTCCCCCTCCCCCCGTTTGAGCCGCTATCGGAGGCTACCACCATGGCTTCCTCCGACTATGTCCTCCTCAACGCCCCGCATGCCTGCGTCAGCTGCACCAACGCCACCACCGCCCGCGCGACGACGAGAAAGGGTCAGACCATCGAGGTATCCCTGGTTCTTGCGCCGCCGCCGCTCCATTCAGATCTAGTAGTCCACTGCCCGGATCTTCCAGATCACAGCAGCCCCGCCTTCTCAGCGACCCCAACATCGTCCGGGCGGTGGGAGAGCTCATCCTCCTCCGCGTACCCATCGATTGTCCACCCGATTACATCCATCCCAAGGACTGCGACTACTTCATCTACCGGCTTGACACCAAAAGTGGACCCTCCCTTACTCGGATCATCCCGTGCTCGCATCCCTTCCACGACGACGAAGTCGGCCTTCTTGGTCGCGGCGAGCACTACACAATCGCTGTGTTGGCTTCGTCGACGCCGCCGGCAATTGACGTCTATGACCTTTGTTTGTTTCATTCTGAGACTCCCGATACATGGATCTGCACACAGGTGTGGGTGGAGGAACCCCAAAAGGAGTTCCCGTTAGGAATTCAAATTCCCCACAATTGCCACCGGATCTTGTACCATGACACCACCACCGTGATCACAATCGGAGGCGAAGGTGGTACAATAGGCTGGGTCGATCTCTGGCGCGGCATCCTGCTCTATGACGTGCGAACTGGGTTGTCCGAAATCCTTGCGTGGCATCTCTGTCATCAACAATAATCAAACAGGCCAGCCTTACCTTAAGCTATAGTTCATTTGGAAGCTAAAGCCTCCACTCAGCTTTGTTCTCATAATTGTAAGAAGACAGGGTTGCCAACACGGCGCTGGGTGATGCATGACTGGGTGATCACCACATGGATCAACACCAAGATGAGCAACTCTTGGGAAGATTGGAACGAGGGGCAGAGGATCCAAGCTTCTAATGTCACAGTTGACAGCCAACTCAATTCAGAACTGCTGGACTCGGGGTTGTTTCTGAATAAACCACAGGTGGATGGTGGTGATGGCGCAGGGCGGCGATCCCTACAGAACCTCATTGTGTGTGATCCTGCTCCTGCAATTGTTGCGGCTGATGAAGATGTTGTTTATTTGATGGCTAGGGTCGAGTTTCAAGACCCCACGGCATGGGTTGTGGCCCTTGATACAAAGAATAACACATTGCGAGGAGCAGCTGAGTTTGGTACTGAAAGGGAACGTGGTTACCATGTTTTGTGTTGCCCTACTACCATCTCCATGTACACATGATGAATATGGAGTGAGAAAAAGGTTGCCCTGCCAGATACGACTCATCTAGTTTTATTATTATCGAATATATATCAGCAAAAGCATATTTAGTATTTGTTCTCTGTGGGTTTTTATTCTGTGTATATATAGTATGTGATCAACTGCACATTCTGTCTGTCATGGTTTCTGTCATTCAGTTGCATTTTCTGTTTATAAAATGTCCATTGACAGTTAACTATCCATTATAATTGTTTTACTTGTTCTTTAGATAGTAATAATCTGGACCAATTTGGCAGTAAACATGGATATATATCACCTTCATCGTCATGTTTCTTGTTTCACTGCAGGTGGTAACTATCAGGTAATTGATGCTGGGGAGTCTTGTGCATAACATCTTATTTGGATACATTCAATTCCTTCCAACCTAGGACTGTTTGGATTGAGGACGAGTGCAGCCAACAAACAAGCCTGTAGGTGAATTAGAGTAGATTGGTAGACGAACAAGCCTGTTGGTGAATTAGAGTAGATTGGTTAGCTACAAGGCAGGCAGCATTAAGTTCATTTGCCTAATTAAGATCAAATTGACGCCAGCCAAGCTCAACTTTTGAGATCTATCTATCTATCTAGGCAAGATATCTATTGTGCTGTAATAACGCTGAAGACAGTCGGTTATGGTTCCTTAACATTATGCTTGCCGTTGGAACCTGAAGCTTTTTATGATCACTATTGTTTTTTTTTCTTCAGTTGGCTGATTTTAATTAAATTACTACTACATGCATCTCCAAAGAAAGTAGAGGCGATTATCTAGTAAAAATGTTGGTAATTCTCTGTATAATATAGCACGGAGTAACATCTAGCTGCTACTAAAAGGTTCCTAATTTTGTATTTAGCACTGAAGACATAGCTGCTACTAAGGGGGTGTTTGGATCCTCTTGGCAAATTGGCAAATTGGCAAAAAAGCAAAAGAACTGCTACTTTTTAGCAAATAGATCCAAACATGCAAGGCAAAAAAAATGGCAAAAGAGCAAAAATTTGACATTTGTCATTTGCTACTTTGGAGTGGCAAATAAAGGCAAATAGAAAATCCTTCCACTCATACCCCTCCCTCTTATGCATGACATGTAAATGAGTGTAATTATTAGGGGTACAATTGTCTTTGTATGTGTCATTTGCCATTTTCCATTTTCCATTTGCTAAGGGATCCAAACACCCCAAGTGGCAAAAGATTTGTCAAATTTATTTGTCATTTGCCAGAGGATTCAAACACCCCTAAGTCTGTGATGGTCCATTAGGTTAAATCAACTTAATTTCTTGATCATCACGAACTAAGACTAAGTCATTTGGTTAGGTTTCTTGTAGTGAAACGCAACTTGAATAATAATTACCAAATACAAAAGAAACGTTACACACTTTATATTCTAGTTTTTTTTTATCTAAACCGGCCGGCCGGCCGGCCGTGACATCATTAATTCTTCCCTATGCATGGATTCCTTGGTAGTCGTAGAGTAGTCGTGATCCTATTTTTGGGCCACCAATGGTGGCTGGCACACCGTCCCGAACCTCGATCTGTCACACTGCATACATGCATGCATGAACAATCTTTTATTTAGCCATACTCTTCCCCTCAATTTCCCCCCTTTCCGAGCGTACGTACGTGCGCATTCTGTCCGATCCGCGGACGGAACATGCAATCCCCCGTGCAATAATCGCAGTCGTCGTCGTCTGCACCGGCCGGCCGGCCGGCCATAATCCACCGTGTCAACCTCATCGGCCACCGCCGAGCGAGGCGTTGTAATTAGTTGCAGTGTTGTTGTTATACGTTCAGGTAGCATTAAATATTCCGGCCTTACGTACGTCGGCCAGATCTGCCGCGCGCGTTACGTACACGTACGTACGTTGTCCTCGAGCTGCTGGTCGATCAGACAGATCGGAGCCGCCGCCGCTGCTCGCCGGAGGAGAAGAGCTAGGAGGGGAGAGCTAGAGGCCAGGAAGGAATTGAAGAAATCAATCAATCAAAGATCGATAGCATGGGCCGGCGAGGAGCGCGCGACGACGACGACGACGGAGCCCAAGCCCACCACCAATGCTCTCCCTGAAGTTGAGGGCCATCCTGTTCCCCTTCCAGATGGAGCCTCGCCGCGAGGAGCTGCTGCACGAGCTAGGGGACATGTGGGACGAGATCGGGGAAGCGGAGGACGACCGACGAGGGTCGCTGCAGGCGTTAGAAGAGGAGTGCCTGAACGTGTACCGATCCAAGGTGGAGCAGGTCCGGCAGCACCGCGGGCAGCTGAAGCGGGAGATCGCTGACTCCGTCGCCGAGGTCGCCGCCATCTGTGCCACCATCGGCGAGCCATCTTCCACCGTGCACACCGCCTGTTCCTCGCTCCAGGTACGTGTACGTTTGTGTTGTGTTGTGCCGGACGAGCGACGTCGTCGGTGGTGACGACGGGTTAATTGGCCGGGACCAGGGCACAGGGAGCCTGAAGGAGGAGCTGGGACTGATCACGCCGGAGTTAGCGGAGATGAGGCGACGGAAGGAGGAGAGGCGGCGTCAGTTCGCCGACGTCACACGGCGAATCCATAAGATCCAGGAGGAGATGAACCTCCAGCTAGGCGGCGGCGGCGGCGATGTCGGACACGGCCAGGCTCATGCTCCTCATGCCGCCGTCGTCGTTGATAGCTCTGACGACCTGACGACGACCAAGCTCGACGAGCTCAGAGCCTACCTGCACCACCTACAGCTGGAAAAGGAGAGTCGCACGAAGAAGGTGGCGGATCTCGTGGCTCAGCTGCACTCGTCGTCCTTGGTTCTCGGCATGGATCCTCGAGAGGTAAAAACCATCGTCCATGGCGACGCTGGCGGTGCCGTGCAGGTGCAAGCCGCCGGTGACATCAGCGACGGCGCCATTACTGCGCTGGATGCTGGCATCGAGAGGCTCAGAGAGATCAAACGGAGTCGAATGGAGAAGGTACTACTACGCCGACCACCGTTGAATTCAATTCAATTGAAATGAATTGAAATATATATGCAAAAATGGGTGGGTGGCAGCTGCAAGACCTGGTGGGAAGCATGCTGGAGCTATGGAACCTGATGGACACGCCGGCGGAGGAGCAGCGGCGGTTACAGGGCGTGGCGTGCAACATCGCCGCGTCCGAGGACGAGATCACGGCGCCTGGAGCGCTGTCGTTGGCATCCATACGTGACGTGGAGGACGAGGTGGTTAGGCTGGAGAAGCTCAAGGAGTGCCGGATGAAAGACCTCGTCGTTAAGAAGCACGAGGAGCTCGTGGAGATCCGCCGTCGCGCGCGCCTGCTCCCGGAGGAGGAGGACGACGCCACCGTCATGGTGCTGGACGCCATCGCCAACGATGCTGAGCGGCGGGCTTTGGTCCTGGAGCGGCTGGAGGTGCAGATCTCGGAGGCAAAGGACCTCGAGTTCAGCCGGAAGGACGTGTTGGAGAAGATGGACAGGTGGCAGGCCGCGCTCGAGGAGGAGTCCTGGCTCGACGAGTACAGCAGAGTGCGTCCGTCGATCGTCACGTCAGATTCTCTGAACAATTATTATTTCTACAAAAATGGACTCACTCACTAATCGAGCTAGCTTCTACTTGTTGTAGAACGAGAACAGATACAACGTCGGCAAAGGGACGCACCTCGTGCTCAAGCGCGCCGAGAAAGCGCGATCCTTGGTCAGCAAAATGCCAGCAATGGCGGAAGCTCTGATGGCGAAGGTGGTTGCGTGGGAGAAGGAGAGAGGCGCCAAGTTCGAGTACGACGGTGTACGCCTGCCTAGCTAGCTTCGATCTTCTGCAAAACAAAAACCCTCTCCGTCCATCACCTGCTAACGTTGAATTGATTGATCGATGCATGCAGGAGGTGCTGCTGGACATGCTGGAGGACTACGGAAACACGAGGAAGGAGAAGGAGCAGGAGCGGAAGCGGCAGCGGGACCAGCGGCGTCTACTACAGCAGGTACAGGGCGTGGCGGCGGCGACGGACGTGGCGCGGGACGTTTCGTCACCCGTGGCTCGACCGCCGCCCAAGAACATCAAGAACGTCACGAGGACGCTGTCGATGGGGGGGAACGCCGGCGCCGGCGGCGGTGGCAGCGCTAGGAAGGCGGCGCCGGCGTCGTCCAGGCCTGGCACGCCTAGCTTCCTCAAGTCGCCCATGTCGGCGCGCCGTGGCGGGAGCGACGAGGGGCAGATGCTCTCGTCCAACTCCTTTGAGTGATTTTTTTTTTGGTTGTTGTTGTCAATAGCTGGAATGGCTGTAGATATCGATCTGCATTCTGCGACGCCCCGAAATCTCACAGTATGTTTTAAATCTGATCATGAATCCTCCGTTGAATTCAAACTGTTTGCTGCAAAAGTACTCTGATTCTTCCCCGGATGTGCATCACTGCATGCATGCTAGTGCTTTACTAGTACAATGACAAAAATTTGAAATCGTGCATATTTTCATTTTTAAAAATGAACAGAACCAAGTTTGGAACACAAGTTCGTTATTTTTTTAAATAAAATAAAATAAAAAAGACACCAAAAGACAACCAGCTGTTACATTCCAATTTTAAATGGAAGTATGGGCCTAGCTTAGGCCCAAAACTGTTACACAAAGTACACAAGATTGGACCAGGCCCACGTAAAGTCCAGGAGGACAAGACTCACCCGCAGGCCACAGTTTCTCGAGCGCTCCTCAACCGCGGCAACTGCCACCGCCACCGCCAGCGCCGCCGCCCCAGCACCCCGCCGGCGCCTCGGAGCATTGGATTAGCTGGGAGCGCGACCCGCCGGCGGAGTCCCGCGAGAAGCAACGATCCCCCCTCGCCGGCCATGACCTCCGCTCACTCCAAGCTCTACTCCGGTGAGCCACGCCCCACTCTCGCATTCCCCGTACTCCCGCGAGGACGCTCCATGGTTGAGGATTCTAACACACGCGCGCTCATCCTAACTGGAGCGTGCAGGTGACGTCAGCCTCGTCGTGGTCGTCGTCGACACGAACCCCTTCTTCTGGGCCGCCGCCGCGCTCCCCTTCCCCGACTTCTTCGCGCACGTAAATATGCAACCCTAACCCTCCCTTTGTTCCCCTTTTCCTGCTCCCTTCCTTGCTCGATCTTCTGCTGCCATAATTCTGTGCATTAGATGACTCGTTCGCGTTGCTAGCTGTTCCCTGACCGTTGATTGGGCTTTGGCTTCCCCCCTTGGATTTGATGTATTTAATATATCCATGTCTGCGCAGCTGATTCACTTCGTCAACTCCATCCTACTGCTGAACCACCTCAACCGTGTGGTCGTCATTGCATCAGGAGTCAGCTCATGTGCCTACATCCTGGATTCCAGCAATGCCGGCGCCACCGGCGGTGGCGTGGGCGTCTCGGACACCTTCGACAGGGCAAGCCGCAAGGTGGAGGAGTTCATTGCACAAGATGCGCGTGCCACTGCTGGCAACGGTTCTGTTGCTTCTGCCAATGCCGCGTCGCTGCTCTCTGGGGCGCTGTCCCTCGCTTTGTGCTGTATCCAATTGCTTGAATTCCTTGATTCTTGCGCGTTTGCTCTATCTTATTTTGTGCTTCTGTTGCTTAACTTGGCGGATATTTAGATATACAGAGGATTTTCCGGTCTGGGACTCGGCATCCACAACCTCGGGTGAGTAGCTACATGCTGTCAAGTACGATTCGGAGTTATAATGCTTTGTTTCGCACATAATTGTTGTGGCCAGTATTTTTATACTTATTATAATGCTATGGAAGTCGATACTAACACGAGATACAGATTCTATGCCTGCAGGGATCTCCAGATGGACCTGAACAGTATGCGTACACAATGCCATTTCTATTTTTTTTCAGGACCTAGTTTTCACTTAATCAAATGCACGTGCAGATATGTGGCAGTGATGAATTCAATATTTTCTGCTCAACGTTCCATGGTATTGCATCAATTGCTTAATCCATTTTAGTCCCTTGAGGTTTATTGATCCTTCAATTTCACCGGCCAGTCGCTATGTTATTACTTATTACCTACTATCCAAGTGTGGCACATGTAGTGGGTTCAGAAGTAGCAAGACATTGAAATGTGACTATAGAGATATGCATCCATAATTGTTCCAAAGCTTTTAATAACTAGGGTGGCATAATGACCAAACCATTTTACAAATCTCTTAGGTACCAATTGATTCTTGTATTGTGGGAACCCAGGATTCTGCTTTCTTGCAGCAGGTAATGCTGTTTAGTACGCTCTGGAATTTTACCGATCAAATTCATCGACATGTTATACTGTCACAACATCCTCTTGCTGACTAGTCATCACGCACGCTTCGTACATAACTCGAGGAGTTTATTTGAAGCCCCAAGAACTAAATGGTCTGTTTCAATACCTTGCCGTAAGTTATCCAGGCTCCCGCTGCTGATATTCATATATCTTCTCACATAGTCCTACTTTTCCTTTGCGGGTCTCTTGAGAATCTATTTATTTCCCTGTTATGATCCATTTTATAGGATAATTCTTTTATGGTTGTATTGTGCTGTATAGTTTGACTTAATAGCGGAAGGGATTAGCCTAGGAACATTGAGCACACTATGCTAAATCTACTATCCACTAAAATGGTGTGATGAGTTGATGACATAACTACCATTTTTGATATTGCACCATTTGAAATTTTCTTTAGATTCATTTTTCTTCATGTACTTGGTTTGCTATTTTAATTGGGTAAGTCAGGGACCTTTAGCCTTTTGTGCTTTCCTTAACTGTGAATTACTGAATTGGCGTTAAAGCTTTAGAAGTTTATTGGTCACTTCTTTATCCTTTGTGTTCAGATCTCTGTTTGTTTTTTATTGTTTCAGATTAGGTGTTGCAAACATTTATCTGACGATGCCTTTATTCACACACAAAAATGGATTTGACTTATAATATATCTGAGAGATTAGTTATGTCTGGTAGATAGAACTGTGATCTACTTGTTGTGCAGATGTCTTTCTTCACTCTAGTCTGTCAATACCAGTCTACTTGTTATTTGGATATCATATTATTTTGATTGATATCCTCTTCCTTTGTTTGTTTGAATAACTTTGTGTGGGTTTATTTCTCTTAGTTTCTCGGGCTCATTGACACATTCAACAACAATGCAGGCTGTGTTTGCTACTGATTTACACTCTAGAGCATTTCTGCGCCTTCCAAAGACTCTTGGAGTGGACTTCCGTGCTTCGTATGTGCTTCTGAATTTTCTCTATTAAGCATCATTACTAGACCTATCTTCCTTTTGTGAAAATTTACAATCAGGGCAAAGGCTGGTCCACATTAGCAACTCTGGTTCCATTCTATTTCTTTCCAAAAAAAAAGATTGCATTCGTCTAATATTGGTGGCACTTCAATGCACTCAATATTGTTTTACTGAATTTGCAGGTGTTTCTGCCATAAGAAGACTATCGACATGGGATATGTCTGTTCAGTTTGTTTGTCAATATTCTGCAAGAATCAGAAGAAGTGTTCAACCTGCAGATAAGTTTTATGTTCAAGCGTGTTCCTTTGATCAGACTCTGTTTTTGGGTACCTTTGGTGATAACAAATTTGTGTTCTGTTCTTGTTTCTAGATGCATGTCCACAGTTTCATGAATTTAAAATTATTTGTTTGCTAGGACCACCCATGGTTTTATTGCCTTCTCTTCATTTGATTCTTTGTTCCTGCAATTTGGTTTCGGCCAGCATCAAATTTGGTTAGGAAAGAAGCAATCAGATGCTTACCAAGTTTTCTCTTAATTTTGCTTTCCTTCCTGGTTTTACTTTGGCTTGCGCTGTCATTTTCCCCTCTAATCTCTACCAACCAGCAAAATTGAAATTATCTCATGTTTAGTTAGCGTTTGCAGTTTAATATAAGCCTACCATAAAAGCATGTCTTGCCCAGCAGTTTGTACATATAATTTAGTTTCTGGTAGCTGTTAGCATTTGTCTTTATACTAGTGTTTTTTCTTTTGCTGCTTGCAAAATGATTACATACTTGCTAAATTGTTATTGCTTTTGTCTGTTACAATAAATCTGGCCATTGGATTTAATTCGTTTGCTTGGTTGCAGGTCAGAATTCAGTCGTGTCATGCCTGATTTGAATTCCATGCCAGATCAAAGCAAGTAGTATGTGAAAAGTTTAATCATCAACAGACATGCTTTTCTCAGTGTGTCACAGGTTCGTTTCAGACTAATCTTCTTTGATGAGCACCTTAAATGTTTATCTGCTATGTCTTTGATCGATATGTAAATGAATTCCATGTCTGATATCAAAATATCTGTGAATTTCTTAGGACGGACCATGCACCACTTGACCCGTGTATATCCAAAGTGATGGTGGTTTAACCGAAGGCGATAAATGGTGTAGCTTAGGCAGCGACATTTTTTTTTGTCTGAGGAAACAATTTTAGGGCAAGAAGAAATTTGCAAACCTGGTGACAATGATCTTCTGTTATGGATTGTTGTAAAAAATTGAAAACATACTACTGATGAAAACATGACGGCATGTTTTGCCGTACTGCTTTGCTCTGAGATGTCAAACCATATAAACCAATGAAAAGAAACTGCAGCGTACTTATTATCTCTAGCACAGAAAGTGTGTCCATACTTTTTTTACAAGATGACGTAGATTATTACGTTTGTCAAAATGTTCCTCCAAGCCTCACTAAACGTGGAAAAAAAAGGCCGACGACGAAAGAGACAAAACACATCACAAGAAGCATTCTGCATTTGTATCCCAGTGCTGAACCTGAAAACTAATTCTTTGGGCCCCCAGTGGAATCATCTTGCCAGGTTGCCTGCCATTGCTTGTCATAGAACGTGCTCTCGTCGATAAGCTTCTTGAGTGATTCAATGTCCTCATTTTTCCTGACCAGCAGTATACCAGCAACAGCAACAAACAGCAGCGTTTTGCAGAAGAAGTTGCCCATTTGATCTACAAGGCCCACACCCGTCAAGCTATCCACGAAGTAGGCCATGAAGAAGCCAACCATGGCAGCACGACCTGCATTAGACAACGAGAAGAATTGGTTCTGAATGCACAATCAGTAGACACAGAACGTCATTTGCACACACCCCGCAGGTTTGAAGTGAAACAGATCACATCATATTCAACTGTTTTTAAAAGCAATTTAGCATATCTTCATCATTAGTTTAAATGACAAAAAAACATGTGGGGGCTTGGTGATAACCATTTAGCTTCTCGGCTTCAGGAAGGTGGAATCGCTTCATCCATGCCCACCATGGAATAATCGAAGTGTCGAAGACGATAGCATCATCTGTGGTAGTCGCCTCTGGATAATCTTCAAGCCATTTCCTTCTCCTAGCCTCTGGAATCAAACAAAAAGATGACTGGCATCAGTTGGCTGTGGTGGCATTCCCTAGGAGCTACAATGTCCGGAAGATGTGGTAAAAATAGTAAGCTAGCCATGCTTTGCTTGCCCCACTCAGAAAGAAGTGTATACTGTATGTAGCAAGCCAACAAATGCCTGAGTTTACTACACAAGCATGTCCTGCTCCTGCATCTGCATGATTCTTTTGCTTGTCAGCTCACGTGATCTACAGCAGAATCCAAACGACACTAAACAATGTGTGCTAAATCAATTCAAGAGCAGATGAGACTCAAGTGGGACTGATGCATCTTCCTCCCCTCACTTCCCCAGTGTTAACGAGCTAACATCTCTTTAGACTGGAAATTCGTCTTCAACCATCAACTGTTGCTACTAAGTTGCTATTCTACAACAACTACTACAAGGGATGCTCACCTGCGTCGATGACGGCATCCCAGTCTACGACGCCGCCCTTGTCGAACTTGGTGAGGTCCCAGGTGCCGTTGACCCACCTAACGTCACGGAAGGCCATGACCGGCGCCGGCGCCGGCGGGGCCACAGCCTGCACGGCCTTGACGGCGGCCCCGTTGGAGGCTGCGGCGGGGGCTGGCTCCGCCGCCTCGTCCCGCTGCTCGACGGGCGGCGCCTCCCCGGCTGCGGTGGCGCAGGCGACGCGGCGGCCGCGCGGGAAAGGGATGGGGTGGAGATGGAGGACGGCGGGCTTGGCGCCCGCCCGTAGCGGCCTCAGGGTGGCGGGGCGCGGGGAGAAAGTGGAGGTCGCCATGGCCATGGCGAGCGAAGCGGAGGGGAGCTTGGCAGTGGCAGTGTGGAGGAGAGCAGTGGAAAAGGATAGAGAGGAGAGGATAGTGTGCGGCCAGGGCCAGGCCAGACCAGGCCGGAAGGGGGCCAGTTGGGCCTGGGCCATGGGAAAGGCCTCCTTTTGTTGGTGACGTGGTGTGGACGCGCTGTGACGTGTCCGCGCGTGTGGATGGGGTGCCCGTCCTGGCTGCGCTGCCATTGGTTAGCGGTTGAGGTTGGAAGCGGGTGTGTCCGACTGGCCGGGTACACCGTAACCGTATAGTACGTGAAAAATCTGTGGTTGTGGAGGCGGCTTGAAATGAGATGGAGTAGCCAATCAAACTCAAATAGAAACGGACGTTCATAGCTACTCCCTCCTTCCTGAAAAAAAAACATATACAACTATAAATTGCGTGTCAAGAGAAGTAATTCACATTTGGCCATGTTCCTAGTGAGAATCGTAAACTCCAAATTAATTTATTATAAAAACATATTTTGTAACTAATCCAATGATATGTAGTTAATATTATAAATATTAATAGTTTTTTATTTATAATTAGTCAAACTTATTAGATTTCCATGCTAGAATTGTATTTTTTCCTGTACCGAGGGAGTAAACGCAAAATCCATATAGAGAGCTTTAAGGGCCTATTTGGTAGGGCTTTTCGCTAGCTCCGGCTCTAGCTTCTCCATAGGAGCTCTGCCAAACATTTTTCTGGAAAAAGCTGTTTTTCAGAAGAAAAAAAACCAGAGGAGCCCGAGTCGTTTTGGAGGAGCCTCAATTTGTGGCTTCTACAAAACGGCTCCAGCTTCTCTGCAGTAGCCCTCAAGAGGAGTCCTGGCAAACAGGTTCTAAGGGGTTGTTTGGATGAAAACCTGGGAGTAAAATCCTCTGTAGGTCCTTGAACTTGTCCCGCCGTCTCATCCATGTCCATGTACTTAGAAAACCTGGTTTAGGGGTCCTTGAACTTGCTGAATGTGTCATTTACATCCAAAACCAGTTTTCCAAGGTTGTTTTGTCCAGCCTGGACAGCCACGCTGGCCTACGGGCAGCAGCCCAAAGTTGAGACCGAACCTCCCCTTGATCAGCAGATCAAACAAACAATATACATTCCAATTTATACAAATATGATAAGCATCATCTTCACCAAATAAACAATTCAGACAAGCAACAAGAGTGAAAATGTCATTGGTCATCATTTCCAAATAACAACTAGCATCCATAGAGTTTTGATGCTACCATAGCATGGATACAAGCCAGACTTGGTTCATTTCAATTAACTAGAGTTATGGACCCATTACATAGTTCACACCAGCCCCATCCTCAAGTCACACTAAAGTTTTGACTCTAGTAAACTAACACATCCAACACATGTGGTTACAGCAGGTCTGTAACTGTGGGTGTGTGTCATCTATATATCCCAAAAGCTATACCAAAAGTTGTGGCCAAAAGATTTTACCCAAAAGCTATTCACAAAGTGGTTCATGACTGCACCATGCCCATCAGTTCAGGTTCCGTGCACCAGCAGAAGAATCTTTCTTCTTGCTCGGTGGATTTTTCTTCTTTTTAGGTGGCTCTGTAGCAGAAGTGGAATTTTTCCTTTTTTGTTGATTATTGCGCTTCAACCTTCCTTGTTTTGTTGCCGTGGTGAGCACAGCTGGTATTGAAGTGGGCTGGTTGTTGTCGATGAAAGATGAAGAAGGGAGAGGCCCATGATCAAGTGGCAGGTTCACAGGATCTGTTACCTGTCACAAAATGAAGACAATGGTGGGATACATTATTCACAATGATAGATGAAAAATAAAATTGTCAGCTACAAGTCACTCACCTGTGATAACATCTGAGACAACATAGTTTCTTGGGCTGCCAATGGTAGCACAGTGGGCTGCAGGTGTTCAACATGTTGTACATTGAGTTCATTGCCTTCTTCCTCATCTCCTGTTGTTGTTGTTGCAAAAGGTGGTGTCTGCCTTCTCACTTGTTATTTCGGCCTGATGCCTGCCTTCTTGAGTGCACAACCCTTGGCATTGTGGTGAGGCTCGTGACACCAAGAGCAATGAATGACGATGCCATGCCTGGACATTGTAGGTCCATTTTTCCCTGAATCTCATAGGGTTGCTTCCTCCTTGATTTTGGTGGCCTTCCTATTTTCTTCTCATATATAGGAGGCTGGATATTAGGACCATTCATCTTCATCCAACAGGTCTTGTCAGCACATGGCATCACATTGAATCCATAGACAACACTATAAGTCTCAGTAGTGTAGCATGGTGGTATGACATCTTCAGCAGGGATCCTTTCATGTCTCAGGCAGGAGATGGCATGACTACAGGGAATGCCAGTCAAATTCCACCTCCTACAGTCACAGTGCTTGTCGTTGATGTTAACTGTGAACTAGTAATCCCTATCCTTCACTTGAAAAACACCTTTGTCAGCAGGAGAAGCATAACAAGTGTTGGCTCAATCTTAGTTTTTCAAAATTTTCTTCCTAATCTTGGGACATACAGAGCCTGTCCACTTCTCATTAACATCTTTCTGCTTGTTGTACACCCTGCCCATTAGTTGGTCTTTGATCTTAATAATCATGTTAAGGATGGGCATTTCTCTTGCATCCAGTATGTATTTGTTGAATACCTCACATGAATTTTTGAGCAACAAATCACACTTAGGAAACTCACTAAAAAAATCTCTAACCCAAGTGTTGGGGGGCATCTGTTCTAACCATCTATGTGCATCTACATCTAATGTTCTCATTTTTTCCATGTTCCTATTCCATTCTACCACAGTTGTGGACCTCGCACAAGCCTAGAGTTGGTTTTTTAGGTTCTCACCTTTGAAGTGTCCTTGAAAGTTGGAGTACAGGTGTCTGACACAAAACCTATGTTCTGAATCTGGGAAAACATCTTGGACGGCAGGTATAAGTCCCTGCAGAAGCATTGAAACAATTAGTATCCAATCCAAAACGAATAAAAAAATTGAAAATGTTTCAGTAGTTATACAACCTTTTGCTTATCAGTCATTATAGTCCATGGATAAGTATTTTCAATTTCGAGGTCTTGCTTCAAAGTCTCCAGGAACCATTTCCATGTACTCTTTGACTCCACCTCCACATAGGCCATTGCTATTGGAAATATACAATTGTTTGGGTCTACACCAACTGCAGTCAAGAGATATCCTCCAAACTTAGTCTTAATGTGACATCCATCCAAGCAAATGACAGGCCTGCAGCCAGCTAAGAACCCCTCTTGTATGCATCTAGTGAGAAATACATGTGACTGAAATGGCCATCATTGAGACCAACATAGAAAGTACTCCCTGGGTTTGACCTTCTCAGTTCATTGCCAAAATCCCACAACGAGTTGAACTGCTCAAGCTCATCACCATAGATCTTGTCCATAGCTTGTCTCCTTGCTCTACCTAACTTGCTCCTGGAGGGTGTCAAGTTCCAATCCTTCTGCACAATCCTTGCAAAATTGGCAAGTGTCATCTTGTTATCTACTCTGAAGGCCTCGGTGTACTTCTCTGATAGCCACTTAGCTGTGCACCTCGGTAGATCCCATTCCTTCCTGCAATTGTGTTGTCCCACATAAGTTTTCACCATGAATGCCTTAGTTCTGCTGTCAGATGAAGCATACAAACCCCAAGGGCACCCTACAACACAATGAGCTTTAACCCTTGATTGGTCATTTTTTGGCATCTTGATATCAACTCTGTGCTTCAAGCTATACTCAGTTATTGCTTTTCTCAAAAGTTGCACATTTGAGAACACCAAGCCAACTCTAAAAGTTGGGTTCACCAGGTCATCAGGGTTGAAAGATCTGAATTTGAGCTTCGTTTCCTTTTCACCATCTGACTCACCATCAAAATCAAGGTCATCGTCGGTACTATCTTCAGTTTGGGTAGGAATAGGTGGGCCTGTTGATGCCTCTTTGGCCTTGCTCATCTTGTTTCCCCTTCCTACACCCTCATCTATGACTTCTTCATCTACATTGTCTGCAAACAAGTCATCATCACCATCTTCTAAATCATTGTCATTGTCATTGTAATTTGAATCTTTACTGTCATCATCAGACATGTCTACAACATCATTATCATGGCTTGCAACATCATTACTATCTGGTAGTTTGTCCCTAGACTACTTCACAGGGCTGAAAACCTTCGGTAAGTTAGAAGTTTGGTTGAACAGTACCTCATCCCAATCAGTTTCCCCTGTGAACTTGTAGTGGTCAAAATAAAGCACAAAGTTCTTGAATCTATCTGCAACTTGTTTCATTACTAAACAATCATCATCACAGGAAATGATCCTAAGCCCATCACTTAAATCTTTCCCAGGCAGTAACCAATACACAGTCACATTATCAGACAGGCCATAGTCTAGCTGCAAGATCAGGTCCTCTATCCACACATAGCACCAGAACTCTACTTCCAAGTTGTCATACCATGTCACTTTACCATTTGCATAAGTTCTATTAACACCATGACCGGAGAAAGAACCTCCATGATGTACTTCTAGTGAAAATTGATTCAAACCAGGACCTACATTACACAAACAACAAATTTGATTGAATAATTTCACATTGCAAACCTAGTTACAAATGAAACCTGCACTCACAGCATGCATCCAAACCCTAGAGATCTCAATTTCGCCCCAACAGTAGCCAAATTGGACAACTCAACTAAATCCAAACCCTAACAATTCAAAGATTGTGCAAACATTGCAGGAGAAGCAATCCTCTACGTCCATTGGAGGAGATTGAGTCACAAAGAGACTCACCATACTCTGGCGGAGGTTCTCCCTCCTTGCGGAACCGAGGAGCCATGCACACGGGCCACCTGCGCACCACGCCGCCTGCTACCCCGCCTCGCTGCTCGCCAGTGCTGTCTCGCAGAGTCCCGGCGTAGCCAGCGCCTCCTGGCACCCTCGCCAGCGCCGCCTCACGGAGCCGCGGCCGCCTCGCGACTGAAACGATGCGGCGACTCGCGGCTGGAAGGATGCGGTAGGGGTCTTTGATGGGAATTTCCCTTTGACGGGCCACAGGCTAGTCCCACACGGGCCTAACAGCCACGTTGGCATGCCTGGATGGACAAAACAACCTTGTAAAGCCGGTTTGGATGTAAATGATACAAATAACTAAGTTAAAGGACATGTAAACCAGGTTTTCTAAGTATATGGACCTAGATGAGACGGCAGGACAAGTTCAAGGACCTACAGTGGATTTCACTCAAAACCTGGAATAGAGTTGCCTGACTTGGGAGCTGCCTGTGATCTGCCTGTACTTCGTTTGGTTGAGACCCTGGCAACAAGACTAGCCCAGGCTGGCTGGAAGAGGGAAGCTGCCTGGGCTAATCATGTGTGCAATGCTTTTGGTCAGGACGGAAGTAGCTGGAGTTCGTAGCTTTCTAGTGTAAAGATAATTTATACTTATGTTTTAAATTGGTAAAAGTATGCGTATTAGTTCTATAAAATATATTTCCGTCCTAGATTTGAATCAAGTAAAAAAAGTTTACCTTTAACTTAATTTATAGAAAACATCATCAATATTAATGTCTCCTACAATAAAAATATATTCTATATTCTATAATAAATCTAATAATATTTAAATTGTATTAAAAGATATGTATAAATTTGGTCAAATGTAAAACTATTTGAGTTCTGAAAAAAAAGAATTACATTATTTTAAGGATATATGTAGGAGTATTAGTTTTTAGCATATTGCAAATTAAGAAAATAAATTGATCTATTTTTATTTTAATACCATATATTGGCTCTTGTGTATATTTAATAAGGTATTGTTAATAAAAAATAAATAATTATCTCTATAGTAAACAAGAAAACATATGCTCTCTATTTATTTAGGTTTCTCAGGCTTCTAACCAAACACATAATTTCTAACTTGCCTGGCTAGGAAGATTCCTTTACATTTCCAGGCAACTTCTAGACAACACTTTTCTCCAGGCAAGTCATCCAGGCTTCCAACCAAACAGGCCCAAACTGTTTGTAGACAGGGCACAAATGCGGTGAGGTGGACAGACCAACGACAGCTTTGGAGCATTCTCTGTGTCCGGAGAAAAAGTGACTGGAGCTCAAATTCAACCTGGAGAAGTCTTTGGCTACAAGACCCCACACGCTGCCTGGTAGTTGACTAGTGAGTAGGAGATGTTCCTCTCTAGCTCTAGAATCATGCTCTGGACTGGCAGCAAACTAACCTGACGACGGCTGATCATGTTGATTTGATTTGGAGAAGGCTGCGGAAGAGAAGTGAAGTCGGCTTGGCATATGTAATAGCGTCCATGCAGCGAACAAGGAAAGATTGAAGTATTAGTGACGAGTAGGCATGCGTGCGTACAGAACGATGTTACATATACAGATACAGACATAATGATGTTCCATTTCGAATAAAAAACGGACGAAGTATCGGTCTCAGAGCAGAGAAGGTAAAAAAAAAAGGAGAAAGGAGAAAAACAGTTTTTTTCTTCGGTTCTTTTCATCATCATCAACATAATAAAGCTCCAGCAGATGGTTTAGAGTTCCGCATATACCAGATGGTTCAGACTTCAGAGTTCCGCATCCGGACGCAACGCTAAGCCTGACCTACCAAAATCTTCACCAGTTTTAGTTTTAGTAGCATCTGATGATCTGGCGAACGGATAGTACCTACATACATATTCTCGGTATCCTGTCATCATCATCCTCTTCGTAGCACTCTACAAAACATCACTACTACTTGTTATACTACTTACGTAAGATGAATGCATTGCACCACGTGGTCATCCATGCGTGACTATAGCATGGGTAAGTATCCTCTCCTTCACTATCCTCAGAATTCAGAACGAACGAAACTTTGTGGGCTGTACTCGTAGTCTGTAGTCTCGGTGTGGGCAAAAGGGCGTGGCATGCCGCGCGGCGCCGGTGGGTCATGGGCACGAGTTGGAGCGCTTGAGGAAGGGAGCCCGGTAGTGGCTGTCGTCCTCCAGCGCCACGATCCGCAGGTGGGAGGGGTCGTCCAGGAGCATCTTGGCCACCAGGTAGCCGGCCACGGACCATGTCTGGAACTTGCGCGCCTGCTTCCCCACGTACCGCCCCGCTTTGCCGTCGTAGTACTCGGGGAAGTCATCCTTGGCCAGACGCTGCTCCATCAGCTCCACGGCTCTCCTCGCCAGGTGTGGCCGCCCCAGCTTCACGCTCACGGACACCAGCAGCCACAGCAGCACTGCATGAGCACACATATATTCGCACAGGGTGAGGGGTCAAACAGATGAGATATGCAAAATGCCACATGATTAACATGGATGCTGATGCAGAGTGAAGGTTGCACACATATCAACTTAATTTGTCAAATGGAATGACCATTCATACACATACGCAGATCAACAATTGTCAATATGAAGTTCAGATGGACAAATAGGCAATCTCATCTATTTATTCGATTTAAAAACGAAATACCAATTTCCTAAACCACATAACGCGCAACACATTTCAAGGCCATCAGCAGACAGAGCAAAAGGTCTCATGCCATTAAAAGGAATGCTAACGCAGGGTGAAGATTGTATGTATATCAATTCACCAAACAAAAGGGACTGTTCATCTTCACAAACCCAGATTGCTCTGTTCAATCTGAGGGGAGCTTACAGTATTCATATATATTTTCTTCTCTAACAGAAGTTGCATGGTCAGTAGATTATGCAAGTGCAGCTTCGCTAAACCCAAGTATGTTCATACCGACAAACGATGTTCAGTGTTATCGATTTTTTAAACACAAAAGATGAGGTTCAGATCAGCAAATAACCAATCCCATTTGTTTTGTTTAACAACAACATAATGCAGTGCTATGTATCAAGTTGCTAAAGCACTCTCACCTGGCCAAGAGCCTCCGTTGTGGTAGCTCCACCTGGTGTTCTTTGGGTCACATCCAGTGACTATCTGCCATTCCTGATTTTCCATTGCAGGGTAACAGATCTTGAGTGGCATCTCACCAATGAGTTCTTCCCAGCGCTCCTCCACAAGATCCAGGATTGCTTCAGCCTGCTCTCCGGTCGCCAATGATGACAAAATTGCAATGAAGTTGCCCAAGCAAAACCAGCGGAAATCCATCCTTGCAGGACTAACATTGCCAATGAAGTATCCACCCCGGCTAGGCATGAAGTCAAAAATCCAATCAGGTATTGATTCAGGTATCACATTGAACTTGTTCAAAGCTGTCTGTGAGTACTCTTCAGTCTTGTAGCGGTATATGTCATTAAGTCTTTGGAAGTCCAACCAGTAGTAACTGTGCAAATGGTAGCTCAAAGCTTGGATTCGTTTTGTGATGTGGTTCACAAAGTCAGCATCAGAGTCTTGTTTCAACAAGCTTAGGGCACATCTCATAGCCATGAAAAAGAGAGCCTGGATTTCAATTGGGTAGCCATATATGCCCTGCACAGATTTGAGTCAATAGTTCAATAACAAGGTGCATGATAAACATGTACAAACGTTCAAGACAATCATTTAGATAACTTGCTGTTCCCAGGACCAAGAGCATCAAAATGGTTGGTAAATTTACTAGGTTTTCCACGAGATTAATATGTAGTCTACAGGAGCACAACCACTGGAAATTAAAAAAAAAAAACTACTTGCAATCTACCTTCAATAATAACAAAGAACACGATCAAACTAAAAATACTAACACTTGCATAGAGAAGCTTAAGAAGTTTGACAACATGGCAAGCAAACTATGTTGCTATTCACAAATTACAACTGCATACTTCCTGTTTGTTTCCAAAACCCTACACTACATTGTACAATTATCAATGTTCACAATCCTCTTAGGTTTCAAGTATTTGGTCCTGATTTTAAGAACTAGAACAACATCCTATGGATGGTTCCTCCTATAGAATCCACAGGGAAAAATATCCTAAGTATCGATATATTTTGATATGAGCTCGAGCAGTTTCAGCTATGAATGAGACGGGACTTGCAAGGATGCAACTGAATGATAAGACTGTAGCAAGACATAAGAGGTACAAGAGATACAGTGTCAAACATAATAAGAAAACAGAAGTAGCTGAATTGAGGTGGTCAGCCTACCATTCTTCGGTCTATCATGGAGCACCCATCAGCACAAAGCAAGGCTGGAGAAGTATCACATCCCTCTGAGAGACACAACCTAAGAATAAGGTGCATGGCCCTTTGGCAGTTAGGACTGTCAGCCAGAGAATTGTCCCCTGTACATTTGGTGTAAGCTCGAAGGAGAATGATCCACCATAAGCCAGAATCTACAGGAGCAACCCTCCCAATGGCAGTTTCACCAAAATCAGCCAGTAAGCTTTCTGTCTTCTGGGTAGGATTGCGATGATGCACCTTAAAGCTTGCAGGCATCACACCCTGGCCAAGCTTGAAAAGGTCAACCATCTTCTCCCTTGACTGAAGGCGTGCTGTTTCTACCAGAAAATTCTTCACTATCAAGTGTTCTCCTTTCATAAGAAAAGCCAATGCGCTAGGAATGAAATCCCTCATGAAAACCTGTCCCAATGTACAAAATAAAATCTAAATCATTGCTGATCGTTTTTGCATGCGTAGGCACAATGAGATGTATAATTCATGCATGAGATAGCTATGATGTATTTTTTGCAGGAAGCTGATAATGTACACATGAATACTCACCATCAGGATTGGGACTACCATTTATGATAATGATAGATGCAAAACAAACAGTAATAGAAGAGTGTAGAATAATATGAAAATAGCATGAAATCTTTAAAGTTCACAGCACTGCCAACACTTTCTGGAAACAGAAAAGGTCAGTAGGTCACCTGGTCATAGTTAAGTGCTGCCCCTTGAGACTTGTCTATTGCGGCAACAGTCCCAATTGGCTGGCCTCTGAAGTGAACTATTGACCTTTTGAGCGCTTCCCAAGCAGCATCTGCAATTGCATGCCTGTGTGATGCATTAGTATCTGTAGGTGTTTCTTCATGGAGCGAACACTGTGATCCTCCACCTGGACTTTTCTCAATGGTCTGGAGCAGACGACGAGGTTGCAGACCATTAGGTTCTATGTCCGATAAGGTCACAACACAAGATCTGTGTCTCTCAATGGGGTGCATCCTTGTCCTTTTCTCAGGTTTTGGTGGCGAATCATGGTTCTCATCATCTGTCAGTTCTGTGATCTTACTCTCTGGGAGCTTTAAATGGGGAGGAGGTTGAGTACATTGTACCATCTTTGCTAGTTTTTGAAAGACAGCTCTGGTCAATAGAATGACAAATAAAAAGAATAAGCATATGCATAACTTGTTTCAAAATTTCAAAATCAGGGCATTATACAAAACTGCATTAAGTTTGCATGCCCCGAAACATATAAAAGAACTGTCTATTAGTTGCATATTTGCATTGCTAGCTCTTGGCATCGCAATGAATACAAGGTACATTGTGAACATTTTCCACATAAGGAACATTTCTATTGAAAAATAAGAAAGCACAACAGGCGCACAAGATTTAGGCAAAAGAAAATAGGGACAAGTAAAAACTTTAAGATCTATTTTAACTAAGCCGTCACTGGCTTTCAATTTTACTGAACTACAAGTAAATTAAACTACAGTGGGGCAGCACCTGGCCACCTATGCCTGAAAGAAAGGAAGTTCATGCTAAAACGAACTATGTACTGCAACCTGTGTATATTGTAGCAGTATGATATGTAAAATACTTATCTCACATCAAACATTGAAGTCAATACAAATTATTGTTTCCTTAAGGTTGCTGAAGCCAATACAACATGCAACTGTGGTACTCTTAATTCTTGATCATACTCTCAGATTTCAGTGGCAAATGGAGACTACTAACTACAGATTATTCCTATTCCACAAATAATGACCATTTACTGAAGACAGTATACAACTTCCGGGCCCAAAACTGTTACGCCAATCTAGTGGATCTAGCACTTTAGAAAGCAACCCACAGAATAACAAAGCATTTCAACTTCCTGTATAATAAAATACCCCAGTGCACATGGATTTGGCCAAAAATTTCTAATGTCCAGGACCACTTCCCAGTTCCCCATCGCCACCCAAATGAAACCCCACGAAATTTCCAAACCTGATAAGATTGGATGCACAGCAAAAGTTCATAAGTGAAAACCCATAAATTCTGTGAGGTCAGGCTGTAGTGTAGGTGACGCACACCCAAGATTAGGTTAATAAGGATGTACAAGTACAAGAAAAAAGAATGAAAATGAGAATGGTAAACTTAGATTCATATTCAGGTTTCAGAGGCAAAATCACAACCATGATTAGGTTTTAGGCATCGCAGCCACAGCGCCCGGCTCATACTTCTAGATTCTAGGAACTGTGATGCTTAGGGGAATAGGAAGCAACAATATATAACCAATCACATGCAATGGTGCACACAGACCATGTTAACACTTAACACTAAGTTTTAATAAATCTGCTGCACATTAATCCCATTTTTTTATACTTGGAATTTGCTTTTAAGTAAATAAATAACCTTATGCAGCATAATCTGTACGAAATCAAAGTACCACTAATCCAAAAAAGGAAGTTGCAGTTAGCTTGAAAACATGGGGGAACAAGCTGTCATATTCTTAAAGGCTATATTGACGTATCAAAACTCAGTGACATAAGACTAGTAAGAAAATCCCAGAGCACTGAAACATACTTCCTCTGACCCACTAACAATATGTATAACTCCAAGCGTGGAAAGTAATGAAATCACAGAAAGTATTACCATGCAGATACTGGGCCATAAGAATGAACGATCCTCCCATCAGAGATACCAGAATTCAGACCACGAGCATAACCAAAGCACAATAAGCAATGGTCTGGCTGCAAAATCCATGAACTAGCAAATAGCATGCTGCTCAGTGAATGGGATACAAAGGTGGTAGCCACCTGTTGTCCCCAATTGGCACAGCAACTAGATTCGACAGTACATATAGAAGCACACACACATGACACATGCATCAATCATCAGAAAAACAGGACCCTAGAAACACTAAGTCACCAGTCTAGTCGATCTATAGGACTCGAGGAAAGCAACAATCAAAAGGGCATTTCCGCATGCACTGGAACCAGACACCACACCGCGCATGCTTTGGGCTACAAATTAACTTCTGACGCACGCAAGCACCATCCACCCACGGGTGGCCACCACCCAATGGAAAACCCCACCAAAACCCCGACCAAATCGGACGAAGCCCAACTTTCAGAGGCGAACCCCCCCTCCGCGCGGCCCCGATCACCGAATACAAGGACGAGGAAACCCACATTCCCCAGCGATCCTCTTCCCTCCCACGACTCGAGGGCCGGCGGGATGACTCGGAGTTTGGGGGTTTCATCGTTAGCGCGCGCGCAGGAAAAAATTAAAGCATCGCAGAGGCCATTTCGCTGGCGTAGTCGAGAGAGAAGAGAGGGGGAGGGTGAAGAGGAGGTGGGAGGGGGGGGGGGGGGCTTACCTCCGGCGAGCGGCGGCGGAGGCGGAGCGCGTGACGAGGAGGGTTTTGCTGCGCTGCCTCCCCTCGCCTCTGCCCTCTGCTCTGCTCCAAGTGAAAGTCGCGGGGGCGACGATGGACAGGACAGCTGGACAGGTGTGGTGTGGTGTGGAGTGGAGGCGTCTCAAGTACTCATGTGGCGTTTTTTTTTTTGTTTTTTTTTTTGGCGTGAGCTGATCCACATTAGGCGTGCCGGGCCGTGAGGCTTTTGAATGTCTTTTTTTTTCCTTACTCCCCTGTTTTAATTAAATAAAGTATTAGTTGTTCTAGCATTTCTACAAATATTACAAAAGTTATGAATCCATATCTAGATGCATAGATAAAGGTACTCCCTCTGCCCTCTTTTCAGTGTCGTTTTAGCATTTGTAAAGTATAACAACACTCATTTGAACATGGACTGAGCGGGAGTCCAGATGCATACCACTACTCCCTCCGTCCCAGAAAGAAGGTCGTTTTAGCCTTCGTGATATGTCCCAGAAAGAGTGTCGCTGGAGTGTGCTCTGTACCTGCCAGGCCTATCACCGTAGCTCCCAGGTCTATCACCGTAGCTCCCAGGCCAATCCGGTAGCCCCTCTCTCCCACCGCCGAAGCCTAGATTTATTGTCTGTACGAGATGCTAGAACGTCAGTTTATTTGGGACAAAGGGAGTAGTTGTGAATTTGGACAAAGTTAAAGTAGGCTCCAGCGACCATCAATAGAGGACAGAGGGAGTATGTACCTAGAAAAGCTAGGATGATCCATGATTCAAAACAGAAGTATCTCTACAAGCTACTGGTATTACTATGGTTTTTTTTTTCTTTAACCTCTATGCCGACTTGCCAAGCGTCATACTATCCATGAACATGCAAATTTTATCATACTACCCATGAACATGCGAACTATCTGGTTGTGGAGTAAGCAAAAGAAAAAAAGGAAAAAAGTAGAACCCCGATAAAAATGTTCCATCATAAGAAGCTGAATCAAACTGATCAACTTAATGTTGTACGTCTGTTCATCATGATGATGCAAAGCATACGCATCATATGTAAGGGTTTTTGAAGGGAAAGAAAGATTTCGCGCAAAGAAGGGTTAAAACTTTTCTCTAAACCTTATCTTAAGGATACAGGACCAATTCGTCATACCCATGACATGTGTGAGGCGGCATTTGACATGTGTTGAGGTCTTATCCAACCATCCATCCATTGTTTACTCTTTAGTTATTTTGGTGATATAAGTTTGTTGCGATTTTGGTGGTGAGTTATTTTGGAAGACCATACCAAGGAACATCTAGGACACGCGACAGAGGACATGTGAAGACAACAGAGGACATGTGAAGACAACGCGTGACAATAATGTAGGCTGAGCTATGTATCACAGGTACCGGCTGAGCTGTCTTCACAAGAATACTAACATGTACAGCTTGGTAGGGGTTTCATAAAAAAAATCCAATAATGTAGGCAACAGGGGCAGGACCGCTGATATATATATCTCAAGAGTGGAATATACTCCATCCGTTCCAAATTATAAGACGTTTTAACTTTTTGAGATTCAAAGATTTTGTTATGTAGCTAGATATATGTTATGTCTAGATACATAGCAAATGATATGAATCTAAAAATGTCAAAACGTCTCATAATTTGGAACAGAGGATTAGAGGAAGTACAAACTAGCTAGTAGTTTGGTCAGGTGAACATCATCTAGCGTCAGGATCGGAGCACAACCGTGGAGCCAGTTCGTTCTCCCACTCCACATAAATAATCTACATAAACTTGTTATGGTAACTGAAAACAGTAACTTCGTAGCTGAGTTCATTTCCTATGGCCTGTAGCCTCTGTAATCACAGCGAGTAGGGCGTGTTTGTTCCTTGTATTGCCGTGGCAGGTAGTCCCGACTTGTTGCGATGGCAAGTGGAGAGTGAAGAAACCTTGAGCCAGCATGTGGGGAGTTTAGCAGACCTGGGTCAGCCCCCTCACCGTTGTAGTAACTGCTCCTGGAGGGTGTCGCTCTGTCACCTGATATAACCTCCTGCAGCAATCACAATGAGAAGTGTGTTCATCAGCACACGATTACAGTAACTGGACAATTCATCTCTATAAGATAGCTTTATGTCTGTATTACTCATGCTTTTGTGATTAGCCTCTATTGGGTCGCAATGTCATAGACAAAGTCGAATACAATTCATTTGTGCATGTTCTCCACTTTCATGGTATTCTATCAGGTGTTTTAAAGTGGAGTGTGTTTTCCAGTTTCATGGTAATCTATCGGATGTCTGTGTTAAGATTCGAGCTAGGGAGGATGGAATAATGAGGTTTCACTACTTGAGATCAGGTTAAAACCATCACCAAGTGCAAAAACAAACTTAGATAGGAAAAACAGATTTCTCCAATCACTTTTAGGATGAAATTAACTAGCTTAGTCTAACAGATCATATTTGTCTGGAATCTTAAAACATTTTTTTTACTATAATCTTAACCCAGCAACTTACTAGATAACCTAATTTCTTGGACTCAAATGGTGCTACATTTATCATCCATATTTTTTTAGATAATGGAACAAAGGTTCCTACATAATCATCCATATAGATAACCTGAGTTCTTCGACTCTAATTGCCCTACACCATTATCATCCATAGAGCATCCTAGTTTAACTCAGCAGCCAAGTACAAGACTCCCAAGAGGTGCTATGGGTTGGAGATAACCTGTACAAGTTGATGTGCAGTTTGAACTTGTGAAGGAGTGCCTTCAATCATAACTCGAACCTCTTCATTATCTCCAATTTCCTCAAGATTCACAACTGCTCCACTAACAGAACGAATGAATTCAATGTTTTCTCCCCTCGCACCAATTATCTCTTCAGCATGTGCCAGTGGTACATGCATTGTCCGTGTAATCTGAACGCCAAAATGTTATGTAAGTCAGTCAGCACAAGTGTCATTGTTGCAAAAGAGCTTAAACTTATTAAAAAGGAAAATGGCATAGAAAAAAATGAAATTCACAAGAAACCAGGATATGATAGCTCATAAGTCATAACTTCAACCAAATTAGATAAACAAGATGAAAAACTATTTCAACTATAGCTATGGGGTACAGCATAAGACCTTTGCTATTAACGAATCGGTTGGTTGGCTGAGATCTCGAGAGTATGGATCATGAAAAGATGGATCACGTCCATACAAGAATCTACTGCCTTTTGGGTTACCACGACTCCGCTGATCAGACAACAAAAAACATAGAAAATTAGATGCAAAGAAAAATGGGATATAACCTTTGTAATTTGAATGAAACCAGCAGGAAGCTGACAAAACATCTGGGCTGCAGCTACTAGCTATAGGGTATAGCACACACCTGTATCATTAAGGAATCAGTAGCATGGCAGATATCCGGCGGGTGTGGACTGCAAAAAGATGGATCATGTCCATACAGAAGTCTACTTCTTTTTGGGTTACCATGACTGTGCTGATCAGACAACAAAAAATCCTGGTTCACAGCAAGAGGATAATTAGAAGTATCCTGTGGTTGAACTACTTCTTGGTTCTGCAAATAAGAAAAACAACATCATCAATGCATTAGAACACCAATGGTACAACATTTAGGCATAAGAGAGAAAGAGAAATAGAACTAGGATTACCTTCCTTTCAAAAAGATGAAGCACACCATGATCAACTAGGAACTTCCGGAGAAGTTGAAGCACTGTTTTTAGTGCATTCAGAACTTTAAGGGAAGCACCATGTATCTCCACAATTCTTTCATCCACTGTCTCATGACTCAAAAGCTCATCTAGAAGCAACAGATGCAATTGGAAATGTCACATGTGGACTATGGAACTGGAAGTCTATATATTAACATATAAATTGAAATAAGTAAACAGAAGACATTCAAGGGCATGGAGTCCATGATTTCAGCACTTTATTAGACGACTTTAAATTAAGAGAACAGTAAAAGGCTCCCAGATTCAAAACTACTAGCATTTTATACTATGGTTTGTATTTTTTTTTTTGTTGACTTATTAGTCACTAGTCACTACTAATCAACTTAATTCAGAGAAGAGTATCATTCTTTTCTTGAAATAGGAGACATTCAGGTAAATAGGGCTAGTGCAAGTTCCGAGAGATGGTGGAGTACTAGTTTTCCTGTGAAAAAAGTCAGGTCAAGACTCTGTAGAAAGTTACACAGAAAATTATGTCTTAAGAATGTATAATAAACCCTTAATTATGGGTGAGTGTAATTTAGCAAAAGTGAGACATATACATTTTTTTTATCGGAAGTTGAAATGACAGATGGTGAAGTATATATGAGGAAATTATCCTAAGCAAAAGACATAGGGCTGCAAGAATGGAGCATAACATTATCATGTCATAGGTAACAAAAAGAAAACAGCAAACTAAAAGTAATTGGACTACACATATGACATATCCTAGCTAAGCAACCACTAATGAATGCAACCTTTTAATTGAATGATTTGGATGGAGTTGCTTAACAACATACCTTCATCTATAATCCTTATGTTAGTACCTGTACTTTCCCGAATTGGCTTAATTGTGGCTCCTTGCTTGCCAATTAAGTGGACAGCTTGTGCAAAAGGAACTAATAATTTAACAGAACAAATTTCTGGTGTAGAAGCAGATACAGTTCCATCAGAATTGATCTCTTCTATCTCGTTTATATGCTTGAAGATCTTAATTGCAGCATTCATCGCAGGTGACAACTCTGCTTCAACTTCTTTTGCAGATACTAAAACCTAAATAAAGGCAAGAAAACAAATTAAATAGTGTTACAGCAGCTTTTTTCTGGCACAAATGACATGTGTAGTGACCTCATTTCAAATTATGATATGAACCGTACCAACTGTACATGTTAGTATGTTACAGTAATTATGTGTACCGCGTTTTCTACGCTTTAATGTAGTTCCAATGCTTGCAACAAAGAATGAGAATGAAACAGCAATTCAAAGCAAAGCATGAACCATGATTTCTACTGACAGCAATGTAGCTTTATAAAGTAGCTAAATGAAAAGTCTAAAATAACATTACCCTGACATTAGTGTACAATAAGGTTGATAGCATAAAATAGCATACAGAAAACAATTTGACAGTTATGAATTGAGGCTTGAACCACATAAAGATTGGTAAACAAAACAAGCAAAATGCAACAGTAACATGATTGATTAGGCGGTTACAACATGTCTGGCAAACACATTGCAGAACACAGCAGGTATGACCCAATTTACAATTGGCAGGCACAGCTCCCAGAGCAATCCAATTTCTTATTAACGTAATGAAGTGAGGCTGTATCAAGGCATGCTTCACGTGCGCATACTCAAATAAACAATTGAACAAGCCGATTGAACACTGCTTTGCTTGGTTGCTTCACAGTACAGTAGTTCACAGAGCAGACAAAACTACAATAAAACATCAGTACATCACCTTCATTCAGGACTGCCTTCATTAACTGCTAGGTACCGAGGTTCCGACTCCAGAATCATAACAAAAACCTTAAAACGAAACAAAATCTTGCGGAGGGAAGGAGCGGGAGTCTTACGATCCGGCGGGAGGCGTCAACCGGGTCGTCGAGGACGCGGACGCGGGCGCGAGTCTCGTCGCATAGACGCTTGATGGTCTCGCCGCGGCGGCCGATGACGCCGCCGACCTTGTCCGCGGGCACTACCAGCCGGAACACGTTGGCGCCCCGCGGCCTCGCATCCTCCTCCCCATCGCCCTTCTTCACTGCCTCCGCCGCCGTGATCGGAGCCGGCTGCTGCTCCGGCTCTACCCAGGCGAGGGCGGGGGATGGGGTCGTCGGCGGCGGCGGCGGCGCCGGGTCGAAGGCCCGGCGCTTCGGCTCCCGCTCCGGCTCCGAGTCGGAGGACGTGAACCACGGCTCCAACTCCTCTGGGTCCTCCTCCTCCTCGTCGAAGTCGATCTCCGCCTCCTCCTCGTCGAAGTCGATCTCCGCCTCCTCCTCCCCACGCGGGCGCGGCGGCGAGCACACGGGTGGCTGTGGCTCCATGGCGGAAGGGGGTTTTGAGGACGCGGCGGAGCGAAGCGAGTGCGAGCAAACCGCTTTTGGGGTTTTCCGGCTGGCTGCCGAACAATGCGGCCGTTGGGTGTGGGCTCAGGGCTCCGAATAATCTACTACTAGTCCATTCGTTAACATATCATTAGATATTTAGATTCCTTGTAAAAACGTATTTTATTTTATAAGTAATGTATTTGTAGAGTTATAAATGTTAATATTATTTTTTTACAAACTTATTAATCAATTGTGTGATTATGTCCTTTATTGAATTTCATTTACTCAAAATCCTCATCATCACTTGTATAGTTTTCCATTCCTACATTTGAGTATCTGTCTGGGAATTTATTAGGTGGTATGTTTTAATAATCTATCAAATTCATTAGATTTTACAAATATTTTTTAAAAAATAATTCTATGTGTGTGTTGCATGTTCTCAAACTAAACTAAATTTGAACCTATGGATGTTGGTGTAGTTTTTATTTAACATTTGACTACGACTTGTAAAGTGCTATTTAGGTAGTGTTTAGATTCACTATCTTCTAAATAGTTAGTTTCTACTAATTTATTATTTGATTTAGGGGTGTTTAGGACTACTTAGCTCCATATTTTTTTTAGCTCTGCTCCATATTTAAAAGTGTGGAGTTGTGACAACATCTAAAGAGTTGCTCCATAAACTTCAAGTTTTTATTAAGCTCTGCTCCATGGTAGAATTTGTGGAGGAGAGTTTATGAGGCAGAGTCTCAAACACTCTCTTAATCTAGACAGTGAGATAGTTACTATTTAGGGATCTAGCTAATAGTTATCCAATCTACTATTACACATGTTTAGATTGAAAACAGAGTTTATTATCTACTACATGAAACCAAACAGGGTCTTCCTAATTATGGTACTCCCTCAACTATGTGACTGTATTTGCATTTCTATTCGTCACCAAGATTCTTACTCCATCACTGGATGCGCCTTTCCACCTTTTTCTAATGTTGCATGGTGGTGCTTCTGTACTTCACTCCTTGTTTGTCACGTGACCGGTCGTGAAAGACGAAATTGCCTACCAATTGTCATAATATGTGTAAGGCAGGCCATGATAGCCGAGATCAGTCAATCGACAGAGTCCTGGAAGCAGGCTGCCAATTTGTCATGCCTCCCTTTTACCATTTTCGCCAATTTGTTCCTCCTCCAAAAAGCACCTTAATAATTGGAATCCCCTAAGCACAACTAAGGAGGAGCAAGCAAATTGCACTCTTAGGAATATCATTAAGGTACCAGCTCTCTTTAGGACGTTCCCGCCACAGCTCTCCATAGAGGCCCGACAGCCCGTCAATCTGCATTGCGAAATCCTGAAGTTGTCACATCACATGACAAAAAGAACATCAATGTGCGACGACTTGGATTTGCTCAACTCCGCAACCACCACGTCAGCACCCTCTGACTTGACAACGATGATGGCATTAATGATTAGGGAAGGCAAGATTCCATTGCAGGCCAACTGGCCAAGGGCACGCTCCTCACGTACCCATTCTCGTCTTCTCCTCCACTGCTCTTTCGAGTTCGAGGCGTGTACAACAGGCCGCCCCTAGACTACTGTGGGCCGCGCGGGCTTCGACTGTCAATGGCGCAGATGCGCGCAGCCATGGGCTTGGGCCGTTTGGGCTACCTTTGACGTACATACAGGCCGGGCAGGATAATGTGTTTCCTAGCAAAGCAATAGCTAGGCTAGAAGAGCCCCTTCCACTTCCAAGGCAACCATGACCAGATACAGCCGCCACGGCAAAGATTTAAGATTCGCTGCCGTACGTTTTGACACCAAATTGCAAGGTCGTTTGACTAGCTTGTTGCAGCATCGATCAGATAGCTAGGTTCACTGCTAACTAGCTAGCTGTTGATAAAAAAAAAGGGGAGAGAAAATAAACATATGTGTATCAATTAAATATAATGCTGTACGCATGGATAGGCATAGAATACAATCTTGTCCAAAAGGAGAAAAACACCAAATTGTTATGACAGATCTGAGCATCTTTTTTTTTGAAAGATCCAGGTTGGCCGGCATTATATTAATAAGAAAGAGAGCATTACAAACTAGAGAACATGCGCGAGTGACGCTACCAACAGCAGCCTAGGTTGCAGAGGTAAGAGAGAAAACTTAAGAGTCTATTACATAATATTTAGTTGGATAACGTTCAAAAGCCGAAACGATTTCAGGCCTGCCATGGACCAAAGCAAGGCTGTGTCTTTTATCACCATGTGATGCGCCGTCTTTCTGAGCATCTAATGTCAAGGAGAAGAATAACCGTATTATATATTACCACTGTAATAGTACTAGCTAGCTAGCTAGTATACACAGATCGACACACAAGGTGAACATTTTTTTGCCCGAGAGACAAAGAGACGAAAAGGAGAGATCGAGAAGCTAGCGTGGTACTTGTTCAACCGAGATCGATCGTGCGTCCTTCTCTCGCGTACACTGACATGCATGACCCAAAGGAGCGAGCTAGATCGAGCCACGAAGCGAACGCGCTAGCTGTGATGGACATGGATTTTTTTCAACACAAAGACTTTATAAATATATAAATAAATGTACATATAATAAAATAATAAAGAAAAATAAAAAAAACAAATGGAAAGAATCGTAGTGTGGTGGCCTGGACGACGTGTGTGCATATGTCCTCCCACGCCGTACGTACGTACATACGTCTCGACAGACCGGCCGTCCGTCCGTGTCCGTCGTACGTCATTGGGCGGTCGTCATGATCTGTACCACCACCGCTCTCGGCCGATGATGACTATGGGCGACGGCGACGGCACCCTTGTCCGGCTTGTTGTTGGTCGTCGCAGCTGCCTCGTCGTCGTCGTTGGAGATCACCGCGGGGGACGACGACGGCACGGCGGGGTCGGCTGCGTCGGCCATGACGACGACGATGTGGCACTCGAGCGCGGCGCAGTATCGGGCGAAGGTGTTGGGGTGGACGTTGAGGCGGAAGCGGAGGGCGAAGAGGAGGTGCAGCTCCAGCGCGTTCATCTCCGACACCTCCACGCCGCCCACCCGCGCGAAGTAGGCGTTGTTGTAGTGCCTGCATATATGGTCGTCAGTTATGGTCTTATGGACAGCATGCATGCAAAATGAAGGCAGGAGCAGGAACAGAGCATGATCTATCGTCGGTTTGGTTTGGTTTGGTTTGTACGTGCATTTCTTTTGAATTCAAATTGAAAATGTTTCCCTTTCTATGCTGCTATATGGTACTGGCAGCTAGGTGAGCAAGCGAGGATGCAAATGATCTGCAATGCAGTCGAGTGTACATGCAGGCATTGAGATGGGGGGGATCGATCCCGGCCGGACGATCGAGCGACAGGCCGACAGCGAGAGCAAAGACATCACGTACAGCTAGCTAGCGTGGTGACTGGTGAGCGAGCTGGACGTCCACTAGTAGAGAACAGGCCTTTAAATAATATGCTAATTTGGCTTTATTCTCGCCAACCGGGACTAAAGCCCTTTGCTCAATGGTCATTACAACAGCCTTTTGCAGCTGGTGTACTTTAATCCCACCTTTAGTCCCAACCGGGACTAAAGGTGGAATTAAAGTGCCCCACCAACCGGGACTAAAAGTCTCTTGCTGAGTTGGTTCAAAAGTAAAATGTCTCATTCATTGTCAGATGCGTTGGATAAGTGGAGTGGTAAGCTGACCTTTAATCCCGGTTGTGACCAAAGTCCCGGTTGAAAAATCCAACGGGACTAGAGGGGTTTTCCAACCGGGACTAAAGCCATGTTATCTACTAGTGGTCCCAACTGACTGACACCGCACAAATTAATAAAACACTATTATGACACACCTACCGCTACCGGCTGGCGTGTTGTTTAGTTAGGGCATCCGTAATACTAATAGCTAGTACTAGCTATTTGGTGAGCTGATGTGGAGGTGAGAGACAAGAATAAAGACTATTTTATATCACTGGATCTACATACTCCTCTCATATGTTCTTGAAAAACGTAAAATAGACTAGCTATTTACTCATCTCTAGTGACTATTCTCTCTCCTACTTTTCTCTTGCCACGTCAAATCTAGCTAGCCAAATAACTAACATTGCGGACACTCTTATAGCAGGCCTGTCAGGAGGATGCAGAAACATTTGTAGAATCGATATAATAATAATGTCTTAAATAAAAATATAGTTAGAATTGGAATTTTTGTACTCTCTTTTTATCTGCTGGAGCAGCATATATCATCACGTACGGCAGCCAACTAATGAAAACCTACTGAATTGGTTGACAGGTCATCAGGGTAGCAGGTAGCTAGCTAGTGGAAAGGCAGTGAGTGATGAGTGGTGAATGAAGGCGATGCTTCCGCGGCGCCATGGATATCATATCCAAGGTCTACTACTACTACCGTTATTTGTATATGCATATGCATGTGCAGGTGTTGAGCGTACTATGTAGTCAACTCTTCACATCCCCACTGCATGCATAGCATATAGCTGGATTTACTAAGAGTAAGTATTATAGTGAAGTATAAAAAAGCTAAATGCTAAGGTGGAGGAGAGAGATAGGAAGAAAAAAGAGATGTGGGTTGTACGTTTACAGCTTGAACACAATAACCAATGTAGGTTGTAAAATAGACAAGTGAGTCATGTATTAATTGAGAATATAAAACCATTATATAAGTGAGCTGAGAGGTGTCCTGTAAGGACTAAACTTGCTCTTATCTAGTTATTCCAGCCGTGTTGACGTCACGTGGTCCTCAATTTCACAGCTTGGCGCTTGTGCCTCGTGGGGAAAATGCAATCTGGGCCTCCGATCGAGAAGAGCATAGGCAGGGCGCAATGGAGACGAACCAACACATGACATGGACACATGCATGGTTGGTCCTTCATTCACCGAAGCGATGCAATGCAAGGCCACTGTACTAGTACTAGAGTATATATATACTACGTACTACACTACAGGAATAGTATACTTGGTAGTACTGTGTATTCAGACTCACCTGTCGTCCATGAACTTGGCGGCGACCAAGACGGAGGTGATGAGGAGGCGATGGACGGTGTACGAGTCGATGCCAACAACCGCAGCCGACTCCTCGCCGCGGCCATCCTGTTCCTCCTCCTCCTCCTCCTCGCCGTCGGCATCCAGCTGCTGGTTCCGGCTCCGCGCGAGGCGGTCGAGGTAGACGTAGGCGACGACGAAGCAGGCCGGGCTACACCCGGCGTACCGGTAGATCCGCTCCACGTACCGCCGCACGGGGATCCCCGGCAGCGCGCGGCCCCTGAACGCCGCCACCGACGACGCGGCAGCGCCCTCGGCGTCTCCGCGCTCCGCCGCGCGCTCTAGCAGCCCCGCCAGGACGGCCACCACCCGGGGCGCGGCCGCGGTCTTCTTGCCGAGGCTCCGCGGTGGCGGCTCCATGGCGCGGGTAGGAGCGAGCGAGGGAGTGGTGCTGGTGGGTGGTGGGTGGTGGACTGGTGGTCGCGGCCAGGCCAAGCGACGAGCGAGGGCTGGGGAGTAGAAGAGGCCGGGCTGGCTGGGTAGCTAGCTAAGCTCCTGGCTGGTGTGGTGTGGTTTGGTGGGTGCGCTGGCACTGGCAGAGCGACAGCCGACCGACCGGCCGTCGCGACGTACGTTTGCTCGCGGATGGAGGACAAGGATGGGGTTCTTGTTGATGGCCAGGGCCAGGGCCAGCCCAGGCCGGGGATCAGGGAGAAGCTCTCCTCCTGATGATGCTACTGATCATTCATTAGATTGTTGATTGTTGGTATGGCGCGATCACATTCGATCGGCCTCCTTGATATTCTCGCGGCTCGCGCGTGCGTGCTTTTCAATTCGACAAGGAGCCTCAGCTCAGCCGACGAAACATGAAGAGAGCCGAACGCGAGCGCTTGCTCGCCTCGCCTCGCCTGTTAAACAAATCGGAGCCAGGCGTCGACATGTAGGAGTGATTGCTGTATGATACAGTACCTGCAGTCTCTCTCTGGCCTGTGTCGGTCCAATCCAACCTCTGCGCCGCATTGAGAAAAGAAAACAAAGAGGTGGGGCTTCCTTTCCTGTCCTGCGGCGGATTTGGAGGATTATTTACACACGTTTCATCAACACAGCCAGCCAGCCTGGACTGGAGAGACGACTAGTAGCGCTATCCTATCCTATCGCATTGCTGTCAACATCGATGAGCGTGCGTGCGATGTGATGAGGCAGCCACCCGTGCGCCCCCTAGCACCGGTCCGGTACGGCACGGCAGCTCGTTCGTCGGTCTCACGCACTCAATCTCATCCATATTAGTATACCACAGCTCATAAGCAAGCAAGCGAGCGAACAGGACGACGCTTGTTACCCCGGCCACCGGAAACACGTGACAATCACTACTACACAAAAAATATCACATGGAATGGAAACACGGACAGGATTGGACTGTGGCAATGCCAACATCTTGATTGCATTCCATCCATTTACAGATTTTTCAGGCCGCCAAACAACGGCATGCAGACCCAATTTGTTGCAGCGATCAACCAAACCTTGCCAGATTCAAATTCATTCATTCACAGAAAAACTAATAACAAACTAAGAGAGGAAGAAAACAAAGTTCCACCACAAGAACCCAGTTACTCTTACTCCCTATATATATATATCTGTGGGAGTTTCCATTCATATTGCAATACTATACTCGTAGCATCAGGCAGCCCGTGCCTTCCTTCTCTCTTCAGTAAGTAGCTAGTAGTATTGCACAGGTGACAGCAGACACCGCTCACGACCTCTTCTTCCTCTTCTTGTCCTCCGACTTGTCAGCCGCGTTCTTGAGCTGCATACATGCGCGGTTGAGTCAGTTAACCAGACACATCACCACCACCGCCAACAGCAGAGAGAAATCATGAACAAACACACTCTACGATCCACCAATGCGACAAAAGTTCACGCATGGTAAGGTAAGGCAAGGCAATCCATGACAAGGAGCTCTGCTCACCATGATGACGAGGATGCGGACAAGGACAGCCACGAAGTCGGTGAAGAGGGTGAGGGCGTGCTTGATGTAGTCCATGTCGCCGTGGTGCGCCCTCTCGATGATCTCCTGCGTGTCGTACACCATGTACCCCAGGAAGATGAGCAGCCCAAAGTAGACCTGCATGCAGAATCAAGCAAGTATTCCCAGTAATTAATTAAGCCGCATGGATGCATGCATCATCACGGATTAGAGCTCTCTTCGTGCATGGCACAAGGAATAACTATGCTCATCAAACAGCAGCAGGTACAAGGCACGTCTGATCGATGGTCTCTCACCTCAAACATGAAGGTGCTAGTGGAGTGGCCAAAGATGGAGGCGGCGAAGTGCAGCCAGAGCAGGATGGAGAGCCCCGAAGACAGCAGCCCGCCCAGGTAGAGGTACTCCCTGCGCTTGGCCACCACGGCCGCGCAAGAGAAGCACGCGAACGCAATGGCAGTCCCCACAAACGCTGTCACCAGGATGCTGATCCAGAAATACAACGACACAAGTAAGCAACAATCACAAGTCTCTGCCTCTATAATTGCACTCTGATGAACTAGTATGAATATATAGTTCTGAATTCAGCATAAGAAAAGCATAAGTTGATCATGCCTAATTTAACAAAAAATTTCTTTCTTGATGGCACTGTGAACCGAATATAGATTATACGTGGTCCAGAATTCAGCACATCATCATGCCAAAATACAAAAAGAAGCAAGATAAAGGACTTGGACACCATCAAGTGAGTAACAGTGCCCAGGAATTTCAGGTTACCCAAAGCTAGAAACAGTATATTCATCCAAAGAGAGGATGCACAAGCTAAATGATCAGGACAGACTAACTATTTTCTTCAGTAATCAGTGCTTAAATTCATCTATGTTATATCGAAATATATATATGCCAAGTTCAGATAAAGCAATTAGGAAGCAACTTTTCTTTTTCGAAATAAAAAGTGCTAAAACATGCACACCTTTTGACAAAAGGGGTAAAGCATGAATAGGCAAAGCAAAACCAAAATCAAACTCTGTACTGAAAAAAAAAACTGGGTCCAGGAATAGAAGACAGCGACTGATAAAAGACAAATAGCCAATACTACACACATCCCATAGAAGTACGTATGTCGCAGTCAATACAAGCACATCATTATACATGTACAGTAGTATATTGCAAGTCATCATCATCTAAGCATTTATTTACTAGTACTACAACTTATCCGCTCTTGAATGATGAAAACTCCTAGTGTTTGATTTTGATTAATCGGTAGCGCACAGCACAGGCAATTTCCTACAGACCAAGTGCTAGGTAAGTTCGTTGTTACCTTGGGTCAAATTCCACAGCGAGCTTGATCAGGGGTCCAACCGAAGCCCCTTCCAGGAGGGCAGCCGCCATCAGCAGTCCATACCTCTTCCTCTGCACACACGGACAAACAGGGCAACGAACACAGTGTGAGACAGAGAGAAAAAAAAAGTCAGCAGACTCAAATTTCTCGCTGTCGAGCCTCTGCACAGATCGCAAGATGCCGAGCAAGGTCAACTGACGAAGTAGAGACGAACGAACCTCCTCGTAGACGGGCACCGAGAAGAGCCAGGCGATGCTGCCGACGCAGCCGAGCATGGTCAGCATGCCGCCGATGTTCCAGACGACGTGCAGGTAAGCGCCCACCGCCGATGAGGCCAGCGCCACGCATAGGGTGAGGTAAACCTGCAGGCAACCGAACCAAAACAAACCACCACCGTCAGATTTGAATTTGAATTGAATTGAATTAAATTAATTATAGATTGCTCGAGCAACTAACTAATAACCTCCGTCAGAACGACGTTTGGCATCACACGGTTGCAAGATGACAGTAAGCCTAATGATAAGGTGCATAAACAAGGAACCGAAATGCAACGAATGGAATCAACTTGCTGAAAGGTTCACACCAATCACATAGTGTTTTTATTATTCTAGCAGAATCATGTTCTTATATGACGAATCAATTTTAATCGGTGGCATTCGCAGTTCTCAACGCTAAGGAATACGACATTCTGACAGATTGCGTGAAGAAATTAAGCAACAGCAACACGCAAACTGCAGGTTGGGATGATAATAACAATATAATAAACACGCGAATTCCATTCCATAGGCAAATCCACACGAAACCAGCAACCTAAAAAAATAAATGAAAGGCTAATTGCGTGAATCAGAAATTCACAATGACAGACACTTCAATGATCATTTAATTTGGAATGTTTAAACTGGGAGCATCACATTCGCGGTCCGTGGGCGGTGGGCACAACAGAACCCGGTGTTCACTGCAGCACTAAACTAAACAGTTTGAACCCGACGACAGAAAAAAACAATCTGGACAATCCGAACAGCGAGGTGTAATCCAATCTAAACCACCGGGCGCGGCGCAAAAATCTAAACCAGCCCAGACTACAGAGGGCGCAAGCCAGGATGGAACACACGACGATGGCAGAATGGCTCGTACTTAGGCGAACGAGCGAGGCCAGTCGGAACAGGAATTACCCCAAAAAGGATTTGAGAAAACAGGCATCGAAACCGTGAGGTTATGACTTATGGCACCCTAGATCTACGAATCCGTAGACACATTCGAGCCTCAATCCCCAAAACGAAGCCAAATACACCAGCGATGCAGAGGAACAAGCGACGAGAAGAAGAAGAAGAAGAAGAAGAAGAAGAAGAAGAAGAAGAAGAAGAAGAAGAAGCGCGAACGGCGGGAGGGTGGCGGGACGTACGAGCTTGAGGTGGGTCTGGACGGCGGGGGTGATCTGGCGGAAGTTCTTGAGCGAGTCGTAGCCCCAGCCGCTGGCGCCGTGCGCCGTCGAGCCGTACGGCCCCGACGAGGAGGAGGTCGAGTAGAACGCGTCCATCCCTTCCGGTTCCGGTGGGTGTCGTCCGTCCCTCTGGTCTCTCTGGTAGACGCTAAACGGATCGGGGGTGGGGGTCACACCACACGCAAAGGAAGGTGCCTCTCCGCTCGTTGCGGCGGCTTTTGATCTGCTCTGCCGGTGGCGGTGGATTTGGATTTGGAATCGAGTCGTGACGTGTCGTATGTCCACTCGTGGATTTGTTGTGGCCTTCTGGGGGAAGAATGCCCGGGGGCCGAGACGGTTTATATAGTATAGTATACGGGGGATTCGTGAGGAAGCAGGAAAAGCCAGGAAGCGGCCGCGCACTGGCCTGGTAGTTTTCGCGAAGGACACCACCCAAAAAGCCTCTCGAAGTTTCCTGACGTCACGTACGACCAAAAACAATGCGCTTCGCACGCAGCCTCACACGCTGTTTTGCGGGACCTCTCTATGTGCTCCATCCATATAGCATTAGGACGTTTAAAACAAATATATTGATATGATTTTTATTTTTCAATTTAATAACTTAAAAATTATTCATAATTTATATTCTCAATGTGTGACTCAAATCTTATTCAAAACGTCTACTTTTTTTTTTGTGAAGATTCAAAACGTATACATGTATGGAGGAAGTATGTACTTTTACTATCTTAAATTACAAGATATCCCAAATATATTAGAGAGTTAAAGTATCTCATGTTCGAACGGGACAAACGACTACATTACCTCTCAGTACATACGGAGTACTATGTAGAATTGAACATGATACACGTACTGATGTGCGTACCTACGTACCTACGTGCATACGATATGATTACCTCACCATATACGTATATGGCTATGTGACCTACGGAGTATAATCAGGCCTGAGTAAGTTGAGTATAATATGTGACAATTATGTGAGCTACCGTGACAGCCGTTTGCCGGCTTTGGCATTAATTAATTAATAAGAAAAAAGAAGAAAGAAAGGCCAACCGAAGGACGCCACGTGGCCAGCAAACATCATGAATGACGCAAACTGCCCTGGACCGACCAATGAGGCGCCTCCACGTGGCGGGCATAATCCAGATCGGCAGTCCGGACCCGGGGCGAAGCTTCCGGCCGGCTCGCGCACGTACGTACGTACGGGCGGCTGGTGCTGCTGCTGGCAGGCGGGCCCCAGGGAACGTTCGGGAGTGGGAGTGCCGCCGCTTCGAGAAGCTGGTCCCACTGCCCCGTGGGCCCCGCTGCATGGTCTGCATGCAGATGCGCTTTTCTGCCACATGGTCCATGACTGTCGTACGTCGTCGTCCCTGCTTGCCTGCCTGCTATGGAATGATTTTCTTTTTCCGTATCCGGCCGGCCCGACATGATTTTCCATTTTTTTCTTTGTTTCTTTCTTTCTGAGAAAGAAAGGGAAAATTACCACCACGACGTTTATGTATTTGAAAAAATCCACCGTCGTGGCTACTACGCGTACTACGAATACAATTTAATCGTGTACTACGAGTATTACGTTAGCGCGTGTCCAAATCCAGACTTCTTCTTCAAGCATACATAAATTCAGGGAAACTTAACGCGCACTGATCGGTCCAGTTTTGGAGTTTATACTGTTCTTATAGTATACTCCCTTCGTCCTATAAATTTTGTAATTGTAAGACTTTTTGACTAAATTAAGATGAGTGTAAAATGACTCTTTTGTCCCTACAAAAATTTCTGATGCAGTGACAGATTTGTACAGTACAAATTAAGATGTGCATCCTCTTTTTTTTATTTAATGTTCCAGAAGAAACATCCGTGACTGTGAGATGTGAGATGGCCAAATACTTCTAGGGGTGGGTCCCACTTGATGTGATAGCTAGCCATATAATAATTCTATACTCTAAAATTGCAAAATTTACTGGACGGAGGGAGTACCCCTACTTGGAGAAGACCTTTTACTCCCACGGTCAAGATTCAAAAGGAAGTAATAATTCAGACAGATTAGTTTTACTAGGAAGACCGAATAATAGTCAAATCCCAATTTAGTGTTAACAAGTCAACGATTGAGTAGAAAACTTCTTCGAATTCCAAACTAAGAAATGACTTCAAGAGTATGAACAATTCTTTGGGGTGCGAGTTAGGAGGTCTTCTTTTCAGGTATCTAGGTATATCTATAAATCATAAGTGGTTATAAAAAAGGATTGGACCTTTACCGAGGAGAATTTTTTTAAAAAGTAGTTGGAAAAGGAAAGTTACTTTCAGTTGGAGGGAGATTAGTTTTGATTAACTTTGTGCTTACTAATTTGGGCATGTTCATGTTGTCTTTTTAAATAAAGTTCCTATAGAAGAGTGCTTCAAAAACTAGATTATTACTATCATCGTTCACGCTTTTCCTAGCAATATGATGAACACAAAAAGAAATATCATCCCGCCAAATGGACTGTTCTCTATATGCCTAAAGATTCTGGTGGGCTAGCAACACTGCTAAGAATGACTTGTTTATGGGCCGATCGATGTATAGGACTTTGATTTTTGGCAAGGATTCTTCATGGAAAAAAACAACTCTGGAGGCTAGGCATATACCGATTGAAAATCAAGATTTTCCTCTGGTACTTACAAATTAAAAGGGAGTCATCTTACTAAAGACAACTTAGCAAAAAGAAATTATCAAAGAAATGTCAAATGTTGTTTTGGTAGTGCCATAGAAACTATCCAACATTTGCTTTTTTTTTTGTTTTCCGCTTTGCGAGTTTTGTTTGGAATGCGGTACATTGCAGTTGGAATTCAGCCACCCACTAGTTTTTCCTAACATGTTTAGCTCTTGGCTAAATGTCATTCGTCTCCTTACCTTAGAAACCAAATTTTGTTATCGGCAGCGACCCTCTGTTGAGCTTTATAAATGGTTGAACAGAAATGACGTGTTTTTTAACAAGGCTAGTCTAATACATTTTTTGTAGGTAATATACATATTTTTGCAGGTTACACACATAGTCAACTTCATATTACCAAATAACTATGTATATATAGCATTTCAGTCGTTTGGTCAAAGTTGAAAAGATTAACTTTAAGACGAAGATATATATATAATAAATAAATGGACTTCTTGCAATTGAAGGGAGTAGGAGTATATATAGGAAACAAGAGTTGAGAGATATATATATATAGCATCTCCGGGCCCGGTATTTGCTGAGAAGGTGTAGCATCAGTAGCTAGGTAACCAAGTCAGGCCGCACCTTGGTTTGGGATCGTACTTTTCTTTTCCGTGCAGTGAGAGTTTTTTCTTAGGTGTACTGCAGGTCCAAATTTAACACGATGCAAAGGAAACCGGGACGGAAACCGGGCCAAGGCCCCTATGAATTTGAATTTTTCGCTAAAACAGCTGGCTAATTCCGGTCAGCAGCAATAGCCAGTACTGATCGATTCGATGCTGCTGATGCCGCTGTCGGTCATTTTGTGCTGTGTCTCTCTGATTTGGGAAACTGCACTACTGCACATATGCATACGTACTATGCAGACGATTAAGTACTGGCCGGCAACAATTAGTCGTCATCACCAAATTAAAAGATGGAGACGCTGCAGTAGTTTCTTCCCTGTCCGATCCAAACGTACGTCGACGTATTCGTAATTTATATTCCCAATGTTTGATAAAAAACTTTGTCTAAAACAACTTCTTTTATGATCTATCTATCTTCTTCCCTTTTCCTTCAAGACGGCCAGTCATGTTGGGCGGCTTTGTTACAAGTTGTTGTGCTGTTACCTTAACGATTCGTAGCTTGAAGATTTATTTAGTGCGTGTGTCATCTGTACTAATACATGTTAGAATCATGCTATGTGCCGTTACTAGATATAGGCTTTGTTGAACTCGCATAAACCACACGGATCATGAGTCTAGGTCATCATCATGAACGGAACGGTATATGAAGGTGTGCGAGGGCATTGCAGGCCGGACGACACAACAAAAGTATCCTGCTGACGGCATTATGCATGGAAGAAGTAACGTATATAACGTACGCTTGGAAGAATCGACTTTTGACTTTATCATTAGAGATATAGATATAGATCTCTTCGGCTTTGTTGTGCACGATCACCAACCAGAGAAACCGAGGTGCTTTTGCTCCCACCGGCCGGTCACCGCAACACGTTTGGCATGCAGGAAATTTTCAGGAACTTGCGTATGCATGCAGTGTGCAGTAGCTATAGAAATGTTGCTAGCGGAGACTACGACTACCGCTCCATTTATGCATCTCTCGCTATCCTGAAAGTTTTCCAGGAGTTACACATCAGTAGCTGCACTAGTACACCAGTTCGCTTTCAGTCCCAGATCGAGAGAGTTTGGTGCCGTGTTTCTGTCTCATCTGTGTGCTAGCTGCATAAGTATACTCCATATTGTTCATCAATTATTCATCCGATATGATATCGATGCTGGCTAGCTGACCTAGCTCTGTCGGCTTAAATTTCTCCTCTTTTTCCACAAGCTGGATAGAGCTAGCTAGCTAGCTCCTCGATTGACGACTTTGTCCGATCCCTAGCTGCAGCAAGCTATAGTCGTTGTTATTGAGCGAGAAATCGTTGGAAATATATGCATGGTCCATATATAGATGGTTGTTTCGAAAAACATATACTCCCTCCATATTCATATTAGTTGATATTTAGAACAACGACACGATCTTCAAAGCGTAAATGCTTATATTTTAAAAAATATTTATTAAAATATAATATATGTATATTTTTGTAAAAGTATTTTTCAAGACAAATCTAGTGATATAATTTTCATTTTCCAAACTTAATAATTTAAAAGTTATTTGTGATTTATATCCCCAATAATTGACTTAAATCTTGTGCAAAATCTCAACTAATATATGTATGGAGGAAGTATATACTATAGTCGACGATGCAGTAGCCACCAGTTGTTAGTGTTACTAGTCTAATACCCGTGCTAACGCAACGGTTTGATCTAGAAAAATGCTTTAAAAACGCAAATGTATATTGCCCGTGCTAACGCTACGGTGACATCTAGAAAAAAATCGTAACTAAAATAAATCATAAAACTAAAAAAGAACTAAACCTATCCTCGCCTGGCCACCCGACCATGCCTTCGCGCTCGCCAAACCAAGCTTGCGCCGACCAAATCGAACCTAACAGAGGCAGAAAGAATAGCTCTCACTCAAATCTCGTGGCGAGCTACGACATCAGCGGCGACAGAGGCGTCGCACTCGTGGAGGTGGTGCTTAGCTATAGCGTCCGTCGTGGGACGACCGATCCTGAGTTTTTCTATACCTAGGACGAAGTTAAAATTTTGGACCTTTTTATACTAATATGATAATGCTATAGTACCACCGATTGATAGTATATATACACATATATGCAAAATGTCCTAGTAAACAATTAATTAAATGCAAAAGCAATATTTAAAAAGAAATAAATTGTATACATATTTACCTCAAAAATTTCTCCTAACATTTCTTGATGTTAAGTCATCGATGATGTGGTTTCAATATCAATCTCATTCAATAATCACTTCTCAATGCATAACATTTCTTCTATATGGTGATGATCTTTTGGATTGGCATTAGTTGGTTTCTCCACGGCAACTATCATCAATGCATCTGGATTTCTTGAAGTACTTGTATTACTCTTAACAAATTTACGAAGAGCCTCTATATGTAAATCATCTATTCATTTTTCTTCTTCTTTATTTTGTCACTGCCGAGGGAGAGGAACCGCCGTGGATCTGGCGGCTTCCGTGCGTGCGCGTCCGTCCTGCGCGCGGGATTCTCGCCGATCGGGTGAGCATGCGGGAGAGGCGGCTTGCGGGAGTAGCGGTGCGGGAGGCTGAGTACAGGATGATACACGCTATCTCTCCCGTCGAATTTGAGTGAGTAAGAAGAGAAGACTAAGATTAAATCAGGACGGTAGATTTTGAAGAGGTCAGCCTTCTGGGTACATTTTTCTGGGTGGATGGATCAGAGACTCCTCAGCGGAGGTTTATTTTTTGGTGGACCTAGGAAAGAAAAGACGGTGAATTAGTAGTGTAGATTGAGATACTCCCTCCGTACTCATATTACTTAGCGTGTAGGACAACGACATAGTCTTCAAAGCGTAACTTTGACTGTTTATTTTTTAAAATATATATGAAAGTATTTTTCAACACAAATCTATTGATACAAGTTTCATTTTTCTAAACTCAACAACTTAAAAGTTATTCTTGATTTATATTTTTAATTAATGTTTGACTCAAACTTTTTTTAAAACGACAAATAATATGGGTATGGAGGGAGTACTCCCTAAGTCTAAAAAATATCATTTTGACTTTTCGAGAAGTCGATACTATTAATTTTAATGTAACTTTAATTGGTCCATATATATATAAATGATATTAATATTTATGATTCATAGGTATAAATTTGGATTGATTTTTTAATGAAGAGGCAGCACATTGCGACCTAACTTCTTGCCCTAGCTATATATATATATATATATATATATATATATATATATCGATGACGCGCTGCCATTGTTAGCATCTGATGATGGTGATGGCAGCAGCAATGTCTAGTATTTTTCCTACACGAGTTGCATTGATCGCGAGGGCGTCGAGTTGTTTAATACCGACCAGCGCAATGCAACCTCTCTCGCACCAAGCTAGGTCACACGCAATCAGCATTCAGAGTTTTCAGACTTTGCGACAGTACTCGTATACATCTGCACATTCATACAAGTTTTTTTCCGCCCTGGGAACTTCTCGGAACATACATTCAGGGTTTTTGTTACCGTTTCGAAACCGGTAACCGTCGGGGAGCGGTTGAACGGTTACCGACCGGTTTGATCGGTTACCGGTCCAAATCGAACGGTTTGGATTTTGAATTCAAACCCCGCAGTTCATTCGGTTTGGGACCGGTAACCGGTCGGTTAGGGCCGGTTACCGACCGGTTTGAACGGTAACCGGTCCAAACCGGTCGGTGGCTTTTTTTTTGCTTGAAAAAATTAATTTTTTTTGCATGACCTTTGTGCATAAAGATGTAAATAGAACACACAATTCATGAAAAATAGTGTGGTATAAATGGCCAACCCCACAATAATATCATAGTGATGCACTAGCCACAAATTCACGACGGAAATAACATAGTTCACCGTTGCAACAACAACAAATCGTGCATGGAAATACCTTGTGTCGTAGACATGCGAACATCATGGTCACTGGCGTTGAATATAAGGGAAGATCCCGTTTCGGCACCCCTCCTCATACTCCGCGGTGGACATTAGAGCGATACCGCGTGACTGTAGCCCGACCTTGTACTCTATCCATGATTGGCCCGTCCAATGAGCTGTGGTCTCCCATTCCTGCACTAACATGTTGTAGAAATCCAGGTCTTGCCATTCGTAGACCCATCTAGTGGCTGGCTGCGTGCTGATGTCAGGAACGGGGTAGGTATAACCACCACAAGGTGTAGGCGGAATGATTCTGCCTCCTGTAATGTCAAGACAGCGGAGTGCACATCCGTCATTTTTCCAAATGCTTCCTCGAGGCCAGCAAACATTTGCGGAGTTGGATTGTAACGGTATACAAGCCTTGGGTTGAGGACAGCAGCTGCAACATACGATGCACGACAAATTAGCAAATGGTAAATACTCAATATGTAGAGACATGGATTTGAACAATGGTTTTGATCGCACCTGGGCCCACATGCGTGCCATAGTACACGTCCGCAATCCTGCCATCCATGATAGCCTTGTACTCATTCCATGTTGAGACATTTGTTCCAAAGAAGGCATCCATCTCCTTTTTGCACTCTTGGAAGTTGTACACTACCTCACACAGGTTAGGTCGTCTATCCTGATCAGCGAACCGAAGGAACCTGTAAATTGGTGCCACTGAATCGATGATGTATTTAAGTCCATCCCACCACTGTATACTAGACAATCTTGCGTGAGCATAATGTCCTTCCTTGAATTTTCTCCACCTACTATGCAAGAACTCGGGAGATCCCATCCACTCCATAAAACGATCACGCTTCTGATGGAAGCTCTCCATAAACATGTAGTTGGTCCCAAACCTAGTGGTATTCCATTTGACCAACTCACCACCAATGGCTTCCCTCATCATTGCATTCAACTGGCCATGGTTGTGCAGCCAAGCTGAAATGCGCTTGCATACGGAGATCATACCTGCATGCTCCGGCCTTTGACCAATGTCCTTCAGCATCAAGTTGATGGTGTGTGCAAGGCAAGGTGTCCAAACAATATGCTTGTACTCCTCGTTCAATCTCTGGCATGCTCTCTTGAAGTTGGTGCCGTTGTCCGTGACGATATGCACGACATGCTCAGCACCTATCTCCTCAACCACCTTGCGAATCAGCTGCACAAGTAGGCACAACATTTAGTGGAACCGAGAAAACATAGTGCATGTGAACTGGCACAATATTTTGGACGTACCCCCAACAAATAAGATGAATATTGGCTCATGCCCGTCGCATGCATCAACTGACTTGTGGAACCACATGACGCCATTGCAATAGATCAAAAAATTGATGACATTCATTCTTGTCGGGCCCGTCCACGAATCACACATCAACGTGACCCCAAACAAGGGCCACTCCTCCTTAAACTTTGCGTACCGGATCTGCAGGTCCTTCTCGTTATGATCGAGGTACTTCTCGTCTATATCCTTTCCACTGGGTGATGCGATGCCTTCACCTGCAATCGTAAGCGAATCATGAGAATAGAGAAATATACGTAATGAATTGAAGTCTCCAAGTATATGTACTTACCCCACTTCTGCGTCTCCCTGACCGCACTAACAAAGTACGGATTGTCCGCCTGTCTCCCGGGGATTCCTGCAGTATGGAAAAACTTTCCCCAAGCTTTCCCAATTGTGTCCTTCGCGGTCCTTCCCCTCTGCGTCCATGACCCTGTATCAATCCTTTTCTGCTTCAGTCCACCCCTCGTACCGGCTGCCAAGTTGTAGTCCTCCACCACCGCAGGGGTCTGCCTCTGTGAACCAGACCTCCGAAACATCCTCTGCAAAGGTTTGCCCCCTACGAAGCAGTACCACTACCACTGCCACCTCCACGCTCGTAAGCGCCTCCTCTCCGCTGCACCCCCTCCTAGTACTCATATTCTGCTCTGGACTGATTCATGGCTGCCTGCAACTGAGCCTCGTACTCGTCATCGTCAAGGGGGTGGTTGCCCTCCGCTGTAGCAGCCTCTCGTGCAACCCTCTGCCGAGAGCGGTCACTAGTTGTCTGCCTAGTTCTGTCGATCTCCTGCTGAAAGTACTCCCGGACGTCTCTGGGCACCTTGCTGCAGTGGATCACCTCCGTCCCGCGCGCAGCCAAATGCTGCTTCAATCGGGAAGCACCACCCCCGGCTTTTTGTGTACGACAGTAGTTGCATTTTCAACCGGGAGCAAGATTCTCACCATGCTCCCATACCACGTCTCTGCGGTCTCTCGGCATCTCCTGCACAAATGGACAACACAAACAAATCGAACACATGCATCAAATCATACCACAAATAAACCTAAATCCTAACATACACCTAAATCCTAAATCCTACATCAATGAAATCCTAAATCCTAAATCCTACATACATCCTAAAGCAAATCCAACCGCAAATCCTAAATCCTAAACCAAATAAACCTAACTCCTATATACGTCCTAAGTCAAATCCTACCTAAATCCTACAATAAATATTTTCTACATCATATACTCCATAAATCCTACATCCTATAGCTTATCATAACTAAATCCTACAACTATAGCAACTACAAATGCAAGGAAATGAAAAAAACAAAAAAAAACTTACCGAAGCAACCCGGTCGGTTACCGTTATGGGGGTCGGTAACCGCCGCGTCCGGTCGGTAACCGCCGGGGGAGAACGGCGTGGCGGGCTGGTCAGTTACCGACCAAATCTCTCGGTAACCGCCGTCGTCCGGTCGGTTACGGAGGGGCTCGGTCGGCTGCGGGCGGCGCGGGGGCGGAAGTGAAGGGGGCGGGCGCGGATAGGGTTTGGGGCGCGGACATCGCCCCCCCCGGCCGACAGCTCCATTTTATTCGGCGCCAGGAGCCAATGGGCCGCGTGGGCCCTTAACGGGTCGGCCGGTTTTTTTCTTTTTTCTTTTTTTTTTCAAACTTAAACACGTCCAAAAAAATAGCAAACGAACTCCAATTTGAAAATTTTTTACACCATTGGACTCTATAAATCGTGAACTATTTTTAGGAATTTTTTCAGATTTTTTTTAAAAAAATTTAAATTTGAAATTTGAATTCAAACCGGTACCGAAACCGAACCGCCCGCGGCCGGTTTGTCGGTAACCGACCGGTTACCGCGGTTACCGTTCGGTAACAAAAACACTGCATACATTCATCGATTGACGATCCATCGTCCATCAAAAGTCACAAAAAACACCTTTTTCTAAAAAGATAAAGATGTATTGGTATAAAAAATAAGTTAAAACTTAGACTAATTAGTGACAGGAATAAGCATGCGACTACAAAGCCCCAAAACAAACGATAGGGCACTATCAACACTACAAAGCCCGGCCAAACAAACAAACAACACAGAGAGCATTAAATAAGCATGCAAATTTTGGAAATTACATTATTGTTATTACCTGTCATTTATCAAGAAATCCATTTTTAATCGTGTAGAATGAACATCTTTATTTTATTAGAAAATATAAAGTGAGATACATGTGTGTGTTTTTCTGTATTATTATGCACTTTTAGTTTTCTTCAGAAAATAATAGTCATATGCGTGCATAATTTTAAATTGAATGTGTGTGCGTGTGTAATTTATGGTTCTTTAATTTTTTTCATAATAGTTCATTTTGGTGATTAATTAAGATGTAGATTCAGCGGCGGAGGGAGGGAGGGGCTGAGGGGGGCCAGGCACCCCCAACATGCTAAGGTCACCACAATATCCCTCCTTTTTTCATTCAATTAGTAACGTAACAGTACTAATTAGTGTTATAATTGTTTGTTATTTTTTCTAATTATCTATGATTGGCCTTTATATTGTCTTTTTTTTATATCTTTTTCACTCGTACAATTCTATATAGCTAGTTATTAACCGGTATAATTAGTGTCTTACTTGTTACTGTCCCTTTACCATGATTTTTTTTGCCTAAAAAACAGAGTGATCAAGTGGAGTTACAAACCTAGTACTAAACTGCTAATTAAATTTTGTTCACCTTTTCTTTGTAATATTCACCGATTTTATCGTACATGCATTTTATCACAAAGCTCTGTTCGCTTGGCTTATCAGTCGGCTTATCAGTCATCGAAACAATGTTTTTCTCTCACAATAAAACAACCAAAAACAGCATCCGTCGGCTTATCAGCCACTGAAACGATCACCCGAACAGGGCACATGATTGTTGTCGGACTGGCCCCCCCTATGCTTAAATCCTGGCTCCGCCCCTGTGTAGATTTGTATGGTTTATCTGTATTTGAGGTTTTTTTTTGTTGGTTCCAGCATCACAACATCATTGTCAAAGCTTCCTCTATAGTCTATATGGAGTTCGCCATTGGAAGTTTGGAACTGACCTTTCCATATATGGTGCCTTAGGTTGATAGCCTTGTACTACCTGTTATTTGTGCATATAAGCCATAAACGACAACACACCATGATATATATGTTTGTTTCAGATTAACATGTAAAATTGTTACTCCATCTGTCTAAAAAAACACATTATGGGATGTGTAAAGGTCAAACTTTGTCAACTTTGACTACGTTTATAGAAAAAACATGGAACATTTATATCTCCAAATAAGTTTCTTATAATAGTATATTCAATGATCTATCTAATGATACTCCCTCTGTCTCAGAATGCTGGTCGTCCTAGCAATTGGGGGTTACCAAGGTAGAAAGCAAATGACGCTGGTTGCCCCTACTAGTAATCGATTAGATGGCCAAAAGCTGATGCAATTGTACTGTGCCGTGGATGGGTGCAGTGGCGGATCCAGAACAAAATTGAAGGGGGGCTGATGTGTTCTTCTTCTTCTTCTAATATCTTATTTTTCTTCTTTTGTTCTCCCTCAACCTCTTAAAATAAGATGGGGGGGCCTAATCTCTTCTTTTTTTTATAGTCTCTCTATTTTTTTTTTCTCCTCTTCTTTTTCCCTTTAATTCCTCTATATTTTCATTGACACACTAGCTGTAGGGGGGGGTTTTGCTGGAGCCCACCCAACCCCCCTCCCCTTTAGATCCGCCCCTGGATGGGTGTGGGCGGATGTGCTGTGTAGAGGAGGAAAAGCCTGTTGCACCCCATTGGTCACGTCACTGTGCCTGACAGCATCTCACAGACCACACTGATGTGCCTACGGACTAGCCTGTTGCAACTGAACTGACGGAGATAAAACATCATTTATTTTGCTACATATTTTGAATCCCCAAACGACCTTTATTGTGGGATGGAGGGAGTACTGATTTTTTTTCGAAGGGCGACGAAAAGCTTTTGCCGGATTTTTATTAGACGGAAGAAAAAACAAAAAACAAAAAAACACACAGTTAACAGATTACAAAAAACAAAACCGAAAACTCCCTGTCTACTACCTGAAGAGGCCAGGCCACCCAAAGGGGCCACTGAGGCAACAAACATCCACTAAACAAAAACGACCAAAGAAAAAGAAAAGAACTAGAGCTACTAATGACTGTCTCTGTCATTGGGTTTCATGGCCGACTGATATTGGTCAAAATATTCTTTGCATAAGTACGCCACTTTCCTTGGTTGCAGGCTCTTGTTTTGAAAGGTCCTCCTATTTCTTTCCTTCCATAGGTTCCACTAAAAGTAAATCATGATTCCATCAAAACTTCTTTTGTGCGCTCTCTCTATCTTCGCCCTACATTTTCACCAATATTTGTGTAAGGATCCGGTTAGTCCTATTGTGTTGATGTTTGTTAGACCGAACCAAGACTTTAAGGTTGACCAAACTTGATTGGCGAAAATGCAGTCCTTGCATAGATGCGTGGGGGTCTCTGGACTGTTTCCGCATAGTTTACAAATAGGATCATTTGGCCAGTGACGCTTCATCAAGTTGTTAGCCGTGAGGATCTTCTTGTGAAGAAGGATCTTCTTGAAATTCGCATGGTTCCACAAGGGGAGAATATGTGAAATCCACTTATTTCCTTGAAAAGCCTTTAGAACGGTTATGTTTTTTCTTTTGGCCTTCTTGAATAAATTTGGTGTCAAACTCTTAAGAGTTCTACCATGTGCCCAAGCTGAAATCCAGAATTTGGCCGTCTTCCCGTCTCCTATTGTTACCATCGTAGACACAGCAAAAAGAGCCCTGTCGTTGTTGTCGCACGGGAGCTCTAACTTATTCCAGGCTCTTTCTTTTTGGCTCCATTGGAACCACAACCATCTAAGGTGTAGGGCCCGTGAAAACCTTTATATTTTTTTTATATATATAATTGGTCAAACTTTAAAAAGTTTGACTTCTCTAGAAGTTAGAATGACTTTTATATATGGACGGAGAGAGTAGGCACGAAGCAACTACGTGCCATGAGAGATGACACTTCTTGTAATAAGTGGACATCCATAAGAGACGTACTTAGCAGCCACAAACAGTTATGTTCCATGACAATGATGGTGTTGACGTGGAGTCCTCAATCGTCTTATATGCATTTGAGTCTTCGTTTTCGTTGGAGTTGTATGCATCTTCATCCACCATTTCGTCACAACATCCTTCCATTGGCAGTCTGTCCAGAGCTTCCGCTGAGGCGTACGTTTGCCATTGAAACTAGCTCATTGAACTTCCCATGGCGCGACTTTTAGAGTTCGATCATGCATATAAAAAATATACTACACGTTCTGTATATATATTTGTTTCAGATAAACACACAAAAATTGCTTGACTACTACTAAATTACTACTAACAAGGATACACTGATATGATATTAAACCATGGATAACGAAGAAAGAAGCTCCATACATGTATAAACCAGAAAAATGTCGACACCTAATTAAATCATACTGACCACTTTTGTACTAAAATGGCAACATTATACGTAATAAGGATCATAAATTACTGAGTTCCCTACAAGCTGCAGGGCCTGATGGTCACCAGCCTACAAGCCGGCTAATGTCCCAGCCTCAGCCTCCGGGAACGGGGACTTTGGCCTCGGACGTCGGCGGCGGCGGCAGCGTCGTCTTCTTCGCCGCCTGATCGGGCGCCGGCGCCGTCCAGTTCTCCACCTTGAACAATGCCGTCGTCGAGCTCCCTTTCGCCGCCACCGACCTTGGGTGTTGGCTGCCGCTGTACGCGTCGTCCATGTCCCCGCTGGAAATGGTGAACCCGAAGGCCGGCGGCGGCACTGTCGTGATCCCTATGACCGGCTTCTTGTTGGCGTTCTGGTCCAGCTGGTAGCTCGGCAGGAAGCTTCCCACCACGATCTGCCATGCCACAACGGTAAAGGCACCTCAGCTTTTTGCACATTGCAATCAACAAAGATTTGCAGTGTTATGATATAATAATGGACTAGTGACTACTAGTGAATCGTGTAATTAACCACAATTTTTTAATTTCCGTGTTTCAAGTTTCTACAATGGCTTCACATACCTGGATAGGGCTAGCAGCCACGAGGAGGCCGGCGACTCCGCCTCCGATGACACGGCCATCGGCGGCTGCTAAGGAGACGCTCATCCCACCGGAGCGGCTTCTAGTGCCGCCACTGTCAGTGGGAGTGAAAGATCCAGACAAGGAGAGGAGCTCGAACCGGCCCTGAATTAATAGGATGTATGTCAGTTAGAAAAAATCACTACAGAATATGAAAATAGCACTTGCTTTCGGAGATCCAAGATTCACAAGATCATTTTGTCTAAGCAACAGGCATTTTCTCAAGGACAAGTGGAAGGTCCTCACATGAGTCAAACAGGTGTAATCACTACCCGTCTACCATGTAAATGAACACACAAAGAATTAGTATCATCGTTTTACTACTTCTCTACACTTACATGTAACAACACACGACTTGTCCATATGTGTATAGTTTCTCTGCAGCTTCTTCTTCATGGTGGGATACTGGGATGCTACTAGTTTCCATGCATCTACCTTTTTTCTCAGAAAGAGTGGAAAGGTCCTGATCATGATTGGCCTAGTTACACAAGTCAACAGACTCTGCTGGCAGCATTTCTACTAGGCTGCAATTGCAATAGTGACCATCTTTCAGATTCAGAATCTCTCTTTTGAGGCGACTATTCAAAGATGAGTTGCTAGGCGTTCAAAGGATTAATTGTACTAAAGTTAGTATTGTGATATGCAATTTGACATTTCATTGGGATACAACACAGAGTGAACTAGAAACTTTTAGTATCTTTCCACCGTTAGTATTTCTCCTTTTTTTTTCTCGAAAACGCAGGAGAGTTGCATTTCATTATATTAAGAAGAAAAAATGGGACAAGAACCCCAACACACACCAAACAAGCTCCAAAAAAACAATCTCGCCTGCTAAAACAATAGAGGCTACCACAACAACACTACTACCAAACAGGCCACTCTAAACCAAAAATGCCGGGGTAGTCAAGGAAGAGAGGCTTCGCGCGCCTGCAATCTCCCAGCACTGAGGTTAGCATTTCTCCTAATAGCAAAGCCATGACTGAACTATCTGCATACCATATAACAACACACATACAACTATATGCAAGAACTGGCTAGGCACATCTTTTTTCCTGAGACTAAACACTAACATGTAACAACACATGACTGATGCATATATATAATTTTATACATGCATATAGTTTCTCTGCAGCTTCTCCGTAGCGGGATGCTACTAGTTTCCATCTGACTTTCCATCCATTTACTTTTCATAACAAAAAGTGGAAAGGTCCTGATCATGATTTGGTCTTGTCATGTGAGTCAAATCATACAAATATTCTATAACAACATATATATGGTGTGATTTGCAATTTGACTTTCATCTCTAATTTGCGCTCGCTCTCAATATGAGGGAAGCATTTCTGCAGGCCACAGTAGCCAACTTCTTTGAAGAATTGCTATCAGATAGCTTATTCAAACATCAGTTGCTAGACATTCAGAGGATTAATTGCTTATAAATTAAGTTTTGTGATGATATGCAATTTGACATTTTATTGGGGTATAACACAAGAGTAAACCACAACCTTAGCTTGTAGAATTTTGCTGCTATTAACATTTCAACTGATACTACAGATGACCAATTAAATATTTGAAATCTCCAAAGCCATTATGTCACATCTTAACTGGAGAGTACTATGATAAAAAAAGAAGGGAAAGCCACAAAGGCTTGATTATTCAGTTACGCAGGGAAGGTCACACACATAATGCATTGATCTATGTCATAAGCTCATTTAGTGATAACTAGAAGCACAATAGCCTCAACTTGCTACCACGCCTTGATCTGTACCACAATTAATATATTATACTTGATCTGTTAAATACCTGTATAATGTCGCTATTTTTCATGGCAACATAGGCAAAGGACAAATCACCATATAAGACTACGAAGAGTATGAAGTTAGTTATAGAGGGTCTTTAGTGATGTGGAATGAACAACCGATTGCTAAAAAATGTCAAAGAACTCTCTTTCAAGTAATAAATGCAAAACAAAAATAAAATAAATGACACATCGATGTAATAGCTAACATGGTAAGTAAGAACTGAAGCTCATGCATTAGCTTCACTTCTTAAATGAAATGTGGGTGCTTTAATGCGCCACTGCATAACTTAGAATAATCTGGCCAAAAAACTGTTAACATGTATATGTATGTAACTTCAGTAGTCAATATGGACAAACCTCATAAGTAACTGTACCACCTAATGAATCCTGTTGACGCAGTGTAACATTTGCAATAACACCATTGGCAGATAGAATGCAAATTGCCCTTGGACCTTGTTGGGAGAAAGATATGACCTTCATATTGACATCCTAGTAAGTAAAATAAAAAGTTGGTAAGAATACTGATGAAATTAAAATGAAATTTCTTGTAAAAGGAAGATGTCTGAATTCTAAAGAAGGCTAATTCAAGAGCAAAGGGCATCAATAAAGAAGCAAATATATACAGCACATCAAACTATTAAGCACAAAGTTCTTTTACCAAGCAGAGGAGACAAATGATACTTACCTCACCAGCAGCAACATTAATAATATGCGGTGTAAAGCTGGCACCAGAAGCACAAGCTAGCAATTCACCTGCACATCACCAAAGATCATGTCTCAGAAATGAAATGACATGGAATTCTCAGGAGACTGCTCAATTTGACTATTCTGTATGCCTTCATTTTGTTAAGCACAGAGGGGGTACAAAGCATACCAGATGGCAGCCCTATCATGCATACAATAATCTTATGTTCAACTAATGCACCAAACAAGATTTTCCTCTTGGTCTGTATAGCAGTCATGCCAGTCTGTATAGTGTTCTATTTCTTGGGCTATCATCCAAGAGTTCTGCCTAATTTGTTAAATTGGAGGAGAGCCCGAAAGTGTAAGCTATTAAGTTTTATTCATCGCAACTCTGGTGGTAAAATAACGAAGGAAAAGAACAATGAGGAGGAGCAATCAGAAACTGTTACTGTAGCACAACCGACAACAAAGTGGTTTCATGACTTCTGCTAAATCGCCTCTGAAATTTGTGTTTTTTGCTTTTAAGAGTCCCCGTAATCTTTGTAGAGAAATTTGTAAGCTATCCCACCACGCTTTACCTAGCTACCCATGTCAAAAAGCAAACAGTGAAACATACAGGTTTCATGGATGAAGGAAACATTGTAAACCACTTTAAAAACGCAGATATCACACGTAACCCATGCCCCATCCACCCAAGCAACTTTTAACTATCTGTTTCCCCTCCGAAAGGAAGGAATATGCTCCCAGCACACATCAACTGGTTTAACATCGCTATCAGCCATAGTTATGTGTCCAACTAAATATCAATAAATAGGCTTCCAAGTCACTCAATCGGTCATCTATGACAACACATCGATCATAATCATACAATATGAATATATCGGTGTTTACAGTCGTGAGATCTCCATTGAACATTCAGGCAGAATCCCTAATTCCCTGAACAGGCATGACAGACAGTTTCAGTCTCTCTTGTCTTTCTTTCTTTCACACCTAGATTTAAGGTACTGTACTAGTAAAAGAACCAAGACTTGAGTAGCAATCATCCAGTGGTCAATTTATCAGATTGGGTTGCAAGCATGTCACAGCCTGAAGAATGAAAGCCTGCCCTGAAATCACTCGCAAAGCACAGGTAAAACATGACATGGATACCGACAGACGCCACGTCTTCAGAGTTCAGACAAACATGAGCACTACTAACTGAAGTACTGGTCCAGGCAGAAAAAACTGAAGTGAAACTAGTTGCATGTCTCTTTCAGAGTTTCAGTTCACCTACCTAGAATAGCAGAACTCTCTCTCACCAACTATGCTCCGACAAAGCAGAGTTTCTTTCTTTGACTAATAAAAAAAAAACTTTGCATCCTGTCAGTTTCGTCCTCCCCCAAACTCCAATCTCGGATCGGAATCGAACGAACTCGCGGTGAAATTTCTCTCAGAATTATGGAACACAAGGCTTTCATGAGGAAGGAAGGAAGGACGGACGGAGGACAACGTACCGAGCTGGGAGTGCGGCGCCGGTGCCGGCGCCGGCGCGGACACGACCACCGCCGGGGTGGTCACGGCCACCGATATCGGCGTGGCGCGGCTGATGAACCCGACGGGGCGACCCCGGCCCCTCTTCATGACGGCCCCGACGGCCGCCGCGGGCGTGTACTGCCCCACTCCCGCGTCGTCCGGCGCCGACGACGAGATCGGCGTCGCATTCAGCGGCCGCAACGGGGTCCCGTCCAGCCCGTACTTCCGCGGCCTCCCGCGCTTCCTCTTCCCGTCTCCCATCCCCGCTACCGTCGCCACAGACAGCGCAGCCACCGGAGCTGCTGCCGGCGCAGGCTGAGAGCTCACCGGCGTCGGCGTCGGCGTCGTCTCCGGCGCCGGTGCCGGCGCTGGCTGTGCGGCCGGGGCCGGTGACGCCTCCGTGATCTCCATCGTGGGCTCCAGGCTATACGCTACCACCACGTCCCTGGTCGGGCCGTGACCATAAGAGACGCTGCTGCTCTGCTTGTTCACAGCACAGACACGAGCACGCGCGATCACAACGCAGGAGCTCGGAATTATTCAGACCCACAACCCCGGAATTCAGCACGAAAACTCGGGAAAGCGAGCGGCCGTTACGATTCTCCGGCGAGCTTCGCGCTGGCCGTGCTCCGACGAGGAATTCAAGAACTGAAGCGACGAGGGGGAGATGGAGGAGGGAAGGGAGGGAAGGAGACGAACGAACGAACGAAGAGAGATGGAAATACAGCGAGAGGAAATAAATAAAAAGCGATCGATTGGTTTTTAATTTAATTTATATTTATATAATAAAAAAACAAGGACAGAAAGTATTTATTTAAAAATATTTGGCAAATGGACGGAGCGTTTAAAAATTGCGAGTTTGTTCGGTTTGGTGATTGAGGCTAAATTAGTGGGGATTTTTAATGTGGGAAATTAATGGTGGGGTTTATATTTTTTTAATTGTTTCCTCGTTTTGTATCGTCTAGAGATGGAATTTTTAATCCTCGCTGGTGCTAATTTCGAAATATGCGGTGTGACGCGGAATTAGTTTAATGTTTTGTGTGTTTTTTTGTGAGCGAGTCCTTTATGATTTAATGAATTTGAGGGCGGCGGAGGAGTTCGTGGTGTTTGAATGGTTCCCGCTTTCACAATCCTTTGGTTCCTCGACGGTAGAAACAAGAGAAAGCATGTTGTTTTCTTCTTTATTTTTCTCTCTTGTTATAAAAAATATTGCATTTTTATGTGTGCCTATGTTAGAATTCAACTATTCAAGTGCTAGAATTTATCGACCTGAACATATATGCTCATCATAAAAAAAATAGTATAATCTAGATGTTTTGAGAAAAAAATAGTGTTTTTAGTGGCGAAATATGTTTATATTTTAATTTATCACTTTTTCTATATTTCAGGTGTTTGAAATTTAAGATGATTTCAGACAACACTAATGTATCATCAACTAGTTGTTAATTTTGTATTTTTTTTATTTGTCTTTGTGTTATAACATATTAAATTTTTGTCTTTGTCTTTCTATAGAAATAATTGTAATTTTTAAATTGTTTTTGTGCCAACATATATAAGATTTGATAAGGTTTGTAGTTTTGTCTAACATATTGTTTATTTCTGGAACAAAAAATTGCAGACCGTGTCTACATAAATTACAACAAACTGCAGTATAAAATATATATAATAACTGTCGTCTAAAATAAAACTAAAATTCAGGCAACTGAAATTTAGCAAATCCCTATGTTTTGAGGAAAAAATAGTACTTAGCATGAAAAAAACAAGTAATGCAAGTATATTCACATTCATAGCAAATTTGTATCCATGCCTCAGATTTTTAATTTATATGTATTATTCGCTGAAGTACTTAATACGTTTTTACGTGGTAACACATGTATGGACTACAAATCCATCATCATAGATTCCTATCCTCTTGAAAATGAAGCTGGTGCCTTCCATGACTTAAAAACGCAGAAAGACAAGAGTGTTCTCGCAAAATAACATTCTATATTGAAGTTTCTTTTGTTAAAGCTGTATTTTATAGCCTAGCTAGCGACCGAAACATTAAGAAATGTATGCAAAGGGCATATATGTGGAAAGCAAAAGTATGACTTTGTCTAAATTAAAAATCTATACATATTATTTATGTGATGAAATTTCTTTGGTGGAGGAGAGCCTCTTGCCCACCACTAATCTACTTCTTATCTAATGACTACTTTATTAAATGATTTTTTATAAATCAATAAAAATATTGTAATATTAGGTTTTTGTGCCACCTCACATGTGTACGTATGTAAATCATGGTGATCAAGAAGGTTAGGATTAATTAACTGTCCTGCCTATCATAATTCTTCATCTCATCTTGATTAAGTGTGTTGGCTTACTTTTTTTTTCTCTCCCTCCCTATTCTAGTATTTTATACTGGGGTTCCCACTTAGATCGGTGATCTGTATAAAAGATAACATCAACGTAGTTTACACTCAAAGGACATCGATTTAAGATGATCTTAACAATAAATAATCGTTTCGCATGACAATAATCACATAGTAAAATATCATTTAATTTCCCTATCAAATATCGACGTATTCATCATCGATGATGTTATTTACTTGGCTACTAGTATAGAAGATTATATATATATATATACATATATAATACAGAGGCAGTTGGTTATGATGGTATTATTATTATCTTAAGCTTGGATCGATGATAACACCTTCAAATAAATAATATAGAAATCAACATTGCGCAAGAAAAGTCAGTACATGCCAAACCACCTTTCGTGCAAGTGGCGTTCAAGGATTAGATTAATTATATATTCTAACTGATGACCATCATGCAATTAGCACATCGGTTCAATTGTTTTTGCAAATAATAAATAATAAATAGTTTGGTTCATTCCCACAAAGAAAAGTTGAATCTTTTGGTTAGTATAAAGAAAAAGGATATACCAGTTTTTCTCTACACATCCAGTTCACTTTTATTTTTAATCCTAGGTGCACACTAACTACTAGTCCTTACACAAATGTATTAGATGCTTTATTTTTTTCAAACTAAAATATGTTAGATGCTTTCCGACAATACAGTTGCGATGCATGATTGCACTAGTGAGCCTCAAGTCAATGTTGATTTCGATCCTAACATTTAATTTCATTATTGCAGTGAAAAATACATAGCCCATGAACATATATATGTGAGAATATGTCTCAACTCGCTAATGAAAGAAATGCAGCAACAATAATCAAGGAAAAACAGATAATAGTCACTTTGTTTTCGATCCCAGCAAACGTGAGTTTTTATATAAAAAACGAATATATTTTTAATTACTTTATATATGTAGTGGAAGGGTGTAGAAGAACTTAGTTAATTCCGATTTCCGAAGTGTTCACATGCATCCGGGCCCATATTTCCTGCAGCCGAATTAAAAATAGATATATTATAGGGCATCTTTAAAAATATGATTTAGTTATTGAGGCGTAATTTGACTGAATTATTTTTTAGCGGGGGACAAATTTTGACCGATTTGATATGATCAATGGGACAAGATTATAGTATCTTATTTTACGCGAATTATGGATTTGGGTGATCTAGGTGGTTTAGTCAGTGTGACGTGGTAAAAATATTACATTATGCCCAAAGGAAATGATGTCGATTGGCGTGTTATTGTTCCCTCGCTGCCAAAAAAATGTTTTTTAAGGTCTCGTAAAAAACAATGCTTTTTTTAAAAAACCATGGGCACATGACGTGTTCCTGTTTGTCTATTAGGGCGCGTTTAGTTCCAAAATTTTTTGGCTTTTGGCTACTGTAGCACTTTCGTTGTTATTTGGTAAAAATTGTCCAATTATAGACTAATTAGGTTCGAAAGTTTCGTCTCGCAATTTCTCGATCAACTGTGTAATTAGTTTTTTTTTCATCTACGTTTAGTACTCCATGCATGTGCCGCAAGATTCGATGTGACGGAGAATCTTGAAAATTTTTGGTTTTTGGGTAGAATCTAAACGGAGCCTTAGTTTACACCCTTGTACAGATAAGTCCTACACAACTGCCTTATCTCTTTTCCAATTTTTTATATCACAGATTGAATTAAATTTAATAGTTGTTTTTTATATTATCTATTGAAAGTACAGATATTTTATTTATTTGTATATTCATTCGAAACGATTCATCTTTAAATGTATTTTCTTTAAATGTATATCTCATTTATAATATTTTTTCCAAAAAAAAACTGGACAGCCTCAGCCACGCCGGCCAAGGAAATCTCCGAACCACGGCTTTGCTAGTGAGAGATTTTTTTTAAAAAAATGTGTCATGAGCTACTAACTCGTACGCACAAGGAAACCTGTTTAAAACTGCTCTCATGTGAAGTCGAATCTAGGACCTGAGATAGTTCTACTAATTTTGGTTGAAAAAAACAATCATGTGAGCAGTCTATCTTAGCGTATGCTCCTTGTATTCTAAATATTTTAGATTTTTTTAAATTTATTTTTTTATTATGTATCTAGATAAAGCGAATATATATTTCAAATTTCAATACATAGCAAAGCTATATATATAGAAAACTTAAAGCATCTTATAATTCAGAATGCATAGCAAAGCGAATATTTCAATAAATGAAGTATATGATACATTCTTAACCGTGGGGGCTGGAGAGAGCCTCAACAACTGTAGCTGACGTGAGTTTTTATTTTTAAATTTTTAAATTTTTAAATTTTTTTATTTTTATTTTTATTTTTATTTTTAATTTTTAATTTTTTAAGTTTTAAATTTTGATTTGTTAGTTTTTTAATAAATATTTATTTATATATTTTCCCTTTTTCTTCTATTTTTTTCCTTTGGTTTCTTTTATACATATCTTGTCGTGTAGCCTAGCGCATGTTATGGCTAAGGTTACAAATATTTGAGAAATTTATACACTTTGCCATACTTGTCTAAGGTTAGTTGTGATAATCTATGGCTACCAACCAAACATGTCATAAGTCTCTTATATACTGTAATTTTCATTCTAATTTTATTATATTATTTTTAATTTTTAATTTTTACTTCTATTGTTTTCCATTGACATTATAGCTAACATGTTTTTCCTTTATTTTTTTCTTTATTTCAAATTCATATTCTTTCAACGAGTAGTGTCTTTTGTTTTACATGTATCGTGGATGTAGATCGCACGTGTTCTATACCAATACCTTTTAACGAGAAATTAAATGTTAGTCTCTCACATACTGTAATGAGTACGGTAGTTGACATGATTTTTTCTTCTAATTTTATTTTATTATTTTTTACTTTAATTTTCGTTTTTTTCATTAGTATTGTAGCTAACATGCTTTTTACTTTTTTCTTTAATTCCAAATTTATAGCCTTTAAACGAGCAGTGAAACGCCGCTTTCAGGTAGTATACATTTTACTTCTATTTTATATCCACCTAGCATTGTTGCTAACGCTTTTTCTTAGAGTTTAAATTTTTAAAATTCTATTTTCTCTTTTTTACTCATTATTTTTCTTTGCTTTTGTTTCCTACGTGCTACAAAGGCACGCAGCAGAGCGTCAGTGCCGTGCTATCTTTTTCTCATTAATTTTCCCTTTTTTCCTTTTCTATTTTACATATTATTGACACACGCAGCGGAGCGCGTGTATTGGGCTAGTAATATATCAACCGGTAAAAACTCCAAAGTTGATATAACTAGGACGTCTTCGAGCCTAAATTATAAGATGTTTTGATGTTTTTAGATTCGTAACTTTTATCATATATCTATATATATATATATATATAAACACACACAAAAAAGTTATGAATATAGAAAAGTAAAAATATTTTATAGCTTACAGTAGAGAGTATTATTTTAGAACACGAAAATTTCACAATTCGAAATGAAATCGCGTTGTTTCTGTTCAGATGGAATTCGATTGGAGTTCTATCTTTTTTTTTTTTGAGCAGAGATTGGAGTTCTATCTTTGCGCCGGAAGTTGGAACTAGGCCACTAATAAAAGCTTTTTTTTTCTATTAGAGGAGAAGCAAATCAAAGCTAGTCCACCAGATGGCTTCATCTTGGGCTCCGTTGTTCTAAAGCGGGCCGTCAAAACCCTTGCTTCGTTAGTCTGGGCTGAGAGCTTCAGTGGGCTGCCAAATTAGCATACGTAGGTAGAAGAGAACGCAAGTGGATGGACATGGACCACGTGTGCGTATTCATCCGTGGGCTGACAAGAGAAGATGAGGGCAAACGGCGGCCAAGTCTGCAAACGCTACGCTGTCCAGGTCCAGCAGTAGTCCAAGTCTGGTTGCATTTGCATGTGTTGGTGTTGGAAACAATTGGAGAGTAGTGGCCAAGAAAATAAAAACCATGAATCCCAAAAGATGAACCAAGCAAAAAGTAGGGAAATGGTCGTTAGCAATAGTTGTGTAAATTTATCTGTTTTTGTTAAGGTGGTTTTTGATGAAATTTGGAACAAGCTAGCAAACAAAATTATTACGCTATGGGTTTCAAATTATATGTCATTTTGGCTTTGTACTAAGTCAAGCTTCTTTAGCTTTAGCCCTGTATTAAAGAATATTGAGTACGTATGTATTAACACCGAACAGTTCAAACAAATGTATTACCAAAACATATGTGCCATGAAAGTAATTTGATGTTAAATATGTTTATTTTTTTTTGTATAATCTTAGTTAAAGTTAAACAAGTTTGATTTAGGATAAAGTTATATAATTTAGAACCGAAAGGTATAAACCATAATTAGTTGTTGGTTTTCAATTAAATATTTAATTTTGCACAATTATACTTAAAAATAGTACTAACTTCGTTTCAAATTATAATTCATTTAACTTTTTTGACCCAAATTTAACCACTCGTCTTATTAAAAAAATGTAAATATAGTCAAATTTGAGTTATTAATTAAGAGCTTTTATTATACTAAAGAAAGCCAGAACAAAAGAAGTGACATTTTGTAAATTTTTTTGAATAAGACGAAAAAGTGTTCATTTGATCGAGCTTTTGTATATATCTTTGATATTATAGAGTATGTTTATTTTTTCTGTTGAAACGCTAACAATTTTTTCTACAGTTAAATTATTCATTCCACTACTAGAGAACATGACTTTAGTCGATGTTCAAAACATGCAATAGTCTCGGCAAATTTTGTGTCCTAGACTAATAGACCTTTAGTCCCGGTTGGTAACACCAACCCGGACTAAAAGTCTTCTTTAGTCCCGGTTAGTGTTACAATCTCGGACTAAGGCCCTTTTAGTTCTAGTTGGTGTTCTCAGACTAAAGGCACTTTTAGTTCTAGTTGGTGTTACGAACCGGGACTAAGTCCCTTGATGGGTTGGTTCAAAATGAAAGCGTCCTATTCATTGTCAGATGTGTTGTGTAGGTGGGATGGTAAGCTACGCGTGAGGTAGTGCATAAGGTCTTGGGTTTGAGTCTCACAGGGTGGGTGCAATTGTGGGAGACATTAACTTTTTTTATCTAGGAGGATTTTTTACTCCCGGTTGTGGCAACCGGGACTAAAGAAAAATATCTTTAGTCCCGGATTCGTAGTCCCGATTGGGAAAACCGGTACCAAAGTCGGTTCCCAACCGGGACTACAAGTCTTCTCTGTACTAGTGTTCGTTTGGCTTTGAACGCGCATCATGGTTGCTTGACTGCTTACAATTTTGCAAATGGAGGTACAACCGGAGGTTTCTTAATTGTGTGTTGGAGTTGAATGGATCACAAATGCAGCACTGCTTATATAGATACCTCGTCTACATGATGTGAGTTTAACTGGAAGAGAACTCTGGAGTCCTTGCTGCCAATGGTAGATAAATAATAACAAGGTCAAGATGCTTGTTTGGCGTTTCATATATATAGGTGGCGGAGTATAGTATATAGAGAAGAAGAAGGACGACGGCGGGAAGAAGAAGAAGGAATATATAGTCCAGAGTAAAATTAATGAACACATGCTCCGACGGTTGTTTCATTTCTCTGTGAGTAACAATTGACGACTAAAATGCATGGACGACGTACTATTAATTTGGGAAAACTAGCATTCATAAACATGCATGATAGATGGAAACAAAGCACACAATATGATTCATTGATTATTCCATAAGTATATAATAAACAATGCACTTCTCAAACATAGTGGTTCTATGGCATATAATACAGCTCAGGAGAGATACATTGATTTTATGGATCCCAAGGTAGCACTAGAGTGTGGTGAGCTTGAATCGAGGAGTCGATTAAATCAAGAGATGGGTTTGCCTAGGCCTGGTGACACTCGGTGGGGCTGATCTCATTACAAAACTATATGTATCATCATCATTATGTATTCCTCAATCCATGATGTGCTCATTGATCTTGGTGATGATATTTCACATAATGATGATTGTACAAGGATACATTTTGTGTTTGGAGCATTTTAAACCTTTGAGTTTATTTTCTTTGTGCACTTAATGTATTTTATTCTTGGATACACAAATAAGTTATCTAAGTGTTTGCAGAGAAGGGATCAAGATATTCTAAATGCAATCTGACATGTTAATGTGGCAAAGAGCAGAATGCAACAATTGAGGTCTGACGGTTGGGATAATTTTCTTGAGAGGGTCACTTCATTTTGCATTACACATGATGTTGAAGTTCCTGCTATGGATGGTACTTATGTGCCATATGGAAAATCAACAAGGTATGCTCGTGTCCGAAACCAAACAAATGGTAACCATTTCATAAGAGAAGTATACATTGGCATTATTGGTCAAATTAGTCAAGAACTTGATAATCGGTTTGATGAGATCAATATGGAGCTACTCTCTTGTATATCGTCCTTTCAACCCTTTCCAGTATTTTGCTTCTTTTGATGTACGAAAGGTATGTAGATTGACTGAATTTTATCCTAAGGATATCTCCAACAATGATTTGCTAAAACTTGAATTGCAACTTAATAATTATATTGATGACATGCAACGAAATGATAGGTCTAGACAACTTTGTCGATCTCTCTATTAAACTCTTTGAAACAGAGGCGCAAAATGTATGATATGGTTTACTTGCTTCTCAAATTGATATTGTGGTATTCTCTGCATTGGTTATAGTAAAAACAAAGTCAAAGAATAAGCTAGGTGATAGTGTTTTGGATGATTGTCTAGTCACATTCATTGAGCGGGATAGTTACTCACTAGTAAAAAATGATTATGTGAGACGCTACAAAAATGAGATCAGAGGTGGGCAGACTTTTCAACCGCCTCCATTAATGACTGGATTAACCGATGCGGTCATTTTACATTAACAGAGGCGGTCACATTCAACCGCCTCTATTAATCGATTTACAGAGGCGGGCCTTTATAAAAAGCCCGCCTCAGTTAATACACCTATTTTCGGGCCTCTTATCAAGGCCCGCCTCAGTTAATATTCTCGAGGCCCACCAAAAAGCCCATATCCATCCGCTATCGGGTTTATATATATACATGAGGGGGAGAGAAGTTAGGATTCACTTTTCAGGCATTCAGCCGCCCTCTCTCAGCCCTCCCTCGGACGCCCGCCCTCAGCCGCCCTCCCTCCTTCTCCCTTCCTCAGCCGCCCTCCCTCAACCGCCCCCCCGGCCTCCACCCCTCAGCCGGCGATGACCGCGACCCGCCTCCCCGATGGCGACCCCGACCCCGCACCCCTCCGCCCCACACCCGGACGGCGACAACGACCATCCCTCAGCCCCGCACCCCGACGGTGACCCCGACCCCGCACCCCACGTCTGCCCCGCACGCTCTGCCTCTCCGATGACGGTCGCGACGGCGACCCCGACCCCGATGGCGGCCCCGGCCCCAACGGCTCGACGGTGACCCCGACCCCGCACCCCTCCCTCCGGCGAGCGCAGTAGCAGCGAGCGGGCCGGCGGATCCGGCGTCGGTGGTCACGGATCCGGCGTCGGGGCTGCTGGATCCGGCGGCGGCGGCTGCATACCGGGCCCAGCAGGCCCAGATCTAGGTTTGGGCTCGGCTAGGGTTTCTTTTTTTAATTCATTTTTGGAGGCGGGCAGAAATCAACCGCCTCCGTTAATCGGGATTAACCGAGGCCTTCCATTGGAGGCGGTTGGGTTTGCCCGCCTCCAAAAATCAAAAGTGACCGCCTCCATTAAGTAATTTTGTACTAGTGACTTCCAAGTTGATGAAGACACTGATATAATCGATACATTCATGTCATTCAAGAAGCGGCGGATAAACAAGTAATATTGTAACTCTCTTCTGCGGCTACATTTCACACTATTTGCATTTCATCTGAACAATTTATATCGAGATTTATCATCGTGATAATTCTAGTCTTATCATGTTATTTAGTGTATTTGGTTTTACCAAATTAGAATATGGTTTTAATTACCGAACTATAAATGGTTTACCGAATTGCATAATTTTTTTTTATGATAGCATGCGAGCTTCCGACCCCGGTGCGGCGGCGCAGGCGAGCTTCCCATCCCGGTGCGGGCGCAGGGTGGGCGCGCACTTTGGCGCGGCGGCGTAGCCTCCGACCGGACGCGGCGCTGCGGGTCGAGCGCCCCCGCCCCACACCCCGGAGCAGCGGTACGGCGGCGCGGGTAGGTCCCAGAGGTTAGCTCCGGCGTGTGGTTCACCTACTCGTGTCATGCCTTCTTCCACCTCATGCTTCCCTCTCCTCCTCAATTCTCTCTCTTGCTGACTTCGTCCCTTTTCTCTATGCTAGGGTAACTCCGCGACCAGATCTGATACCTCCATGAATGGATTTGGCCATCCCACCATTGGCGTGTCTGGATCCGGTGCGACCGCAGCTGGATTCATCCATCCCCTCACCAGATTTCTTTATACTGGGTAAGGTCTCAATGATGGACAGTATTTTTTCCACGTATGTTCAATACTGTGTTGGCCTTGTTTTTTTTATTGGAGCACCACCATGTTTTTCCCATGTACAAAGCTCAAACTTCTATATGTAAGGTTATCAGTTTATTATGTCAAAGTAGTGCAAAATAAATCATAGATCTGGTACCCTGCATGATTTCTATTTCTACATAGCTACTTACTAATGTCAGATCACTATAAGTATGGCCTGTTCATGGTTTATTGATGCCTTGAACATGCTCTTTTTGTTACTGTATTGCTAGATTGAAGTTTGAGAGCACCAAAGTACCTCCAGGATTGATTTTTCAGTAAAATTCATCTAGCATTTTTTTTGCCATGTTATGAGTGCTTGAAACTTTTAGTACTTTCTATTTTTCTATCCTATTGACCATTAGATTTTTATGGTATGCCCAGGTGTATAGTGATGCTGAAGCTAAGATAATTAGTGTTCTCCTTGTTGGGAACCTGGTGAAGGTTTACCAAGGTGATTACACTATTAGTTCAATGCTTATGAAAATGCTACGATCAGATACATATGTGAGTAAAATAGCTGATGCTTATGTGCACCTGTTTGAATCCTTGTGATCTGCGGTGCATGCAATAAATAGTTCTGTATTTGAGGTAATTTAGCAACACACACCTACTGGCCTCATCTGTTACTAGACATTTTGAAGCACCAATTGTACATGAATTATGAGTTAGTGGAGATTCATATTTGGTTCAGCTTTAACATCCACCATCGTATGTGATCTTTTCTTGATTTATTTCCCATATATTCAGATCCAATCAATTTGCATCTTGTATCTTTCTTTTTGCCCTTGTTAATTGATGTATATTTGACTTGATTTAGCCCATCGTGGCATTTGAAGTGCAGTGGGGGCTTTTGTTTTTTTGTTGCAGCACGGAACGAGCCAGCGGAACTCTATATTCTGAACCACAAACTCTGTCACCTGTCTTGAAGAACAATTGGGCTCTCACCGACGGACAGCAAGGTCAGATCTGTGCTAGATTTGATTTGGTGAATTGACTACTCTCTGATTGCTAGCTGTTGCAAATCCCTGCACCAATATTACACTATCAAATCCTAAACTAGGATTTTGCTTCCAATCCTTTCAAAATTTGCATCTAGATGTGCTTTTGATAGATTTCATGTGACTGTTTTTTCTGCTATATATATACAGATCAATTCACTTGTCTTACAATTTTGTCAATGAATTTTGCTCCTCTATTTGGCACAAATTTAGACAAAACACATATTTCCAATAACTTATTTTGCTATAGTTGCTCTATTTTGCATTGTGATTCACTAGTTATGGTGTGCATAGCTGTATAGAAAATTTATTTCTTATTATTTCTTTCAATATTATTTCTAAATTACAACTTGCTAATGCATTTACGGTATACTTTATTTTTCTTATTGAGCATCCAATTCCTCTATTCCATTACTCAATTGATGAGAAAATGAAGAAAGGACTCATCCTTGGAGTGTTTTTAAAGCAAGAATATCCTCCGTCATTGAAGGGGCGACAGGAGATGGTTATCTATTCAAATACACACCAAACATGAATATAACTCTTGTTTCTGTCTTTCATGGTTCATGTGTCAAATGTAAATATATTTAGATCATTTCTTTTTGATGTAGAGGGCAACTGAAGATGAATCCTCTCGTATTTCAGCAAACTTGGACCACAACAATGATGGCATTTGACTAGTGATGGTTGCGATGTAGCTGTGTTGTAGCTCATGTTGCCTCTGAATTATGACTTGGGGGATTATCTAGCAACTTAGGTTCGCTGCTTATGTGACTTATGTTGCCTCTAACTAGAACATGTTTAGCTGTCTTGTTCATTATGTGACTTATGCTGCCTCTAACTAGAACATGTTGTAGCTGTCTTGTTCATGTATGACTTAGGTTGGTATATGTAGCTGGATGTATGAATTGTTTGTGATGATAATATATGTATTGAGACATTTCAATATAACATTTCTTGCCTTGTTATGGTTGAATGGTTCATTGAGATCATGTGAAAAGGATTGGTTGTGGTTTGAATAGTTCAATGAACTTTTATTAATATTATAAATCTGGTTACTGATGCGTACCTTCCCTGACGGTACCATAACTGACAGGAAAAGTTTGTACCTTCCCTGACGGTATGTAGCCGACAGGGAAACTAACTGTCAGGGAGAGTTTTCCTGACGGGGTTGTAAAAAGCGTCAGGGAACATTTCCCTGCCGGTTTTCCGTCAGGGAAAGTCCGCGGCTATCCCTGACGATAACCGTCACGGAAAGTCTTTCCTGACCGTTTAGGTACTTTCCCTGACGGATTTGTCCGTCATGGAAAAAAAATTCTGGGATAGAGGCATAGCATGAGCTAAAATTCTAGATCCGCCACTACTGTGAGTAACAATTGATTGCCCGGCCCAAAATAAACTAAAATGCATGGACGACGACGTACTATTTGGGAAAACTAGCATTCGTAAACATGATGATGATGGGAACAAAAAGCAGCACACGATTCGTTCAATTATTCCATAAACACCGTACCCATGGACCAGCTGACATCGATCGCATTATTATTCCGTTGAACAACACGCATATAGTACGTATATAGATCGGCCCGCATGCATGCTGTTAGCTAGCTAATTGCACGGGGCAGCAAGCCAATTAGCTAGCCAACTAGTGGATACGGGTTACCCAGCACGGTGAGGTTGCCGTCGAACCTGACGCAGACGCGCGCTGGGTTGTCCGGCCAATCACCGGGAACAGCGTCGTTCGGCGCGAGGTCAAATATGTCCACGTCCGGGCGGTCGGTCTTGATTTGCTGGCACGCCTGTAAGTACGTCTGCCCCACCTCCTGCACTGGCATCTTCTCGATCGATATATCTCGATCTCTCCGGCCGGGAAGAAGAAGATAGAAGAAGAGAGCTAGCTAGCTAGCTTAAACATGAAACTAGTGTTATCCAATTAGCAAGCCAATATCAAACATGTGTTAGCTGCGCTGCTAGCTTGTGGTGCCGCCCTGAGATCCAAGTGCGTGGCCCCTCTCTCTATATATAGTACGCGTGCGCTCATCACGCGTATAGCTAGAGAATACCACCACATCGTGTAGTCAGTCGCATTCGCGCTCACCTACAAAACCATGCAGCTAATAGGACGAATTTATTCGGTTCAATTATTTCTGGGATTTATTTTTTTTTAAAAAAAAGAAATTTGGGCCCAACCAAAATGGGAAAAAATTCGGTTGGATTTCGGACTATATCTAATTATAAGATCAAATGCATGCATGGGACCAAAATTTTGATATTTTTAAAAGTAAATTAATTATTGGATACTATGTAGTATTAGAACATCTCTAAGAGACTAGCCAACAGACTCTGTAAATGACTCTTCAAATTTAGAATTTCTCCATCTCACCTTATTCGCTCTCTACTTTTATTTAGATAGCCTACCTCACTAGCTATCTTTTACAGAGTTTGGAGTACTCTGCTGTTATCTATTTTAGAGAGTAACAAAATCAGTAAATTTAGCTAGTCTTTTTAGCTAATATCTTGGAGATGCTCTTAGAGATGGTCTTCTTTTTTATTCTCTCCCAATGACTTAACTTTTTAGAAGTTTAGAAATAATATTTCTTTTAGGATCGGAGGAAAATTAGATCGAAGCTCTTAACTGGAGATGCTCTAATAAGTAGCACACGATGCATGTCGTCTACCGTATGGATTACACATGCCGACCGAGACAGAAACAAACTATATATAGCTTGCGTGTGCACATACGAGTATATAATTGGCTATATATGTCCAACCTGGCCGGGTTTTATTTTATTAATTGCTATATATATATATATATATATAAGGCCGGCTGTTATTTTTAGTTTCTAGCAGCTATATACATACACGACAAAATCGCATGAGCTGAGTGTAGTACACGTCATCACTGAACTGATCAATAAGAGAATTATGTGCTGCTGCTGCATGTTAGTTGTCTACTAGGTACGGTTCTAGCAGCCACAAAAGCATGCAGCTATATATACCACATCATGCATCAAATCAGTCGCCCTCATCGCTCATGTACAAACAAAGCACACAGCTAATAAGTAGCACCTGCGTGGGGTCCGAAATGTGTGCTCAGAATTTGTCTCACTGCAAAACTAGGCTCCACACAAATTAAAAGTAATGTTTTTTTGTTTTATTATCTTCAGGTTATTCCGTCATACTAATCTGATTAGGATTAATGTTACACATGTTATATTTCCTTTTTTTCATGGATATCTGATCTAGGCCCTGTTTGGTTCCCACCTCCTAAACTTTAGTAGACTCTTTAGTCAATTTAGGGACTAAAATGTCAAATAAACTGACTAAAGGTGACTAAAGTACTTTAGTTCTATTAGTCACTCAAGAGGTACTAAAATGTGACTAAAATATTTTTAAAGTTTAGAAGGTGACTAAACTATATTTTAGCCCTGCCCGATATCGGTGGCGGTTAGAAGAAGAAATTTGTAATGGTTAGCGATATCTTGGGCTGCCCCCGGTGTTCTAAAGCGGGCCGTACAAACCCTTGCTTTGTTGGTCTGGGCTGGGCTGAGCTGAGCTGAGCTGAGCTGAGCTTCAGTGGGCTGCCAAGTTAGCATACGTGGGCTGCCGACGCACGACGTGCGCGTATTATTCATCCGCGGGCTGACAAAATGAGCAAGCGTAGGCTGGTAGTTGCATTTTGCATGTGTTGGTGCTGGAAACTAGCTCTTCTTCCTCTCGGAAGAATGTGAAATTTTGGAACAATGCAAGCTAGCAAACGAAATTATCACGCTATGGGTTTCAAATTATATGTCATTTTGGCTCTGTACTAAGTCAACCTTCTTTAGCTAATTTCGCCACTGTTTTAAAGAATATATATTGACATCAATCAGTTCAAATAAGTGTATTACCAAAACATATGTACCAATAAAAGTAATTTGATGTTAAAGATGCTAATGTATTTTTTTTCTATAATCATAGTTAAAGTTTAAATTTTTTGATTTAGGATAAAGCTCTATAATAATTTAGAAACCGACAGGGAAACCATAATTAGTGTAAATATTTAATTTTGCACTGTGACTGATTTGTAAGACTGATCTATTATGAAATAAAAACAATGTTTTATGACTGAAAGGTAGGGATAATTCTAGAAACAATAGAGCCAATAAAAGTAATGAAATAAAGTTTGTCTATGGTTGAAATGACGAACATAATCATCAATCAACCATGAATGTAATCTGTCCCTAAATTGATTCCTTTTTTTTGTTTGATATGTTATTCACAAAAATGTCTGTAACACCTGGAAATTTGAATTTTGAAAATGTCTTTAGAAAATGATTTCAGCAAAAAAAAAAGGCAAAAGAAAACCATCCCTCCCTCCCTCTCTGTTTCTGGCCGAAGGCCTGCTTCACCCTCCTTTTCCCTTCTCCCCGCGCAGGCCCAGCAGGCCCAGCTCTCTCCTCGGCCCAGTGCAAGCTGCAGGGACTTCCCTCTCCCCCTTGCCACTGACATTGAGGGCCCACGCGTCAGCTCTTCCTTCCTTCACGTTGTCGAGCCGGACTCGAACCAGAGGAACACCGCCGCCGCCTATCCCGATTTCTCCGGGATTTTCCGCGTGAGGTCGAGCCAGGCACCCTATAAAGCTCTCCTACCGCCTCGCTTTTTCCATCTATTCCCCTCTAGCCGCCTCGAACCGAGTCGCAGCGCTTCCGCAAGCTTGCAGTCCGCTCACCGTCGCCATTGGAGGCCTCCGGAGCTTCTCGGCCACACGTTAGCCTCCTCTTCTCTCGAGGAAAGTTACAGGAACCCCGTGAACCTTCTTCTCCGCTCAAATTTGCTCCACCTTTCCCTCACCGTCCCGACGTCGTTTGCAGTGGGCAAAGGTCCGCCCCGTCAAGCCGCCGGTTGCCTCCTTCGCTTGTCTGGCCTCACGAACCTCCCAGGTGAGCCCGCACCGCTTCCCTCTTCATCCCCGTTCTTTTCCCCCTTGTAATCGTGCACTAGATCGTCCAATCGCATCACGCCGGCGAGCTCCTCGCCGGGAGCAATGGTGAACCACCGCGCCGGACTCCTGTAAACGGCCGGTGCCTTCTCTCTCCTTCCTTTTTCTATCCGAGCCGTTTGATCTTGGATCGACGGTCAAGGTTAGATGATACCCCTTCGCTGCCATCTTTGCTAAAGAGACCCCCGGTTTCGTCTTATTTAACCCGCCATCCCGATCTGATTCGTTAAATCTGTTTTTTCTTATTTATTCTAAATCAAAATTAATTCCTCTATCACAGGATTGCCACTGTTTTTAAAAACCCTATAACTTGATCGTTTTAGCTCCGATTCGATCCGTTCGAATTGCGTTAGATTCGTATCGTCAAGATCTATCTAATGATATAGTTTTAATCTATTTTAAAGGATTTTAAAAAATAAAGTTTAGATTAATCCTTTTAATTAATTAATCTTGTATAGAAAATCTGGTTTAATTCATAACTAATTCGTTTTAGATCCGTTTTGTTCCGTTCTAGCTGCGTTTGTTTCGTAACGATAAGATCTATCTATTAGTAACAGTATTAAACATTTATTCTTCTCTGAAATAAAATGATAATTGATGAATAATGGTTTTCCAATTAAAATGAATTAGGGTTTCTACTTCGGTTTTTTCTTAAAACGAAATCTATTTAGTTTAATCTTGTTTTTACAAGAAAATATAATGTGACTTAATTTAATTTGGGTATTTTTATGAAATATCCAATCTATGCTTTTTATATAGATAAAATAATGAAGCCTAGTTTTCTTTTTAAAGCTAATCTTTCGGTAGCCGTTTCTTTTCCGCTATAGATCCGATTAGCGTGATTCTCGCGTCTGTGTGATCGTAGAGATGCGTAGATTTATTTTAAAAGTTTTTTCATTGATTGGTGTATTGTTCTAAATTAGATTCATTATATGTCATGCATGTTTGTTCAGCCGTTTGTGTGGTGTTTATGATCTTGTCCAATCGGTGATATTACGTGGAGATCAAGAAGAAGTCATCTGAAGATTGAGAATCAATTGAAGAAAGGATCTAAGCGTTTAAGGCAAGTTTAACATGGGATCATCCTTGTTACTCATTCATCTTAATTGATCTAGTCATTTTGCATGTGTCTTAATTTGATTCCTATATAGATGTATATCATAGCTTGTTATCCCTTTTCCTTGTCACCAACGGGATCTATGCATATGGGTAGCTTTGCTATGCTTTACAACAATGAATCATGAATTGAATCTTGACTAATGGATATATGCAACGATGAGTTAAAATTGCTTTTATAGCAACATAGAATAAGACCATACTGTAGGGCAAAAGCTAGGACTTAAATGCAACCACGGGTGCTATCATGGCTCTGACTTTAGTTAAGTATGAGGTTTGGACTAGCATGCTTGTGGTTCGTGAAAGGCACCTTTGTCGAGCTGGTTATGGGGTATAGCTTGTGTGGGGACCGTTGCGGGTGGTACCATCGGGGTGTCCCATACCCCTTTGCATTGGGTCCGTTGCGGGTGGTACCATCGGGTGTCCCATACCCCTTTACATGCTAGGAAGAGCTTTTGAAAGACTTCGTAGTGTACCCTGCCCACTCATCTTGGCAATGTTATGAGAGTTATAAACCCGGACATATGGGCTACACGGCTTGTGGGTAAAGTGTATAACCTCTGTAGAGTGTAAATCTAAGAGTGTAAATCTATCATGATAGCCGTGCTCACGGTCACGAGCGGCCTGGAAAACTCACAGTGTTAGTGATCATGTTGTTTAATTAATGATGATGATTATTATTCTTATATCATGTGGTTATCAAACTGGGTATGCATAACTAAAGCTAAGTATTGGTAAAATTTAACCAAGTTAAAAGCAATCGCAGTTCAGACAGTGTCAGCCTTTTGAGCTTCATAACCCTGTTCTATTCTTGCTGAGTACTTTAAGTGCTCACCCTTGCCTTATCAACCATACCAAATTTGCAAGAGTGCAAAAGAGGCGAAAAAGGCAATCCATAGAAGGATTTGGCGCCGCTCACTAAATTCTGTGGTTAATAAAATTTGTAAATCGGTGGTTTGTTTGGAGAAGAATCAACAGAATAGCTAATAGTATAAAAACGGATCCAAGTAAAGTATATAGGAAAAACTGATATGCTGCCTTGATCTTTCTTTGTCTCGAACCCATACCCCTATAATGATGTAGAGTAAGGGGTGGCCCCAAAGCGGAATTGACCGGTGGTGGTTGGTCGAAGCTCCAAAGGAGTTAGACTTGTGATCAACCAGTCAGTTGTCCCTGTGAAGTTGGAGCCTTCGCCCGGAGTTTGGAGTCATCTTTCCGCTGTTTGAGGTTATCCTTTGACCTTATATGTTATATATTTAAGTATTGTCTTTCGATATCACCTTAATTTGTGGCTATATGTGAGATTTAACTTCCTGGGCTCACATATGGTGTAAATCTGGTTTTGTCCTTAAAACCGTGGTGTGATAGATTGGTATCAAAGCAATGCTGACTGTAGGACGCAAGCCTAGTTAGAAATTGACCATCTTATGGTTTAGAAGTTGCTACAGAAAATCCTTGCTTTGTAGAAACCCTGATATTTTACTCTCTACAAAATCCTTATCCTTGCTATTTGCCCCGACCTGGTTGCTTATTCTCATCTTCACCCTTTGATATGCTTCTTGATCTTTTCTCACCACCTTCTTGTATCATTTGAAAGAAGAGTTTTAGAATGTTGGCCCTTTATATGAACAGAACGATAGTTGAGTCAATGATTGAAGTGTGAATCTTTAATGCCTTGTTGAATTGACATGATGCATATGCTTGTTTTGGTTCTTTGTAATGAGTGCAATGATCTTGTGGGATTCCTCCACAATTTCATTTAGTTTATAGACCTAAGGTTGTAAATAGTTGGGTTTCACTTATCTCGTGTGATACTCTATCCAGTATTTCTGAAGCAGCCTGCAGTGTTTCTATCATATCTCCAAATCTGGTCATGCAATGTTCATGAAATTTTGCTGGGAACAATTAGACTTACCCTTGGTTCGTGTCCAACTGGACTCACCTTCATATCTGTTTTCTTTTTGGAGATATGCCCGTTCTAAATCAAAGTTTCTGCGTAGTCTAGAATTTGGACCAGATCCCGTTCTCTGATGTTTTCACAAATTTAAAGTCTGAATCTGGGATTGGTGTTTGAAACAACGTTGTATAGAATTTTGAGATCTTTCCAGAAAGTCCAGAACCAACTTATTTGGATGTCTGAAACTTGAGATATTATTATTTTACTACGGTGCTGTTTGAGAACTTCATCCAAGAAATTTTAGATTCACCAATAGCATGGTTTTATTGATATACTGGTGTTCTCTAAGACTGATGGAGAAAATTTTTACTACTGTGTCCTCAAACCATGGTTTTATCAGTCACAGTGACCCACATTGATATTTAATTTTTAAAAAATGTCGTGGTTCAACCATTCAATTGAATCCTCACCACCCAAGTGACATTCGCTGCAGCACTGGGATGTCCAATTTTCTTCACTTGTTAAGTGCCACTCTACTAAGTCATCGGTTTGCATTTTCATGTGGGTTCAAAAAATCTGGTGGTCCAATTCTTTGAAAACAAAGATCAAATAGGAGTATAAAATAAAAGGTTTTGGTATACCCCACCTTAGTTTCCCAATTACAGTCCTTGTGTGTTGTTCAGACTATGTTTGCGTTGCAATAGGAAGCGGTCCATGCGTTGCAATAGGAAGGGGTCCATTTAATTGATCCATCTCACCATTTGAATATTAAGTGGAGTATTGCTTCCAAGTGGCTAATATGTGTTCGATTTCTTGTTGCAGTACTGGGATGCTGGTGAACCTGCTTGTGTCCTGAGTCATTTTGGGGACATTCTAAGCCCAGAGCTCTATTGGTTGAAACCCCTGATGTGAGTACCTTTTAAACTCTAAGTTGCTATTAGTTTATTTTAGCTGACCTGGTCTGATTAGTTTTCTCTTTGGTGAGGTGATAATGACTGGGAAGACGTGGAGAGCTCCGAGGATGGCCTTTTTTCATTCAGTGATTCATAGTACTTGGAGCTGATGCAGAGCTAATATGTTCTTTCAGAAAAGGTGGAGCCAGCCAGCTGCCATCGTGACCTATCAACCCCAATAGAGAAGCCCTTTCAAGCATGTCATCTGAAGGAAAGTATAATCAGGAATAGATTGGATTGATTGATATGAGGCAAGGTACAATTACATATATATACAGGCAAGGATCCAGAATCCTATAAGGATCAAGAGTCCAGAGTCCTATAAGGATCAGGAGTCCTTGCCGTATCCGTATCTATCTGGCCTGCCATATCTATCTAACCCAAACAGTCCTGCGCCGATTAGGGTCCTGACCAGCCCAAAGGGCGCCTATTCTAAACACACCCCCGCAGTCCAAACGTCAGCCACTTTGCACGTTTAGACTGGACCGAAACTCCATGAAGACCGAAGAAGGCAGCCCTTTGGTGAAGATATCCGCATATTGTGAAGTGGTAGGAACATGCTGGACACGGAGATCACCAATGGCAACTCGCTCTCAAACGAAGTGAAGATCAATCTCAATGTGCTTGGTACGCTGATGCTGAATTGGATTGGAGGACATGTAGACTGCGCTGATGTTGTCACAATACACCAGCGTGGCGCGCCGAAGGGGCGTGTGCAGCTCGATGAGAAGCTGTCGCAGCCAGGTGGCTTCTGCAACTCCATTACCACTGCGCGATACTCAGCTTCAGCACTGGATCTTGATACTGTGTTCTGCCGCTTGGATGACCAGGAGACTAAGTTATCACCAAGGAACACCGCATAGCCCGAGGTGGACTTGCGAGTGTCTGGACAACCAGCCCAATCAACATCGGTGTAAACGACAAGATCCGTAGAGGAAGATGGTCGCAACAGTAGACCAAGGTGAAGTGTGCCTCGGATATACCGGAGAATCCGCTTCAGGACAGCAAGATGAGGCTCTCGAGGGGTGTGCATATGAAGGCACACTTGCTGAATGGTGTACGCAATGTCCGGGCGGGTGAATGTCAATACTGTAGGGCGCCAGCAAGACTGCGAAAGTCTGTGGCATCAGACACTTGGGCCCCGTCAGCTGCAACAATCTTTGGATTGGTGTCAACTGGAGTAGAGCAAGGCTTGCATTCTGCCATACCAGCGCGATCCAGAATATCCAACATGTACTGTCGCTGGGAGAGGAGTAAACCAGCACTGCTTCGCTGAACCTGCATACCGAGGAAGTGATGCAATTCTCCCAGATCTTTCATGGCAAACTCTCGCTGCAGGGCTGAGATGATCCGCTGAAGAAGATCAGAAGAGGAAGTTGTGAGGACAATGTCATCCACATAGAGCAACAAGTAAGCTGTGTCGGAGCCGCGATGGTAAATGAAGAGTGATGTATCTGACTTAGCTTCAACAAAACCGATGGACCGAAGGTAGGTAGCCATTCGACTGTACCAAGCACGTGGGGTCTGCTTGAGGCCGTAGAGGGACTTCTTGAGCAGGCAGACATACGCAGGACGAGTAGGATCCTCAAACCCGGAGGGCTGCTGGCAATACACTGTCTCATTCAGAGTCCCATGGAGAAAGGCATTCTTAACGTCGAGCTGGTGGATGGGCCAGTTGCGTGAAAGAGCCAACGAGAGCACTGTGCGGACAGTAGTAGGCTTCACCACCGGATTGAAAGTCTCATCAAAATCCACACCAGGACGTTGAGTGAAACCACGGAGTACCCAGCGGGCCTTGTACCTCTCAAGAGAACCATCAGACTTGAACTTATGCCGGAAGATCCACTTGCCAGTGACAACATTGGCCCGAGGGGGGCGAGGTACGAGAGCCCAGGTGTCATTCTGCAGAAGGGCACGATGTTCTTCTTCCATAGCCGCTCGCCAATTGGGGTCGGCAAGAGCACTGCGGAAAGTCTTCGGCACTGGAGAGAGCGAGACGGTGTGATAAGTGGCCGGCATCCGAAAACCACTCTTCGCCCGCGAGCCCATAGCATGCTGGTTGCTCACGGGCGAACAGGAACGGCACCCTTAGGCAAGGCAGCAGTAGTACTTGGCGATGCGGGCACAGGTGGAGGTCGAGGCTGGCAGTTGTAGTGGTGCTCGAAGAGGCGCTCGGGGCGAAGAGGCGGAAATCCGGGCGGAGGCCCGCGGGGCACCTGTGGTGGCGCTGAACCCGTCGACGACGTAGGTGACGACGCGCCAGCCCGAAGGGCTGGCGGGACGTAGAGAGGCCCCGTCGCGGATGCCGCACGTGGCGCGGAAGGAGGCCCCGGTGGGCCGGAGCGCCGTGGGATGTAGAGCGTCGGCACCGGGAAGTCATCAGCAGCCTCGAGCGCCCCAGGCACAGTCACAGAGTGACCGGCAGGGCGCTGGTGTCGCCAGAAGGTGCCCCAGGGTCGGCCACACGAGGACCGGCAGGGACAGCAGGAGCGTCGGAGGTGCTGGGAGACGTGCCTGCAGGAAACAAAGTGGGCGAGGGTCCAATAGGAGCTGGCACCACATCATCAGTAAAATCAAGAAACTCAAGGTCGGCCGGGGTGCTAGGACCATGACGTTCAGCAAAGGGAAAGGCTGTTTCATCAAAGATGACATGCTTGGAGATGATAACTCTATTGCTGGAAAGGTCAAGGCAGCGTATCCTTTATGGTGGGAGGAGTAGCCTAAAAAGACACAGAGAGCAGACCTGGGAGCGAGTTTGTGAGGTGTGGTGGCAGATATGTTTGGATAACATTTGCAACCAAAAAACCGAAGATGATCATACGTAGGCAGCTTTGCAAATAATGCAAAGTGGGGTGTAGAGAGCTGGAGAGTTTTGGTAGGCAATATGTTAAGGAGGATAGTGGCTGTGGAGAGGGCCTCCACCCAATAGGAGGGAGGCATAGATGCCTGAAAGAGCAGTGAGCGAATGACATTATTGATGGTGTGAATAATGCGTTCAGCTTTACCGTTCTGAGACAAGGTGTAGGGGCAGGACATGCGAAGATGGATGCCCTGAGCGAGGAAGAAGTGGCGAGTACTCGAGTTGTCGAACTCTTTCCCATTGTCGCACTGGACCGACTTGACACGTGTGTCAAATTGAGTGGAGACATGGGCGATGAACTGAGCCAGCATGTTGAAAGTGTCAGATTTGAGGCGCAAAGGAAATGTCCACAAGTAATGAGTGCAGTCGTCCAGTATAACCAAGTAATATTTATAACCAGAGACACTGACAACCGGAGAGGTCCACAGATCACAGTGAATGAGATCAAACTTGCTAGACGCACGAGAGGTGGACGGATAAAAGGGCAAACGAACATGACGCCCTAACTGACAAGCATGACACAAATCTGAACAATCACTAATATGGCACGAAGTGCTAGACGCAAGTTTGGACAACGCCTCATGACCAGGGTGGCCAAGTCGCCGGTGCCACAACGGGAAGAAGCCTGAGCGACAAGGGAGTGAGCTGGAGGTAGGCGCAGAGGGTACAGTGGCCCAGAGCTATTGCACCTGACGATCTCGGTCCGGGAGGGAAGAGCTTTCACAGAATAACCAGCAGGGTCAAACTCCACAGAACAATTTTGTCGATAGTAAATTGGCGGACAGAGATGAGATTCTTAATAAGTTGTGGTGACACAAGAACATTATTAAGACGCAAAGAAGGAGACAACTCTGTAAAAACCAGTAGCAGTGACAGGCATGACGGAACCATTACCTACGACAATAGATGAAGGAATAGGATACCGCGAAGGAAGAATATGTGAAAGAGAGGAGGACTGGGATGTCATGTGGGAGGTAGCACCTGAGTCGAAATACCAGTCGCCGGACGAAGGTGGAGTCAGGGACGTGGTGCTGAAGGCGGAGGCAAGCGTCGTGGGATCCCAGGAGGGAAGGCCAGCCACGGGGTTGTAGTACCCGGGGGCAACCCAGTGTGCAGCACCATCAGGGGCAGCAGCCTGGCTGTGGGTGACGAAGGCCTGCTGCTGCTGTGCGAGGAGCGCCTGCTGTTGCTGCGCCTGGAGGTGAGGGGGCACCGGGATCGGTGCTAACGGAGGGCGGGGGCCTCCTGGCCACATCTGGATCGAGCCCATCCAGGGGTTGTAGTAGCTGGGCCAGGAGCGACCACCACCGGGGGCAGGCTGCTGCTGTTGCTGCGCGTTGGTGGACTGCTGCAGCAGAGCCACGACTTCATGATGAAGCATGGCGGCACGGAGATCGACGACGGGTGTAGGGGCACTGCTAGGGGGAGGACCAGAGGGCCCCGTGGGTGGGCTGGCGGCTGCAGCGGCAGCGCGGGCCTGAGCCAGTGCGGGCAGCGGAAGGAACGCGCGGCAAGGGGAGCCGACGCGCGGGTTAGGGCAGCGGAAAGAGAGAAAAAAAATTGACCTAGGCTCTGATTACCATGAAGGAAAGTATAATCAGGAATAGATTGGATTGATTGATATGAGGCAAGGTACAATTACATATATATATTACAGGCAAGGATCCAGAATCTTATAAGGATCAAGAGTCCAGAGTCCTATAAGGATCAGGAGTCCTTGTCGTATCCGTATCTATCTGGCCTGTCATATCTATCTAACCCAAACAGTCCTGCGCCGATTAGGGTCCTGACCAGCCCAAAGGGCGCCTATTCTAACATCATCCAATGTGATTCACAGCCACAGCAACAGACTGATCCAATGATCCATTCGTGCTCCCGGCAGGAAGGCAACTGGGGAGGTGCACGGTGCGCGAGATTGGGCAGCGAATCTTAGTCGTTGCAGCTGCTCTTAACTATTGTACCTATAAGGTTTGATGCAGCATGCTTTGAGGCATGATCTGCACAAGTCAATGTTCCTTGGGACAACAAATTGTGTTGTCAACGTGAGAATCATCTCATGTAATGTTTTTTCTTTAATTCTATTTGGTTAATTTCCCAAGAGAGGATGTGTTTGGAAATACTAAAGAAATCTCAGTGCACTGGAAATAAGGAAGTAGTGTGTTTGCCATGTACAGTATATTTTAATCATTGACCATTTTTTATGCATCTCACAAAAGCTGTCCTTGCAAACTGTTCTTCCTTTGTGTTTGTTAGTTCTTAGAATACTTCGCTTGAAATGTAATAAGCTGACGATAGCAATTGGAATGGAAGCACAAAAGTTTGTGTTATAGAAGACAAAAAGGTAGAGTTGAAGCTGGTTTTAATTGGGGCATGAGAAAGATGAAAGTATGACCCTTCTTTTCCTTTTATTATTTTATATGTTTGATGTAATAGTTGGCTTGTGCAAGCATTGCAACATTATATACAGGCAAAGCTGATATAATTGCATGGAGCCAGCATAAACACCCTCTTTATTTCCTGAGCTATGTCGTTCTCATTATATCCTTAGTTGATGCGTGTGAGTGATTTGTTGGGCTTAGGTTTGTTTGGGTAGGCTGATGAGCGTGTGTTACTCATCAGGATATCCTACATGGAGATGTATAAGGAGGACATCAATGGCCAATTAATGGCTGGGAGCCAGTCCGACCAGCAGCTGCCGATTCATGAGATCTTGGAGGTAAATGCAATTACTTTATTTGGATTTTTTTCTTCTATTTTTTGGACAGGTTTTTGTAATGTTGTTTTTTTGCCTGTGGGAGGAGATCATGAATAGCACAGAGCAATTGTTTGAACTCCAGCTTGGAGAAGGCACATTCTGTCCGTATGATTTACTTTTACCAATTGAGAAACTTGTTTAACCTTTTGTCATTTTCCTTTTTGCTTTCAGCGAACATGCATTTTGGAGAGAACAACATGAATGTGCGCAGAAGTCGATCACATACTACCTTCAGAAAATTTCTAACTCTCTTATTGCAGCTGTGCCAAGAACTAGACAGACTGGGAATTCTGTCTTCACATCTGTCTTGGTCTTTGCTGCTCCCTCTGTACCCATATATCGTGTATGCCATTAAGGTGAATGTGCAGAAAATTTTCTGATTAACCTCTTTGTGTTACATTTAGAATTTGGTGGACCTTGCTGGGTTAGAAAGAATCATCAAGACAGGGCAGAAGGGGCTGGTTTGAATAAGGTGGAAGTATATTAACAAGAGTTTGATGATTCTTGTGAATGTCATCAATAAGTTGAGTGGGAATGGAAAAAAGGTACTGTCTATAGAGTTTTACATAAATTCCTTGTTCATGTGCTTCCCGAATCTATAACTTTCTTTAGCTGAACTGTGCTAAGTTTTATGGAAAAATCTTTCTAGGGAGGTATGCTTGTTTATATCAACAAAAAGCTAATGAGGTTAGTGAGGACAGAGTCACCCTTCATTCTCAAATCACGTATACTTATGCTCGTTTGGTTTGTGTTTTTGGGGTCAACTGATGCTCAAATAGGACACCATAAAATTTGGAAATAATGAATATGTTGTATGATAGATGACATGGCCAGTGCTACTTAGCAACATTTATTGGCATTATCAGTGTTCTCGTCATCAAATTAAAACTCGGTTCACCGCTCATCAGTTCAGTGACTTTATGGTCTTTACTTTGCTATATGCAGAATAGTGCCCTGCTGTTTGTTGGTCATTTCAATTTGCAAACGATAGAGCAAGTAACAAGTGATCAACAAAAGTCATAGACGGGATCTCAATGCCAATGATCTGGAAAGATGCTTTTAACCTCATTTTTTAATATGAGCTTTATCTTATTTCATTCCTCTTCAGAAAAGTGAGCACAAGAACCTGATCGAGTGGTTTACTTGGTTTTCCAGGTTAGCTACCTCGCCTATTTACCTTCCCTGCATTCTCATTTATTTATTTGGTCTTTGAATGATTCATCATTGATTTTTGAAACTACAACGAAGCAGTAGCGCAACAGTTCAGGCGAGGCGAGGATGGGCGGGGAGAGACAAGGCCGGCTGATGTTGCTGGCAAAGACGAGGTGAGGCTGGGCAGGGCGATGTCGCAGGGGAGAATAGGCGGTGCTAAGATCAGTTAACTAATGTTCTTGACACGGTAGAAGCATGAGGGGCGCTTGCATGCCAAAAAGGCGCTAGACCTTGCAGCTGGCGCTTGGATCATGCATCTCGTGAAATCAAGATTCAGCACTTGAGACGTGAGATAAGGTTTAATTTATGCCCATGCAAAAAAATCTTGCTTTTCAGATCTCAAACTCACATTGCCTGTCAATAATTTTGGCCACAATTTCTTTTGGGAGGTTGTTTGCTCTGAATATTTATTTTGGGAGACAATTTATTTTATTATCACAATTCAGTTATTCCTCCATATATGTCTTTGTTATTGCATTTCAGATAATGGATACTAAACAACCTAATATTAAGCAAATCAGGCATTGCAAGTTGAGGTACTGCTTCCTATCATTGAATAGCCTGAAAGAAACTTATAAACACATGATACTATTGCTGAAAAAAATCTTCATGCATTGCCGAAGGTAGGTCCATGAATCTCAGAGTGGACATCGCCGCTCCTCAACTTCATAGTTATTTTTTCTCATTGTAACGCACAGGCATTTACATAGTGAAACTAAAATGCATGGACGGCGTACTATTTAGACTTGGAAGACTAGCATGCATCCGTATACATAACATGAGATGACCACAAATAAAGCACACGATTCATTAATTATTCCATATAAGCACCCATCGACATACACGATACGATGGATTACATACTCATCACCCCCTATATATAATAGATATACAGTATAGGACGAGGCTAAAATGCAACAAGGTGTATTTGCTGTAGCAAATACACAGACCCTTCGGCTCCCGCGCTCGTTCTGCTTCCACATGCAGAGAATCTTTTTTTGCTTCGGATCGAAAAAATGCAATATCTCCTAAACCGTAGCTCCTATTTCAGATCCGTTTGCACCAGGTTGTTCAAAAAAAAGTGCTTAACAAAACAAGATCCAACAAGACTATATTTGATGAACTTTTTTTTTCAAGTATGTAATTACAACTTCAATGTACTATGAGTTGCCATCATGATTACGACACAATTGCAACTTGGCGAAAGTAATTGCAATAGATCTGATCCAGTGCAACTGGACTTGATGTAGTTGCAACCTAACGTGATACAATTACAACTAGAGTCGAGCCAGTTGCAACTAGGCAACAGTTGCAAAACTGACGCGATCCAACTACAACTAGAGTCGGCCCAGTTGTAACTAGGCAATACCAATTGTAATCTGACGCGATCCAATTACAACTAGAGTCAGACCAATTGTAACTAGGCAAGAAACAATTGCAACCTGACGTGATCTAATTACAACTAGAGTTGGGTCAGTTGCAACTCGGCAAAAAACCAATTGCAACTAGGCAAAAACTACTTGCAATAATCAGGGTGGGTGCATTCTCTATAGAAAATACACCCAGATGCATAATATATATATATATATATATATATATATATATATATATATATATATATATATGCATCGAAATGCAGTGCGATGACATCTATCGCATATTATTCCTTGAACAACACACACGTACGTAAATATAAAGATCAGCATTCAGCGCTAGCTAGCTAGAGCTAGCAAGCCAATGCTGTCTGTGCATGCAAGCAGCTAGCTAGCCGGCTAGCTGTGAATCGGAGAAGCTATAGCTAGCCAACTAGTGGATACGGGTTACCCAGCACGGTGAGGTTGCCGTCGAACCTGACGCAGACGCGCGTCTCGTTATTGGGCCAATCACCGGGAACTGGGTCGTTCGGCCCGAGGTCGAATATGGTCACGTCCGGGCGGTCGGTCGTGATTTGCGTGCACGCCGGGTAGTACTGCTGCCCCACCAGCTGCGGCCACTCCGTTATCACCGTTCCAGGCATTTCGAGCGATCTCACTCTCACTCTCTGGTGAAGAAGAAGAAGAAGTGAAGAAGAAGAAGAAGAAGAAGAAAAAGAAGATGGACACTGCTTGTGTGTTGTGCTGCTGATCAGTATACTGAGACGTGGCCTATATATATATAGTTCACGTACGCGCCTCCCGTAAGTACATTGTGTAGTCAGTCGGCCTCGCTCGCTGACGTGCAAAAGCTAGCATACACAGCTAGGTACCACATCGTTTAGTCAGTCAGGCGCTGTTGAGATCGGCGGCCAGATCGAGGCACAAATCCCAAAGACTACATATAATATAAACTGGCCAGCAGTAAACATGATTGCATATGATCTAGCTATATATCACCGATGCACAAACAAGAAAATATAAAAATAGAAAAACAAATTAATTTAGTTACAAAATCTCTATATATATGTTGATTTTTTTTAACCCTTTTCATTAACTGATTTTAAATCTAACACGGTTCATATTTTAAACTAATACTTTTGGCACGCCACCATGTACGGCGCGGCCAAACCACGGTGTCCCGCCATGAATGGCGGCACGGCAGACATGCATGCTTGAGTCAGCATACCCAGCGGCACGGGCATGCTGACTCATCTCGCTGACGTGGTGCCTGTGCCGTGCCGTACATGGGGGCGCGGTTTTGCCGCGACATGCCTAATACTTGCCCCGCCGCGGCCCGTCCCCCTCTCTCTGTCTCTCCATCCCTCTCTCACCCCCCACCCGACCCCCTCGATCGCCGCGGCTCCCCTCCCTGGCGGTCCCCCCTCCCCGGCGCGCCCCCGCCCCCCCCCCCCCCGACTCGCCTCCCCCTTGCCGGCCTTCTCTGCTCCGGCCCGTCGGCCGCCCCCTCCGCGCCCCGTCGACGTTCACCGCTTCACCTAAGGTAATTTTTGTTTATTTTTTTAATTCAGTTAAGTAGTTAGTATATAATAATTTGGTTTAATAGTTAGAATGTAGACTTTAATTAGGTAGATATAATTAGTGATAATTAGTTAGTAGTTAGTAGTTCAGGTTTAGATTTTATCTAGTTAGTTAGTTTGACAAGATATTGTTGTTAGGGTTTAGGGTTTTATTTGGTTGTTTAGGCCATTATTAGTTAGTATTTGATAATTGGTATATATATTTAGTTACGATTGAAACCGATTTGCTGAAGTTTAGTGAATCCTTTTGTAGAGTGATTGTTGTGTGCAGGTTTTTTATGAGGAAGTGTTGGGAGAGAAGATGGAATGTTCGGAGATATGGAAGAAGAATTGGAATGGTTTGATGAACCTTCTAGTTCAACGACCTTTGTGTCTGTTTGAATACAAAGTTTAGTGGTGATTTCAACACAGTGGAAAGACCAGGGCACACTATGTCCATATGCCTTTGGGAGACCATGACGAACATGAAGGTACATATGGTATTTCAAAACTGGTTCAAGCCATGCCCGCACCTATTCATGTCATGCCCGCACCGATTCATGTCATGCTATTCTCTGTACCATCTGAGGTCCTTCATGCGGCGCCAGCTCAGGGGAGGCTAGTCACGGAGTTGTCAGACGGTGGTACCCCTTATGATTCATAGGGAAGAATTAGCGAAGCACAACAGTACGTTCCACCACCAACTTACACAGAGCCGAACCTTATGCAACTGAGGTCCATGAACATTCCTTTTAGTGGTGTTGCAAACTATAGGGATGTGAGCATGACTGATATGACTGAACCGGCAGTGATGAGGCATCACTTCCGGCCCAAACACAACCGGCAGTGATGGGCTGGAAGTGATTGCCGTTTCTGTAGTAGTGATTAGCCGAGTCTTCTCTTCTAGCTAATTTCAGAATTTTTTCCGTCATTTCTTTGGCCGAGTTTGCTTTCATCAGGTTGCATCTCACATACTCCCAATTTTGTTCTCTCCATACACCTTTCACTTCCTTGCATTTGAGAAATAGATGGCCACCATCTTCATCGAGTCTCTGGCACATACAACTCATCTCAATTTTCATTCCACACGTGTGTAGTACTCGTCGCACTGCTAGTAATAACAACCAATTTTTATTCTTGCCAACCTAACTGGGCCGGAATTTGGGACAATTTTAGTCAACTATGCGCATAAAATGGTTTGTTTCCATATTGTATGTTTTTTTTTAAAAAAGTTTCTTTGTGTGTTGGAGTTGGATGGAGATCACAAATACAACACCGTTTATATTGATATCTCGTCTACTTGACGTAAGTTTAACCGGAAGAGGACTCTGGACTCCTTGCTGCCAATGACAGATATATATAACAAGGTCAGGACTCAAGATGCTTGTTATATATGTATAAAAAAGTTGCGGAGCATCCAGAGAAGGAGGAGGAGGAATAGAGAGGCCATAGTAAATTAAATGAACATGGTGGCTTCGATCCGACGGTCTTTTCATCTGTGAGTAACAATTGATTGCACCAAATAAATTAAACTAAAATGCATGGACGACACAGCATTGGGAAAACTAGCTAGCATTCGTATATATAAAACACCTTTCAGTTGGGGGGCGCTTAACATTGATAAATTCAGTACTTAGAAGTCTACCAATGCATATGATGTCCTTCTTTGCCTTGTCGAGAGGAGTCCAAAAGAAATTGGATTATGTTCGTTCTAGATTTTACTGGCAAGGCGATGAGAAAAAAGAAGTACCGTTTAGCTAGGTGGAACATATTATGTCAGCCCAAAGACCAAGGTGGTCATGGAATTCATGATCCGCACATTAAAAATATTGCTCTACTTATTAGTAAATGGTTGTTCAAATTACTTATCACTGAGGGGACTTGACAGCAATTACTCCGCAATAAATATCTAGGCTCGAAACCATTAAATACAAGTGGAATTGGAAAATGGGGATTCACATTTTTGTTCTAGTCTTATGAAGGTGAAGCGAGACTTTTCCCGATTTGGATCCTTCATTGTAAAGGACGGGACACAAGTACATTTTTTGGGAAGACAAATGGCTAGGGAATTCGTCTCTACAGGAACAATACTCATGTCTTTATAACATTGCCCGACCTAAACATGTTACTATTGAAGATGTTCTTTATACTCCATCACCAAACCTATCTTAATTGGCGAAGAGACCTCATAGGTCCCAATTTAGTAGCAAGGAACAATTTGTTACCTCGAATTGCTAATATATAGTTGACCAGTGAGCAAGATGAGTTTCACTGGAATTTACATCCAAATGGACAATTCTCGATGAAATCACACTATCAAGCGTTATTACATACTGATATCCCGAACATCAACAAACTCATTTGGAAAGTGAAAGTCCAGTTGAAGATAAAACTTTTCCTGTGGTACCTACGGCGACGAGTTATATTACAAGAAATGTTATGGTTTATGACAAAACATGACAAAACGTGTGTCATAAACCATGCGCCTTATTCCATATATGGTTTGTGACGTTTATCAGTTCATAGAATGTCAGAGAAGTGCTTTATGACATTCTATGAACTGATAAACATCACAAACCATGGAATAAGGCGCATGGTTTATGACACGCGTTTTGTCACATTTTGTCATAAACCATCAGATTTCTAACAAAAGATAACCTACTAAAACACAATTGGTAAGGTAGTAAAATTTGTTGCTTTTGTCACAAAGAAGAGACAATTAAGCACTTGTTCTTTGACTGCCGGTTTGCTCGTTCAATTGGTTCTTTATTCATATTGCCACAAGACTTTTGAAACCCCATAATATAGGCCATATGTTCAACGAGTGGTTAAGGGTGTTAACAAAGATGTCAAGATGTTACTCCTGCTAGGAGCGGAGCGGCTGCGACCTGTTGATCTATTTGGCTCAGCAGGAATGATGAGAAAAAAATTATTTCTCTTGTGAAGCTTATCTATTTGGTTACCCACTGGCTACGTACCTGGGCTATTCCGTATTTGCAGGATATAGTTGTAGCGGTGTCACAACCGTTGATGCAGACACATGGATGACGGTCTAGTTTGCGAATTGATAGTCACTAGAACACGTTAGTTTTCTTCTTTTTCATTGGCTATGTGTCTCATGATAGACAGAGGCTGAAGTCACGCTCTGTGGCTTTGTATCAACTCGATGTGTTGCTATTGAGGTCTTGATAAAAGTTTCCTTTATAAAAAAACATAACATGATGGCCACAAATAAAGCACACGCTTATTCATTAATAATTATTCCATAAGCACCCATCGACATACACGATACGATGATGGATTACTCATCACACCCTATATATATGCATCGAAATGCAGTGCGATTGACGACCAGCTGACATGATCTATGGCATATTATATATTCCTTGAACAACACACACGTACTTATTATAAAATATAAAGATCGGCGGCATTCAGCTAGCGCGCTAGCAAGCCAATGCTGTCTGTGCATGCAAGCAGCTAGCTAGCCGGCTAGCTGTGAATCGGAGAAGCTATAGCTAGCCAACTAGTGGATACGGGTTACCCAGCACGGTGAGGTTGCCGTCGAACCTGACGCAGACGCGCGTCTCGTTATTGGGCCAATCACCGGGAACTGGGTCGTTCGGCCCGAGGTCGAATATGGTCACGTCCGGGCGGTCGGTCGTGATTTGCGTGCACGCCGGGTAGTACTGCTGCCCCACCAGCTGCGGCCACTCCGTTATCACCGTTCCAGGCATTTCGAGCGATCTCACTCTCACTCTCTGGTGAAGAAGAAGAAGAAGTGAAGAAGAAGAAGAAGAAGAAGAAGAAGATGATGGACACTGCTTGTGTGTTGTGCTGCTGATCAGTATACTGAGACGTGGCCTATATATATATAGTTCACGTACGCGCTCCCGTAAGTACATTGTGTAGTCAGTCGGCCTCGCTCGCTGACGTGCAAAAGCTAGCATACACAGCTAGGTACCACATCGTTTAGTCAGTCAGGCGCTGTTGAGATCGGCGGCCAGATCGAGGCACAAATCCCAAAGACTACATATAATATAAACTGGCCAGCAGTAAACATGATTGCATATGATCTAGCTATATATCACCGATGCACAAACAAGAAAATATAAAAATAGAAAAACAGAATTAATTTAGTTACAAAATCTCTATATATATGTTGATTTTTTTTTAACCCTTTTCATTAACTGATTTTAAATCTAACACGCTTCATATTTTTAAACTAATACTTTTGGCCACGCCACCATGTACGGCGCGGCCAAACCACGGTGTCCCGCCATGAATGGCGGCACGGCAGACATGCATGCTTGAGTCAGCATACCCAGCGGCACGGGCATGCTGACTCATCTCGCTGACGTGGTGCCTGTGCCGTGCCGTACATGGGGGCGCGGTTTTGCCGCGACATGCCTAATACTTGCCCCGCCGCGGCCCGTCCCCCTCTCACTCTGTCTCTCCATCCCACTCTCACCCCCACCCGACCCCCTCGATCGCCGGCGGCTCCCCTCCCTAGCTGTCATTGGGACATGCATGTATCTTCTAGATTTCTAATCTCAGAGGACAGATGACCTATTTTGTTTCATACGTAGTTGTTGGCAATTAGTTTCCCTTGTTGGAAGCATCTTTCTCTGAATAGTCAATAACTGTCCAAATTCCTTGTCAGATATACCATTCTTTGCCTTCCATTGCAATAATTCCAGTATGGTACCCAGCTTTTTTTGCTCCTCTGTGGCTGTCGGGTACAATAATCTCTGAGCATCACGAATGACCTGCCAAGATCATCAACAACGGGCACATCTTCTTCCTCTTGCTCTTCTTCAGCTTCCCCCATTGCCATATCATTTAGTGTAGCATATTTAGCAAAAATATCTTCATCATGCCCTGGTTCTTCGTCTTCGCCTTCTTCCATTATAACCCCGATTTCTCCATGCTTGATCCAACAAATATAGTTTGACATGAAACCAGACTTAAACAAGTGTACATGGATATTCCTCGCGCTAGCATATTCCTTCAAATTCTTACATAATGCACATGAACAACATATAAAACCATCTCGCTTGTTTGCCTCTGCCACAGTTAAGAAATAATGCACGCCATCAATATTATTTTGAAATTCAAAAAAAAATCTATTCGCGTCGGAAATGAGAGATATTTTGTTTCTCCATACAGATTTAGTTTCTTCTGATTCTGACGTAACAAACAATTTCTATGAAACATCAGAGACCCTGTTTACCCCTATTTATACGATTTAAGTATACATAAAGCAATTTTTTTTACTTTAATTTATGATTTAAGTATATATAAAGCAATTTTTTTACTTTAATTTAAACTATACTTTTGATCTTAGAATGCTAACAGGTCTTATTTTCGATTTTTTATTTTAATTAAGTAAAAGAAGTCAGTTAATTCATTAAGGCTATCCCATTCAAAAATCGAAACAATCGGGACTTTTCGGAGATTGGCTGCAGTTACTAATTCATGATCTGGCATGTACAGAATGAAAACTTCATTCTCGATTCTACGAGAATTTTTATGTTCTTTGGAGCGGCGATCAGTGTTTTATATCCAATGTCGACTCATCGATCTGCATAATTACACGTGACATACTATATCAAAATCTTAAACATGACATCCTATGTCAGCATGGTTCAATTTATAAATTATTAAGATACAAAATAGCCAGGTCAGTTACATCACATCAATATTAAATTATGTAAGCATAACCACAATATAGAAAATCCCATGTAGCACTAAACAAACTAGACATAAAATGCACTTCAACAGGATAACAATTCCGCGGCCGATTCCAACTAAAACAAACGACGCATCATTCGTCTGTTCAACATTCATGAGCTTCGTCTGCTGGCTCACTGCTTCACCGGCCGCTTCTTAGGAAGAGATTTTTGCACTTGTGTCACATATTCTTTCTCTCAGTACCATCCTTTGCATCCAGTACCGTCCCACTGAAAATATAACAACAAATTAAGAACCGGAAAAATCACTTTGCAAAATGAGACAAACTGGAAAAATCGTCAAACACGATAAAATAGCTCACATTGCGATCCGAACACTTGTAGAAGATACAACCCTTATTGGGACCCTCCTTGGACACTCGGTACTCCATCACAATCTTCTGCTCACACTTTCCGCACGGAATGAGAGAGAGCTCCGGTCTCAGTCGTCCATTTACAATCCCATGAGAGGCCGAGGAACCATAAGTCGTCGTCGTCTACTCACTAGCTAAATTATTTTCTAAACAAACTCAATTAAAATGACCTATCAAGTACTATAACTCTAAAATAAATTCTTTATATATTTCTTTAAATCACTATAGTCTCATTGAAATTACAAAGGACAATTAAAACTATAAGTAGTTGTCATCTACTTAGTAGCTAGATTAATTTATTTAAACTAAATTAAAAATCTTATTTTCTAAACAAACTCAATTAAAATGAGCTATCAAGTAGTTGCTAAGTAAAATTATTCCTCTAAATCACTGTCGCCTCAATGCAATTACAACAACAATTAAAACTCTGAAGTCATTTGTAGGCCAATAAGAAAGAAAATGACATGCAAAATTCAAAATACACAATAAAAACAACAATTTGTAAGCATGAAATGAAATGGTGATGAAACAAGAGAGGATGAGATTGGTAACCTTGCTTAGGAGTGAAGTACGAGTGAAGAAAATCTTGTGTATATGTCAGAAGAAGTAAAATCACCAAGAACATCTTTCTTCCTCCTCTCTTGCTCAAGAACACTCTATTTCTCAAGAACACTGATGTGTTCTCTCTGGCTCGGGCAGGGAGGAAGAAGATTATTTATACATAGCCTTTTTAGTCACGATTGGAGTTACCAACCGGGACTAAAGGCTCATCTCTAGTCCCGGCTGGTACGTCAAACCAGGATTGAACCTTTAGTCCCGGTTGGAGCTACCAACCGGGACTAAAGATGAGCCTTTAGTGCCGGTTGGTAACTCCAGCCGGGACTAAAGGTCTCTGCCTGCAAAAGGCTGCTGCACGTCTGACGTAGTAGCCGTTGGGCAACACCCTTTAATCCCGGTTGGTGTTACCAACCGGGACTAAAGGAACTTTTAATCCTGGCCGCAAAAAATACCGAGACTAAAGTCAATTTGGCATATGGTTCAAAGACATGTCCTCTACTAGTGACATGTGGTCAGACTGTGCTCAATTAACCGGGCGTCCAAACAAGCAACACATATGTATCACCTTAGCTTGGCCAAAGTGGGCCGCCCATAAGAGGCGGAGTACCAAAGAGAAGGAAAACATGCCACAATAAAAGCGAACACAGGCTCCAGCAGTTTTGGTCAGCAGTAGTCGTATCATATATGCATGCTTGTGGCACGTATGTGTTTCATCGGTGAGTAACAATTACATGCACCATATCTATATCTATATCAAAACTGTGTAGTAAACAATATATAAACTAAAATGCATAATAACACCCACCGAAGTATATATATATATAAACTAAAATGCATAGACGTACTATTAATATTTGATTGGGAAAGCTAGCACGCAGTAGCTAGTAAACATGATCTATGAGACCAAAAGGACACGATTCATCATAAATATATCATTCCATAACAACACCCACCGAAATACAACGATGGATTCATCACACCCATGGAAATGTATTGCGGTTGTCAATCAGACATCTATCGCATATTATTCCGTTGAACACACATACTAGTAAATATGTATATACTATGTAGATATGGATCGGTAGCTATGCAAGCTTTCCCAATAATGGAGGCAGGCCTGGCAGCCAATAATCAGGGCCGGCTCTATAAATTTCTTGGCCCTTGGGCTATACAAAACCAAGGGCCCTTTAGACTAATTTTTTTTCTCACTTCTAACATAATCGTATATACTTGTGAGAGATAAATAGAAGCACGTACATAGTTCATAACACATAAGTTTATATAATATATTGAAAATACTAAAAGAAAATAATTAACTGGTATGGTAACCTTAAATAAGAAAATAATGTTTCAGGGCTTGCTGAAAAAAATGTCTTTGGGCATTTCTTGATGCAAAATTAGATCCGTGTAACTACTGGTATTACCGTACACATAGATGTATAAGTAGATGAGAGATCAGAAATAGATAGATTATAAATTTATACTTTAGAAGTTCAAATTGTGGATAGATGTAGATGTAGTTTGGTATACTTGTACGTGAGTACGTGACAATTTCGGGAGAGTGTCTGAAAGTCGCCGCGCCGCTCGATGCGATCGACGCTGATCTGCAGGACTGCAAGGAGGGGCGACAACGGAGAATGGACGGCCAGAGAAAATAACTGATGCAGCGTCGGCGACGCCGTTCAGTACGTGCAAGATTGTGCAACTAGGCAAGAACGCTAGTTTTCATACTCCTTTTTCCGTGGGTTTGTTAGCTTATATCGTGTGGGCCTTATTGGTTTGTTAGTATAAAGTAATATACAATTATTATATAATATACATATACTGATATCTATGAATATTTTTGGGCCCCTGATGGCTTGGGCCCATGGCCGTCGCTCCGGCCGCCTAGGCTCATAGCCGGGCCTGCCAATAATGGAGACGGGTCAAAAAAAAGTATCCGGTTCCAATCTATAAAACTCTATGTCATCTAAGTTCATTTGTGTACTAGTGTCATGAGGCTGGCGACTCCATAGGATTGGAATTGACCTTTTTTTAATTGAGAAAGGGGGGAACTAACATCTGACCGTATATAACCAAACAAATCGAGTGAAGCCAGAGCCCCAAAGTTATGACGATAAAAGAGATGGTCGATGGCAGTACCTCGTCATCATGACGTGAGTGTGAGTTTAACTGGAAATGAAACATAGGCCCTCACTGATGGGCATTTTTGTTTGGCGGTTCATATTAAGAGGAGGAGTTACCCAGAGAAGAAGGAACACATATGGCAACAGTAAAACCGAATTGAACACAGCAGGCTCCAGGAGTTCTGTCGTACGTATCATATATGCTTGTGGCACGCATGTGTTTCATCTATGTATAATAATTGCATATATCTATCTATATCTATATCTATATCTAAACTATATGTAGTAAACAATATATAAACTAAAATGCATAATAACACCTATATCGAAATATATGAACTAAAATTCATATAGTAGACATAAAATATGCGAAATCTAGAAGTAGTAAACACATGATCCATCATTAATTATTCCATAATAATACCCACCGAAACATAATATACACGTACGTACGATAGATTCATCACACCCATGCATGGGAATAATGTATTGCGATATCGACCAGAGACATCGCATATTATTTCGTTGAACACACATATGTAGATCGTCGATCGATCGGCAGCTAGCCGCCATTGCAAGCTGCCGGCTGTGAATCGGAGAAGCTATAGCTAGCCAACTAGTGGATACGGGTTACCCAGCACGGTGAGGTTGCCGTCGAACCTGACGCAGACGCGCGTCTCGTTATTGGGCCAATCACCGGGAACTGGGTCGTTCGGCCCGAGGTCGAATATGGTCACGTCCGGACGGTCGGTCGTGATTTGCGTGCACGCCGGGTAGTACTGCTGCCCCACCAGCTGCGGCCACTCCGTTATCACCGTTCCAGGCATTTCGAGCGATCTCACTCTCACTCTCTTTTGTGAGGAAGGAGAGGGAGATGGACGTCGATCGAGCTGCACCACTCTGCTTGTGGTGGCCTGCCGCCTGCGGGCTGTTGTTAGCTGCTTGTGTGGTGCTGATGCTGAGATCGAAGTGGGCTGTAGTATATATAGTACGCGGGTGCTCATCACGTACAAAATACCACATCGTGTAGTCAGTCGCCTTCACTCACGTACAAAAGCATATATGCAGCTAATAGGACGAATTTCGGTTGAATGATTCCTGAGATTTATTTTGGAAAAAAAGTTTGGGCCAACGGAAATAGATGAATTTCGGGAAGTTTTGTTTGAATTCGGGCTATCTCATCGGTCACATAGGATTAAATTTTGATTTTTTTTCAAGTGAAATATTGGGTGCTATATATTAGAGAGAGAGAGAGAGTTATTTCTTTCTCTCACAATAACTGTTTTGTTATGTCCAACCCCGGTTTTATTAATTGCTCTAGATGTTTTGTATTTGCTCCTACTAGTCCGGCTGGTGTGCTAGCCACAAAAGCATGCCCGTAGTTACTACCGTGTGTAGTCAGTCTCCTTTGCTCATGTACAAAAGCATACAGCTGTCTACCATGTGAGGATCGCCGCCATCATGTCTGCGTGTGGCATATAAGTATAGCTAATAAAGAGCTTATCAGCAAGTAGTACCTACCAAGAAATAAATATAAACGGCCCCTCGCGTCGTCTTTGTCGGCCTTCCCGGACCTCATCGACTTCACGCGGCTGCTGACGTCCAACCCCGTGCTGGCGGAGCTCGCAGGGCGATCGTCGCTGACGCTGCTGGCCGTGCCGAACGGCAACCTCCCGCAGTCGTCGTCGGCGTTCGCGGCTGTGTCGGGCGCCGACCTCGCCGACGTCCTCCTCGAGTACCTCGTCCCCGCCGACCTCCGCTGCCTGCCAGCCTCCGGGAAGCTCGTGACGACGCTGTTCCAGATCACCGGCCGCGCCCCCGCGGACCTCGGCGTCGTGAACGTCACTACCGCGGGGGTCTCCCTCACCGTCGTCCGCTCGCCGGCACCGTTCCCGGGCTCGAACGCCACCGTCCTCGGCGCCATTACCGCGGTGCTGTACAACCTGAGCGTGCTGGCGGTGGACGGCCTCATCGTCCCCACCGGGTTCGACCTCGCGGCGTCCGAGTCCCGGCCGCTCGCGGCCGTTAACATTACGCGCATCCTCGCCGACGCGCGCGCCTTCAACGTGGCGGCGTCGATGCTGGAGGCCTCGGGCGTGGCGGCTGAGTTCGAGAACGACGAGCGCGGGGTCAGGATCACGGTGTTCGCCCCACCGACGACGCCTTCCCGTCCCATCCCATCCCATCCCCCCCGCCCCATCCCGCGGTGGCCGGCGAGCCCCGGCCCACGCGCTCGCGGCGGCCGGCAAGCCCCGCCTCGTGCGCCCCTGGTGGCCGGCGAGCCCCGCCCCCTGCGCCACGGCGAGTTCCTCCCCTGAACACACCGCCCACATTATTTCTTTAATTCCGGGAAAAAAAGTCAGGATGAGGAATCGAACCAGGGCTGCGGTGTGTGGTCACGGGGCGCGGGCGTGAGTGAGGGAAGGGATGATACACGTGATGTTGGCCATTGGATCTGAGTGAGTAAGGAGAGAGAATAATTACAAGCAATCTGGACGGTAGATTTCTAAGAGGTCAGCCTTCTGGGTACACTTTCCTGGGTGGATGGATGAAAGACTCCTCAGCGGGGGTTTGTTTTTTGGTGGACCTAGGAAAGAAAAGACGGTGAATTAGTAGTTTGGACTCCCTCCGGCCCTTATTAACTGTCGTTTTGTGTTTCCGTATCACAACTTTGACTAAATTTATATAAAATATGTGTAACATTTGTGTCTCCAAATAAATTTATTAAAAAAATAGATCAAAAGATCTCTCTAATGATATCAATTATGTATCATAAATATTAATAGTTTTTAGTATAAAATTAATCTAAGTTATTTCTCGGAAAGTGAGAAAAACAGTTATTTAGGGACAGAGAGAGTAGCTAATAAGGAGCTTGTCTGCAAATAAGGGACCACGACGGTCCCTCACGTCGTCTTCGAGTGAGGCATCTCGGGAACGACGAGCGCTCTCCGTCGAAACCCCGTCACCTACGGCAACTCTCTGGCTTTTGTAACCGCTCTCCAGTGAGTGGTGGTCGCGCCAGCGCACGCTCTGCCGCCTCCACCCCTTCTCTCCTCACTCCTCCCTCTTCTCTTTGCTCCTCTCTCCACCCTCACAAGCTTCAAACCCAGTTGTCATCTCCAACGCCAGTGGAGAGGTCGTCGTTGCTGGCCATCATGGTTCAGACGGCTATCGAGGCCTTACATCCAGCAGTGAGTAGTGTTTTACTCAAGAGAACCCATAGGGGTTACAACGAATAGGAGAAAAAGAGATTTGGCAGGGTATCTCTCAATGTTATTCTTTGACTCGTCGGCAATGTGGTCTCTTTGTTAGTTTGTAAGAAAAACGCTCCTCTCTCTTGCTAGGTTGTCAAAGGACTCGTTTGCTCTGCATTCGACTGAACTCGGAATGTACATCCTCCTCCCTATGTTTTTCTCTCCCTCTTACTAGGGGGTGCCCACCTTCCCCTTATATACTTTGATCCGAGAAAAGGTCAGGAATGAGGTGGTTCGTAGCTACCTATATCGCGGGTTAGATGTCGTGTCATGCATCATTGTTCATCAGGTGTCACTAAGCGTAGGTCTGGTGGACTCAATAACATAGGAGAAGGCACGACGATGAGCGTTCTTTTCTCTTTCCTTGGATTTAGGGTTTAGCGTCCTTGGATTTACAGTGGTGAGGTTGCTTCCCCGGCGGGGGACAAGAGCGTTCTTTTCTCTTTCCTATGGGGAGGAGCTCTTGGATGCTGATCTCGAATTTCTGTGCTCTCGATCCCGAGATTTAAATTGGACCGAATAGAATGATTTACCTTTAGCCTCCCACTCTAGGATCCAACCTCTCCCTTATAAACCGAGAGAGGTCAGATATAAGGGCACGTACAACGGGTCTCTAGCCGCCATTGCAAGCTGCCGGCTGTGAATCGGAGAAGCTATAGCTAGCCAACTAGTGGATACGGGTTACCCAGCACGGTGAGGTTGCCGTCGAACCTGACGCAGACGCACGTCTCGTTATTGGGCCAATCACCGGGAACTGGGTCGTTCGGCCCGAGGTCGAATATGGTCATGTCCGGGCGGGTCGGTCGTGATTTGCGTGCACGCCGGGTAGTACTGCTGCCCCACCAGCTGCGGCCACTCCGTTATCACCGTTCCAGGCATTTCGAGCGATCTCACTCTCACTCTCTCTTTTGTGAGGAAGGAGAGGGAGATGGACGTCGATCGAGCTGCACCACTCTGCTTGTGGTGGCCTGCCGCCTGCGGGCTGTTGTTAGCTGCTTGTGTGGTGCTGATGCTGAGATCGAAGTGGGCATTGCTGACGTGGCGCCTCTGTCGTGCCGTACTTGGGGGCGCGGTTTTGCCGCGACATGGATCTTTGGCGCAGCAAGCTAGCCTAATACATGCCCCGAGGCAGCCCTTCCCCCCTCTCACTCTGTCTTCCCTCCCCCTCACCCCCCCCGACCCACCCCTCGCCGGCGGCTCCCTCCCTGGTGGCCCCCTCCCGGCGCACCCCGCCCGCCCGGCTCGCCTCCCCAGCGCCGGCCTTTCTCCGCTCCGGCCCGTCGACGTAGTCCAGCTCCATCAGTAGTCCAAGTCTGGCTGCATTTGCATGTGTTGCTGTTGGAAACAATTGGAGAGAGTAGTGGCCAAGAAAAACAAACCATGAGTCCCAAAATTAAGATGAACCAAACAATTAGGTAGCAAAGAGGAAAATAGTTGTTAGCAATAGTTGAGTAAATTTATCTGTTTTTGTTAAGGTGATTTTTGATGAAATTTGGAACAAGCTAGCAAACAAAATTATTACCCTATGGGTTTCAAATTATATCTCATTTTGGCTAAGTACTAAGTCAAGCTTCTTTAGCTTTAGCCCTGTCTTAAAGAATGTTGAGTACGTATATATAAACACCAAATAGTTCAAATAAATGTATTACCAAAACATATGTGCCAATAAAAGTAATTTGATGTTAAATATGTTTTTATATTTTTTCTATAATCTTAGTTAAAGTTTACATTTTTTGATTTAGGATAAAGTTCTATAATAATTTAGAACCGACAGGGAAACCATAATTAGTTGTTGGCTGTAAATATTTAATTTTGCACTGTGGCTGATTTGTAAGGCTGATTTATTATGAAAGAAAAGCATTGTTTTATGGATGAAAAGTAGGGATGATTCTGGAAACGAATAGAACAAAAAAAGTAATGAAATAAAGTTTGTCTATGGTTGAAAAAGGACGAACACAATCAACCATGGATATAATTTGTCCCTAAATTGATTCCTTTTTTTTGTTTGATCTGTTATTCACAGAAACGCCTCACCTCATCTTTGATATTATAGAGTATGTTTTTTCTTTTGAAACGCTAACTAGACGAATAAATATCCGTTTGGCTTTGAACGCAATGGTGTTTGACTGCTTACAGTTTTGCAAAAAGGACGTACAACTGGAGGTTTCTTTGTGTGTTGGAGTTGAATGGATCACAAATGCAGCACTATTTATATAGATTCCTCGTGTATATGACAGTGAGTTTAACCGGAAGAGAACTCTGGACTCCTTGCTACCAATGATAGATATAACAAGTTCGGGGTGCTTGTTAACTTCAAAAAAAAGTTTGGGGTGCTTGTTTGGCGTTTCATATAAGTATAAGATAGTTCTTTAACGAGGAATGAATCCTTGCTCAGCCATGCTCCCCACGTGTCATCCTGCTAAAGTATTCGATCACTGTAGCACTTAACAGTAAATGTTGTTTATCCATGGAACCAAGGCTATAGCTGATGATGTGCCTTTTATTTTTTATTTTTCGTTTTTCTTTTTTTGTTTCCTTTTCTTTATTTTTTTTCTTTTCCACAGTTATCTAATCTTTTTATTATTATTTTTGTATGTTTTATTTTGTTTCCCTTTAAAATCTGAGTTTGATTTTCATAGAAAACAACTTGCCTTTTTGTTTTATTTACTTAATATTTTTGTACTGTTTTTATAAGTTTTATTTGATTCATTTGATGAAGAACCTATGGTTATGACGATCGAGTGTTTATGGTTACATACCGTGTGTTCATGGTCGCAACAACACTGTTTATGGTAGTATATGATATCGGATATTTATGTTTAACCGAATAACCGAGTGTATGAGAATAAATAAACACTATCGACCTCTACATAGCGCACCCCTAAAATATTTGTGCATAACCCAACAACAAGTGTCAGAGGGTAGAAACACTATCAACCACTACATAGACACATCCAAAAGAAAGCGTTGTTAATATGATATTTTAAATAAAATGACTCTTAGCAATGTTTGTGATTTTAATCGTTCATTATTTTATTTTATTTTTCCTTTTCCTCTTTTTCATGGAGTTTTTTATCCTTTCAGAAACCGGCGCGGCGGTAGCGCGCATTGTGCTAGTATACTATAAGCGGTGGAGTATCCAAAGAAGAAGAAGGAACACATGCCATAGAGTAAAGCGAACACTGGCGGATCCAGCGGTTCTAGTCAGTAGTCGTATCAAACATGCCTGTGTGGTATGCGTTTCATCTGTGAGTAATAACAACCAATTTTTGTTCTTGCCAAACTAAATGGGCCAGAATTTGGGACAATTTTAGTCAACTCTGTGCATGAAATATATGGTTTGTTTCCAAATATGGTTTTAATTTTTTTTTGTTTCTTTTGCTAGGTTCTCAAACCCCGGCCAGTGTTATAAACAAAGGCTTCTCTCTACTAATCTGAGTTGGGGTCTTGGAAACATATGACGGCTTATTGCTACACCCGTTAAACAACAACGTAGGTGACTACAAACTACTTGATCTAATGATCTGTCTGCCAAGTTATATTATGGATCACAAGCTGGCGATTCGATAATCTTGAAATTGACCCTTTTTTCTTTGAAAGGAGGAACTGACATCTGACCACAACCAAACAAGTCGATCGAGTGCAGCCTGCAGTCTCAAACTCTGATGACAAAGAGATGCTCGACGGCCCAGGTTTGTACTCCATCAGTCCAAAAATAAGTGTCACTGTGGTACACTCGTGCCGATCAATGTCTTTTAAGTCCGGCAAGATTTGTACAAAATATTAGCAACATTCAATCCTTATCTCCAAATAAGTTTATTATCAAAATAAATTAATGATATATCTAATGATACAAATGATGTACTTCAAATGTATATTAAAATTTTCTTTTACATATATTTGGTTAAAGTTAAAAGCGGTTGACTTCTTGAAAAATGAGAAAGAGACTTATTTTGAGACAGCGGTATGCTTTTTTCTTTCTTTTGAAACGCTAACGGGGGGATTTTTCCACCGCTGAATTATTTATTCGTTTGGCTTTAATTTGAACGCCATGGTGTTTAACTGCTACAGTTTTGCAAAAGGAGGTACAACGGGAGGTTTCTTTGTGTGTTGGATACCTCGTCTACTTGATGTGAGTTTAACTAGAAGAGGACTCCTTTGCTGCCAATGACAAATATATAATAACAAGGTTATAATGTTATGGTATAATGCACCTGGGTGCATTTTCTATAGAGAATGCACCCATCCTAATTGCAACTAGTTTTTGTCCGGTTGCAATTTGGTTTTTGCCGAGTTGCAACTGACCCAACTCTAATTGTAATTGGATCGCGTCAGGTTGCAACTGGTTCTTGCCTAGTTACAACTGGTTTGACTCTAGTTGTAATTGGATCGCGTCATATTGCAATTGGTTATTGCCTAGTTGCAACTGGACCGACTCTAGTTGTAGTTGGATCGCGTTAGTTTTACAACTGTTGCCCAGTTTCAACTCGCTCGACTCTAGTTGTAAAGTATCACATCAGGTTGCAACTACATCAGATCCAGTTGCACTAGATCAGATGTGTTGCAATTACTTCCGCCAAGTTGCAATTGTGTCGTAATCATGATGACAACTCATAGTACATTGAAGTTGCAATTACATACTTAAAAAAAGTTCATAAAATATAGTCTTGTTGGATCTCATTTTGTTAAGCAAATTTTTTTCAACAACCTGGTGCAAACGGATCTGAAATAGGGGCTACGGTTTAAGAGACATTGTATTTTTTCGATCCGAAACAAAAAAAAAAGATTCTCTGCATGCGGAACATCTCTATGTGGTATGATTCACTGATATTCATGTTGCAAACAGGGAACTACCAGGTTTGCAATTGCAACACATTACCTGCTGCAATTTGTTTTATCGATCCGGACCAGGGAGCGGAACTCGGGGCGAGCGCGGGAGCTTGGGGGGCTGGAGGGACTGAGCAAATGCACCTTGTTGCATTTTAGCCTCGTCCTATATAAAGTAGCGGAGCATCCAGAGAAGGAGGAGGAATAGAGAGGCCATGGTAGTAACAATTGATTGCACACCAAATATAAACTAAAATGCATGGACGACGTACTATTTGGGAAAAGTAGCTAGCATTCGTATACACAACATGATGGCCACAAATAAAACACACGCTTATTCATTAATAATTATTCCATAAGCACCCATCGACATACACGATACGATGATGGATTACTCATCACACCCTATATATATGCATCGAAATGCAGTGCGATTGACGACCAGCTGACATGATCTATGGCATATTATATATTCCTTGAACAACACACACGTACTTATTATAAAATATAAAGATCGGCGGCATTCAGCTAGCGCGCTAGCAAGCCAATGCTGTCTGTGCATGCAAGCAGCTAGCTAGCCGGCTAGCTGTGAATCGGAGAAGCTATAGCTAGCCAACTAGTGGATACGGGTTACCTAGCACGGTGAGGTTGCCGTCGAACCTGACGCAGACGCGCGTCTCGTTATTGGGCCAATCACCGGGAACTGGGTCGTTCGGCCCGAGGTCGAATATGGTCACGTCCGGGCGGTCGGTCGTGATTTGCGTGCACGCCGGGTAGTACTGCTGCCCCACCAGCTGCGGCCACTCCGTTATCACCGTTCCAGGCATTTCGAGCGATCTCACTCTCACTCTCTGGTGAAGAAGAAGAAGAAGTGAAGAAGAAGAAGAAGAAGAAGAAGATGGACACTGCTTGTGTGTTGTGCTGCTGATCAGTATACTGAGACGTGGCCTATATATATATAGTTCACGTACGCGCTCCCGTAAGTACATTGTGTAGTCAGTCGGCCTCGCTCGCTGACGTGCAAAAGCTAGCATACACAGCTAGGTACCACATCGTTTAGTCAGTCAGGCGCTGTTGAGATCGGCGGCCAGATCGAGGCACAAATCCCAAAGACTACATATAATATAAACTGGCCAGCAGTAAACATGATTGCATATGATCTAGCTATATATCACCGATGCACAAACAAGAAAATATAAAAATAGAAAAACAGAATTAATTTAGTTACAAAATCTCTATATATATGTTGATTTTTTTTAACCCTTTTCATTAACTGATTTTAAATCTAACACGGTTCATATTTTTAAACTAATACTTTTGGCACGCCACCATGTACGGCGCGGCCAAACCACGGTGTCCCGCCATGAATGGCGGCACGGCAGACATGCATGCTTGAGTCAGCATACCCAGCGGCACGGGCATGCTGACTCATCTCGCTGACGTGGTGCCTGTGCCGTGCCGTACATGGGGGCGCGGTTTTGCCGCGACATGCCTAATACTTGCCCCGCCGCGGCCCGTCCCCCTCTCTCTGTCTCTCCATCCCTCTCTCACCCCCACCCGACCCCCTCGATCGCCGGCGGCTCCCCTCCCTGGCGGTCCCCCCTCCCCGGCGCGCCCCCGCCCCCCCCCCCCGACTCGCCTCCCCCTTGCCGGCCTTCTCTGCTCCGGCCCGTCGGCCGCCCCCTCCGCGCCCCGTCGACGTTCACACGCTTCACCTAAGGTAATTTTTGTTTATTTTTTTAAATTCAGTTAAGTAGTTAGTATATAATAATTTGGTTTAATAGTTAGAATGTAGACTTTAATTAGGTAGATATAATTAGTGATAATTAGTTAGTAGTTAGTAGTTCAGGTTTAGATTTTATCTAGTTAGTTAGTTTGACAAGATATTGTTGTTAGGGTTTAGGGTTTTATTTGGTTGTTTAGGCCATTATTAGTTAGTATTTGATAATTGGTATATATATTTAGTTACGATTGAAACCGATTTGCTGAAGTTTAGTGAATCCTTTTGTAGAGTGATTGTTGTGTGCAGGTTTTTTATGGAGGAAGTGTTGGGAGAGAAGATGGAATGTTCGGAGATATGGAAGAAGAATTGGAATGGTTTGATGAACCTTCTAGTTCAACGACCTTTGTGTCTGTTTGAATACAAAGTTTAGTGGTGATTTCAACACAGTGGAAAGACCAGGGCACACTATGTCCATATGCCTTTGGGAGACCATGACGAACATGAAGGTACATATGGTATTTCAAAACTGGTTCAAGCCATGCCCGCACCTATTCATGTCATGCCCGCACCGATTCATGTCATGCTATTCTCTGTACCATCTGAGGTCCTTCATGCGGCGCCAGCTCAGGGGAGGCTAGTCACGGAGTTGTCAGACGGTGGTACCCCTTATGATTCATAGGGAAGAATTAGCGAAGCACAACAGTACGTTCCACCACCAACTTACACAGAGCCGAACCTTATGCAACTGAGGTCCATGAACATTCCTTTTAGTGGTGTTGCAAACTATAGGGATGTGAGCATGACTGATATGACTGAACCGGCAGTGATGAGGCATCACTTCCGGCCCAAACACAACCGGCAGTGATGGGCTGGAAGTGATTGCCGTTTCTGTAGTAGTGATTAGCCGAGTCTTCTCTTCTAGCTAATTTCAGAATTTTTTCCGTCATTTCTTTGGCCGAGTTTGCTTTCATCAGGTTGCATCTCACATACTCCCAATTTTGTTCTCTCCATACACCTTTCACTTCCTTGCATTTGAGAAATAGATGGCCACCATCTTCATCGAGTCTCTGGCACATACAACTCATCTCAATTTTCATTCCACACGTGTGTAGTACTCGTCGCACTGCTAGTAATAACAACCAATTTTTATTCTTGCCAACCTAACTGGGCCGGAATTTGGGACAATTTTAGTCAACTATGCGCATAAAATGGTTTGTTTCCATATTGTATGTTTTTTTTAAAAAAAGTTTCTTTGTGTGTTGGAGTTGGATGGAGATCACAAATACAACACCGTTTATATTGATATCTCGTCTACTTGACGTAAGTTTAACCGGAAGAGGACTCTGGACTCCTTGCTGCCAATGACAGATATATAATAACAAGGTCAGGACTCAAGATGCTTGTTATATATGTATATAAAAAAGTTGCGGAGCATCCAGAGAAGGAGGAGGAGGAATAGAGAGGCCATAGTAAATTAAATGAACATGGTGGCTTCGATCCGACGGTCTTTTCATCTGTGAGTAACAATTGATTGCACCAAATAAATTAAACTAAAATGCATGGACGACACAGCATTGGGAAAACTAGCTAGCATTCGTATATATAAAACACCTTTCAGTTGGGGGGCGCTTAACATTGATAAATTCAGTACTTAGAAGTCTACCAATGCATATGATGTCCTTCTTTGCCTTGTCGAGAGGAGTCCAAAAGAAATTGGATTATGTTCGTTCTAGATTTTACTGGCAAGGCGATGAGAAAAAAAGAAGTACCGTTTAGCTAGGTGGAACATATTATGTCAGCCCAAAGACCAAGGTGGTCATGGAATTCATGATCCGCACATTAAAAATATTGCTCTACTTATTAGTAAATGGTTGTTCAAATTACTTATCACTGAGGGGACTTGACAGCAATTACTCCGCAATAAATATCTAGGCTCGAAACCATTAAATACAAGTGGAATTGGAAAATGGGGATTCACATTTTTGTTCTAGTCTTATGAAGGTGAAGCGAGACTTTTCCCGATTTGGATCCTTCATTGTAAAGGACGGGACACAAGTACATTTTTTGGGAAGACAAATGGCTAGGGAATTCGTCTCTACAGGAACAATACTCATGTCTTTATAACATTGCCCGACCTAAACATGTTACTATTGAAGATGTTCTTTATACTCCATCACCAAACCTATCTTAATTGGCGAAGAGACCTCATAGGTCCCAATTTAGTAGCAAGGAACAATTTGTTACCTCGAATTGCTAATATATAGTTGACCAGTGAGCAAGATGAGTTTCACTGGAATTTACATCCAAATGGACAATTCTCGATGAAATCACACTATCAAGCGTTATTACATACTGATATCCCGAACATCAACAAACTCATTTGGAAAGTGAAAGTCCAGTTGAAGATAAAACTTTTCCTGTGGTACCTACGGCGACGAGTTATATTACAAGAAATGTTATGGTTTATGACAAAACATGACAAAACGTGTGTCATAAACCATGCGCCTTATTCCATATATGGTTTGTGACGTTTATCAGTTCATAGAATGTCAGAGAAGTGCTTTATGACATTCTATGAACTGATAAACATCACAAACCATGGAATAAGGCGCATGGTTTATGACACGCGTTTTGTCACATTTTGTCATAAACCATCAGATTTCTAACAAAAGATAACCTACTAAAACACAATTGGTAAGGTAGTAAAATTTGTTGCTTTTGTCACAAAGAAGAGACAATTAAGCACTTGTTCTTTGACTGCCGGTTTGCTCGTTCAATTTGGTTCTTTATTCATATTGCCACAAGACTTTTGAAACCCCATAATATAGGCCATATGTTCAACGAGTGGTTAAGGGTGTTAACAAAGATGTCAAGATGTTACTCCTGCTAGGAGCGGAGCGGCTGCGACCTGTTGATCTATTTGGCTCAGCAGGAATGATGAGAAAAAAATTATTTCTCTTGTGAAGCTTATCTATTTGGTTACCCACTGGCTACGTACCTGGGCTATTCCGTATTTGCAGGATATAGTTGTAGCGGTGTCACAACCGTTGATGCAGACACATGGATGACGGTCTAGTTTGCGAATTGATAGTCACTAGAACACGTTAGTTTTCTTCTTTTTCATTGGCTATGTGTCTCATGATAGACAGAGGCTGAAGTCACGCTCTGTGGCTTTGTATCAACTCGATGTGTTGCTATTGAGGTCTTGATAAAAGTTTCCTTTATAAAAAAACATAACATGATGGCCACAAATAAAGCACACGCTTATTCATTAATAATTATTCCATAAGCACCCATCGACATACACGATACGATGATGGATTACTCATCACACCCTATATATATGCATCGAAATGCAGTGCGATTGACGACCAGCTGACATGATCTATGGCATATTATATATTCCTTGAACAACACACACGTACTTATTATAAAATATAAAGATCGGCGGCATTCAGCTAGCGCGCTAGCAAGCCAATGCTGTCTGTGCATGCAAGCAGCTAGCTAGCCGGCTAGCTGTGAATCGGAGAAGCTATAGCTAGCCAACTAGTGGATACGGGTTACCCAGCACGGTGAGGTTGCCGTCGAACCTGACGCAGACGCGCGTCTCGTTATTGGGCCAATCACCGGGAACTGGGTCGTTCGGCCCGAGGTCGAATATGGTCACGTCCGGGCGGTCGGTCGTGATTTGCGTGCACGCCGGGTAGTACTGCTGCCCCACCAGCTGCGGCCACTCCGTTATCACCGTTCCAGGCATTTCGAGCGATCTCACTCTCACTCTCTGGTGAAGAAGAAGAAGAAGTGAAGAAGAAGAAGAAGAAGAAGAAGAAGATGATGGACACTGCTTGTGTGTTGTGCTGCTGATCAGTATACTGAGACGTGGCCTATATATATATAGTTCACGTACGCGCTCCCGTAAGTACATTGTGTAGTCAGTCGGCCTCGCTCGCTGACGTGCAAAAGCTAGCATACACAGCTAGGTACCACATCGTTTAGTCAGTCAGGCGCTGTTGAGATCGGCGGCCAGATCGAGGCACAAATCCCAAAGACTACATATAATATAAACTGGCCAGCAGTAAACATGATTGCATATGATCTAGCTATATATCACCGATGCACAAACAAGAAAATATAAAAATAGAAAAACAGAATTAATTTAGTTACAAAATCTCTATATATATGTTGATTTTTTTTTAACCCTTTTCATTAACTGATTTTAAATCTAACACGCTTCATATTTTTAAACTAATACTTTTGGCCACGCCACCATGTACGGCGCGGCCAAACCACGGTGTCCCGCCATGAATGGCGGCACGGCAGACATGCATGCTTGAGTCAGCATACCCAGCGGCACGGGCATGCTGACTCATCTCGCTGACGTGGTGCCTGTGCCGTGCCGTACATGGGGGCGCGGTTTTGCCGCGACATGCCTAATACTTGCCCCGCCGCGGCCCGTCCCCCTCTCACTCTGTCTCTCCATCCCACTCTCACCCCCACCCGACCCCCTCGATCGCCGGCGGCTCCCCTCCCTAGCTGTCATTGGGACATGCATGTATCTTCTAGATTTCTAATCTCAGAGGACAGATGACCTATTTTGTTTCATACGTAGTTGTTGGCAATTAGTTTCCCTTGTTGGAAGCATCTTTCTCTGAATAGTCAATAACTGTCCAAATTCCTTGTCAGATATACCATTCTTTGCCTTCCATTGCAATAATTCCAGTATGGTACCCAGCTTTTTTTGCTCCTCTGTGGCTGTCGGGTACAATAATCTCTGAGCATCACGAATGACCTGCCAAGATCATCAACAACGGGCACATCTTCTTCCTCTTGCTCTTCTTCAGCTTCCCCCATTGCCATATCATTTAGTGTAGCATATTTAGCAAAAATATCTTCATCATGCCCTGGTTCTTCGTCTTCGCCTTCTTCCATTATAACCCCGATTTCTCCATGCTTGATCCAACAAATATAGTTTGACATGAAACCAGACTTAAACAAGTGTACATGGATATTCCTCGCGCTAGCATATTCCTTCAAATTCTTACATAATGCACATGAACAACATATAAAACCATCTCGCTTGTTTGCCTCTGCCACAGTTAAGAAATAATGCACGCCATCAATATTATTTTGAAATTCAAAAAAAAATCTATTCGCGTCGGAAATGAGAGATATTTTGTTTCTCCATACAGATTTAGTTTCTTCTGATTCTGACGTAACAAACAATTTCTATGAAACATCAGAGACCCTGTTTACCCCTATTTATACGATTTAAGTATACATAAAGCAATTTTTTTTACTTTAATTTATGATTTAAGTATATATAAAGCAATTTTTTTACTTTAATTTAAACTATACTTTTGATCTTAGAATGCTAACAGGTCTTATTTTCGATTTTTTATTTTAATTAAGTAAAAGAAGTCAGTTAATTCATTAAGGCTATCCCATTCAAAAATCGAAACAATCGGGACTTTTCGGAGATTGGCTGCAGTTACTAATTCATGATCTGGCATGTACAGAATGAAAACTTCATTCTCGATTCTACGAGAATTTTTATGTTCTTTGGAGCGGCGATCAGTGTTTTATATCCAATGTCGACTCATCGATCTGCATAATTACACGTGACATACTATATCAAAATCTTAAACATGACATCCTATGTCAGCATGGTTCAATTTATAAATTATTAAGATACAAAATAGCCAGGTCAGTTACATCACATCAATATTAAATTATGTAAGCATAACCACAATATAGAAAATCCCATGTAGCACTAAACAAACTAGACATAAAATGCACTTCAACAGGATAACAATTCCGCGGCCGATTCCAACTAAAACAAACGACGCATCATTCGTCTGTTCAACATTCATGAGCTTCGTCTGCTGGCTCACTGCTTCACCGGCCGCTTCTTAGGAAGAGATTTTTGCACTTGTGTCACATATTCTTTCTCTCAGTACCATCCTTTGCATCCAGTACCGTCCCACTGAAAATATAACAACAAATTAAGAACCGGAAAAATCACTTTGCAAAATGAGACAAACTGGAAAAATCGTCAAACACGATAAAATAGCTCACATTGCGATCCGAACACTTGTAGAAGATACAACCCTTATTGGGACCCTCCTTGGACACTCGGTACTCCATCACAATCTTCTGCTCACACTTTCCGCACGGAATGAGAGAGAGCTCCGGTCTCAGTCGTCCATTTACAATCCCATGAGAGGCCGAGGAACCATAAGTCGTCGTCGTCTACTCACTAGCTAAATTATTTTCTAAACAAACTCAATTAAAATGACCTATCAAGTACTATAACTCTAAAATAAATTCTTTATATATTTCTTTAAATCACTATAGTCTCATTGAAATTACAAAGGACAATTAAAACTATAAGTAGTTGTCATCTACTTAGTAGCTAGATTAATTTATTTAAACTAAATTAAAAATCTTATTTTCTAAACAAACTCAATTAAAATGAGCTATCAAGTAGTTGCTAAGTAAAATTATTCCTCTAAATCACTGTCGCCTCAATGCAATTACAACAACAATTAAAACTCTGAAGTCATTTGTAGGCCAATAAGAAAGAAAATGACATGCAAAATTCAAAATACACAATAAAAACAACAATTTGTAAGCATGAAATGAAATGGTGATGAAACAAGAGAGGATGAGATTGGTAACCTTGCTTAGGAGTGAAGTACGAGTGAAGAAAATCTTGTGTATATGTCAGAAGAAGTAAAATCACCAAGAACATCTTTCTTCCTCCTCTCTTGCTCAAGAACACTCTATTTCTCAAGAACACTGATGTGTTCTCTCTGGCTCGGGCAGGGGAGGAAGAAGATTATTTATACATAGCCTTTTTAGTCACGATTGGAGTTACCAACCGGGACTAAAGGCTCATCTCTAGTCCCGGCTGGTACGTCAAACCAGGATTGAACCTTTAGTCCCGGTTGGAGCTACCAACCGGGACTAAAGATGAGCCTTTAGTGCCGGTTGGTAACTCCAGCCGGGACTAAAGGTCTCTGCCTGCAAAAGGCTGCTGCACGTCTGACGTAGTAGCCGTTGGGCAACACCCTTTAATCCCGGTTGGTGTTACCAACCGGGACTAAAGGAACTTTTAATCCTGGCCGCAAAAAATACCGAGACTAAAGTCAATTTGGCATATGGTTCAAAGACATGTCCTCTACTAGTGACATGTGGTCAGACTGTGCTCAATTAACCGGGCGTCCAAACAAGCAACACATATGTATCACCTTAGCTTGGCCAAAGTGGGCCGCGCCCATAAGAGGCGGAGTACCAAAGAGAAGGAAAACATGCCACAATAAAAGCGAACACAGGCTCCAGCAGTTTTGGTCAGCAGTAGTCGTATCATATATGCATGCTTGTGGCACGTATGTGTTTCATCGGTGAGTAACAATTACATGCACCATATCTATATCTATATCAAAACTGTGTAGTAAACAATATATAAACTAAAATGCATAATAACACCCACCGAAGTATATATATATATAAACTAAAATGCATAGACGTACTATTAATATTTGATTGGGAAAGCTAGCACGCAGTAGCTAGTAAACATGATCTATGAGACCAAAAGGACACGATTCATCATAAATATATCATTCCATAACAACACCCACCGAAATACAACGATGGATTCATCACACCCATGGAAATGTATTGCGGTTGTCAATCAGACATCTATCGCATATTATTCCGTTGAACACACATACTAGTAAATATGTATATACTATGTAGATATGGATCGGTAGCTATGCAAGCTTTCCCAATAATGGAGGCAGGCCTGGCAGCCAATAATCAGGGCCGGCTCTATAAATTTCTTGGCCCTTGGGCTATACAAAACCAAGGGCCCTTTAGACTAATTTTTTTTCTCACTTCTAACATAATCGTATATACTTGTGAGAGATAAATAGAAGCACGTACATAGTTCATAACACATAAGTTTATATAATATATTGAAAATACTAAAAGAAAATAATTAACTGGTATGGTAACCTTAAATAAGAAAATAATGTTTCAGGGCTTGCTGAAAAAAATGTCTTTGGGCATTTCTTGATGCAAAATTAGATCCGTGTAAACTACTGGTATTACCGTACACATAGATGTATAAGTAGATGAGAGATCAGAAATAGATAGATTATAAATTTATACTTTAGAAGTTCAAATTGTGGATAGATGTAGATGTAGTTTGGTATACTTGTACGTGAGTACGTGACAATTTCGGGAGAGTGTCTGAAAGTCGCCGCGCCGCTCGATGCGATCGACGCTGATCTGCAGGACTGCAAGGAGGGGCGACAACGGAGAATGGACGGCCAGAGAAAATAACTGATGCAGCGTCGGCGACGCCGTTCAGTACGTGCAAGATTGTGCAACTAGGCAAGAACGCTAGTTTTCATACTCCTTTTTCCGTGGGTTTGTTAGCTTATATCGTGTGGGCCTTATTGGTTTGTTAGTATAAAGTAATATACAATTATTATATAATATACATATACTGATATCTATGAATATTTTTGGGCCCCTGATGGCTTGGGCCCATGGCCGTCGCTCCGGCCGCCTAGGCTCATAGCCGGGCCTGCCAATAATGGAGACGGGTCAAAAAAAAGTATCCGGTTCCAATCTATAAAACTCTATGTCATCTAAGTTCATTTGTGTACTAGTGTCATGAGGCTGGCGACTCCATAGGATTGGAATTGACCTTTTTTTAATTGAGAAAGGGGGGAACTAACATCTGACCGTATATAACCAAACAAATCGAGTGAAGCCAGAGCCCCAAAGTTATGACGATAAAAGAGATGGTCGATGGCAGTACCTCGTCATCATGACGTGAGTGTGAGTTTAACTGGAAATGAAACATAGGCCCTCACTGATGGGCATTTTTGTTTGGCGGTTCATATTAAGAGGAGGAGTTACCCAGAGAAGAAGGAACACATATGGCAACAGTAAAACCGAATTGAACACAGCAGGCTCCAGGAGTTCTGTCGTACGTATCATATATGCTTGTGGCACGCATGTGTTTCATCTATGTATAATAATTGCATATATCTATCTATATCTATATCTATATCTAAACTATATGTAGTAAACAATATATAAACTAAAATGCATAATAACACCTATATCGAAATATATGAACTAAAATTCATATAGTAGACATAAAATATGCGAAATCTAGAAGTAGTAAACACATGATCCATCATTAATTATTCCATAATAATACCCACCGAAACATAATATACACACGTACGTACGATAGATTCATCACACCCATGCATGGGAATAATGTATTGCGATATCGACCAGAGACATCGCATATTATTTCGTTGAAACACATATGTAGATCGTCGATCGATCGGCAGCTAGCCGCCATTGCAAGCTGCCGGCTGTGAATCGGAGAAGCTATAGCTAGCCAACTAGTGGATACGGGTTACCCAGCACGGTGAGGTTGCCGTCGAACCTGACGCAGACGCGCGTCTCGTTATTGGGCCAATCACCGGGAACTGGGTCGTTCGGCCCGAGGTCGAATATGGTCACGTCCGGACGGTCGGTCGTGATTTGCGTGCACGCCGGGTAGTACTGCTGCCCCACCAGCTGCGGCCACTCCGTTATCACCGTTCCAGGCATTTCGAGCGATCTCACTCTCACTCTCTTTTGTGAGGAAGGAGAGGGAGATGGACGTCGATCGAGCTGCACCACTCTGCTTGTGGTGGCCTGCCGCCTGCGGGCTGTTGTTAGCTGCTTGTGTGGTGCTGATGCTGAGATCGAAGTGGGCTGTAGTATATATAGTACGCGGGTGCTCATCACGTACAAAATACCACATCGTGTAGTCAGTCGCCTTCACTCACGTACAAAAGCATATATGCAGCTAATAGGACGAATTTCGGTTGAATGATTCCTGAGATTTATTTTGGAAAAAAAGTTTGGGCCAACGGAAATAGATGAATTTCGGGAAGTTTTGTTTGAATTCGGGCTATCTCATCGGTCACATAGGATTAAATTTTGATTTTTTTTCAAGTGAAATATTGGGTGCTATATATTAGAGAGAGAGAGAGAGTTATTTCTTTCTCTCACAATAACTGTTTTGTTATGTCCAACCCCGGTTTTATTAATTGCTCTAGATGTTTTGTATTTGCTCCTACTAGTCCGGCTGGTGTGCTAGCCACAAAAGCATGCCCGTAGTTACTACCGTGTGTAGTCAGTCTCCTTTGCTCATGTACAAAAGCATACAGCTGTCTACCATGTGAGGATCGCCGCCATCATGTCTGCGTGTGGCATATAAGTATAGCTAATAAAGAGCTTATCAGCAAGTAGTACCTACCAAGAAATAAATATAAACGGCCCCTCGCGTCGTCTTTGTCGGCCTTCCCGGACCTCATCGACTTCACGCGGCTGCTGACGTCCAACCCCGTGCTGGCGGAGCTCGCAGGGCGATCGTCGCTGACGCTGCTGGCCGTGCCGAACGGCAACCTCCCGCAGTCGTCGTCGGCGTTCGCGGCTGTGTCGGGCGCCGACCTCGCCGACGTCCTCCTCGAATACCTCGTCCCCGCCGACCTCCGCTGCCTGCCAGCCTCCGGGAAGCTCGTGACGACGCTGTTCCAGATCACCGGCCGCGCCCCCGCGGACCTCGGCGTCGTGAACGTCACTACCGCGGGGGTCTCCCTCACCGTCGTCCGCTCGCCGGCACCGTTCCCGGGCTCGAACGCCACCGTCCTCGGCGCCATTACCGCGGTGCGTACAACCTGAGCGTGCTGGCGGTGGACGGCCTCATCGTCCCCACCGGGTTCGACCTCGCGGCGTCCGAGTCCCGGCCGCTCGCGGCCGTTAACATTACGCGCATCCTCGCCGACGCGCGCGCCTTCAACGTGGCGGCGTCGATGCTGGAGGCCTCGGGCGTGGCGGCTGAGTTCGAGAACGACGAGCGCGGGGTCAGGATCACGGTGTTCGCCCCACCGACGACGCCTTCCCGTCCCATCCCATCCCATCCCCCCGCCCCATCCCGCGGTGGCCGGCGAGCCCCGGCCCACGCGCTCGCGGCGGCCGGCAAGCCCGCCTCGTGCGCCCCTGGTGGCCGGCGAGCCCGCCCCCTGCGCCACGGCGAGTTCCTCCCCTGAACACACCGCCCACATTATTTCTTTTTTTCCGGGAAAAAAAGTCAGGATGAGGAATCGAACCAGGGCTGCGGTGTGTGGTCACGGGGCGCGGGCGTGAGTGAGGGAAGGGATGATACACGTGATGTTGGCCATTGGATCTGAGTGAGTAAGGAGAGAGAATAATTACAAGCAATCTGGACGGTAGATTTCTAAGAGGTCAGCCTTCTGGGTACACTTTCCTGGGTGGATGGATGAAAGACTCCTCAGCGGGGGGTTTGTTTTTTGGTGGACCTAGGAAAGAAAAGACGGTGAATTAGTAGTTTGGACTCCCTCCGGCCCTTATTAACTGTCGTTTTGTGTTTCCGTATCACAACTTTGACTAAATTTATATAAAATATGTGTAACATTTGTGTCTCCAAATAAATTTATTAAAAAAATAGATCAAAAGATCTCTCTAATGATATCAATTATGTATCATAAATATTAATAGTTTTTAGTATAAAATTAATCTAAGTTATTTCTCGGAAAGTGAGAAAAACAGTTATTTAGGGACAGAGAGAGTAGCTAATAAGGAGCTTGTCTGCAAATAAGGGACCACGACGGTCCCTCACGTCGTCTTCGAGTGAGGCATCTCGGGAACGACGAGCGCTCTCCGTCGAAACCCCGTCACCTACGGCAACTCTCTGGCTTTTGTAACCGCTCTCCAGTGAGTGGTGGTCGCGCCAGCGCACGCTCTGCCGCCTCCACCCCTTCTCTCCTCACTCCTCCCTCTTCTCTTTGCTCCTCTCTCCACCCTCACAAGCTTCAAACCCAGTTGTCATCTCCAACGCCAGTGGAGAGGTCGTCGTTGCTGGCCATCATGGTTCAGACGGCTATCGAGGCCTTACATCCAGCAGTGAGTAGTGTTTTACTCAAGAGAACCCATAGGGGTTACAACGAATAGGAGAAAAAGAGATTTGGCAGGGTATCTCTCAATGTTATTCTTTGACTCGTCGGCAATGTGGTCTCTTTGTTAGTTTGTAAGAAAAACGCTCCTCTCTCTTGCTAGGTTGTCAAAGGACTCGTTTGCTCTGCATTCGACTGAACTCGGAATGTACATCCTCCTCCCTATGTTTTTCTCTCCCTCTTACTAGGGGGTGCCCACCTTCCCCTTATATACTTTGATCCGAGAAAAGGTCAGGAATGAGGTGGTTCGTAGCTACCTATATCGCGGGTTAGATGTCGTGTCATGCATCATTGTTCATCAGGTGTCACTAAGCGTAGGTCTGGTGGACTCAATAACATAGGAGAAGGCACGACGATGAGCGTTCTTTTCTCTTTCCTTGGATTTAGGGTTTAGCGTCCTTGGATTTACAGTGGTGAGGTTGCTTCCCCGGCGGGGGACAAGAGCGTTCTTTTCTCTTTCCTATGGGGAGGAGCTCTTGGATGCTGATCTCGAATTTCTGTGCTCTCGATCCCGAGATTTAAATTGGACCGAATAGAATGATTTACCTTTAGCCTCCCACTCTAGGATCCAACCTCTCCCTTATAAACCGAGAGAGGTCAGATATAAGGGCACGTACAACGGGTCTCTAGCCGCCATTGCAAGCTGCCGGCTGTGAATCGGAGAAGCTATAGCTAGCCAACTAGTGGATACGGGTTACCCAGCACGGTGAGGTTGCCGTCGAACCTGACGCAGACGCACGTCTCGTTATTGGGCCAATCACCGGGAACTGGGTCGTTCGGCCCGAGGTCGAATATGGTCACGTCCGGGCGGTCGGTCATGATTTGCGTGCACGCCGGGTAGTACTGCTGCCCCACCAGCTGCGGCCACTCCGTTATCACCGTTCCAGGCATTTCGAGCGATCTCACTCTCACTCTCTCTTTTGTGAGGAAGGAGAGGGAGATGGACGTCGATCGAGCTGCACCACTCTGCTTGTGGTGGCCTGCCGCCTGCGGGCTGTTGTTAGCTGCTTGTGTGGTGCTGATGCTGAGATCGAAGTGGGCATGCTGACGTGGCGCCTCTGTCGTGCCGTACTTGGGGGCGCGGTTTTGCCGCGACATGGATCTTTGGCGCAGCAAGCTAGCCTAATACATGCCCCGAGGCAGCCCTTCCCCCTCTCACTCTGTCTCTCCCTCCCTCTCTCACCCCCACCCCGACCCCGACCCCCTCGCCGGCGGCTCCCTCCCTGGTGGCCCCCTCCCCGGCGCACCCCCGCCCGCCCCGGCTCGCCTCCCCAGCGCCGGCCTTTCTCCGCTCCGGCCCGTCGACGTAGTCCAGCTCCATCAGTAGTCCAAGTCTGGCTGCATTTGCATGTGTTGCTGTTGGAAACAATTGGAGAGAGTAGTGGCCAAGAAAAACAAACCATGAGTCCCAAAATTAAGATGAACCAAACAATTAGGTAGCAAAGAGGAAAATAGTTGTTAGCAATAGTTGAGTAAATTTATCTGTTTTTGTTAAGGTGATTTTTGATGAAATTTGGAACAAGCTAGCAAACAAAATTATTACCCTATGGGTTTCAAATTATATCTCATTTTGGCTAAGTACTAAGTCAAGCTTCTTTAGCTTTAGCCCTGTCTTAAAGAATGTTGAGTACGTATATATAAACACCAAATAGTTCAAATAAATGTATTACCAAAACATATGTGCCAATAAAAGTAATTTGATGTTAAATATGTTTTTATATTTTTTCTATAATCTTAGTTAAAGTTTACATTTTTTGATTTAGGATAAAGTTCTATAATAATTTAGAACCGACAGGGAAACCATAATTAGTTGTTGGCTGTAAATATTTAATTTTGCACTGTGGCTGATTTGTAAGGCTGATTTATTATGAAAGAAAAGCATTGTTTTATGGATGAAAAGTAGGGATGATTCTGGAAACGAATAGAACAAAAAAAGTAATGAAATAAAGTTTGTCTATGGTTGAAAAAGGACGAACACAATCAACCATGGATATAATTTGTCCCTAAATTGATTCCTTTTTTTTGTTTGATCTGTTATTCACAGAAACGCCTCACCTCATCTTTGATATTATAGAGTATGTTTTTTCTTTTGAAACGCTAACTAGACGAATAAATATCCGTTTGGCTTTGAACGCAATGGTGTTTGACTGCTTACAGTTTTGCAAAAAGGACGTACAACTGGAGGTTTCTTTGTGTGTTGGAGTTGAATGGATCACAAATGCAGCACTATTTATATAGATTCCTCGTGTATATGACAGTGAGTTTAACCGGAAGAGAACTCTGGACTCCTTGCTACCAATGATAGATATAACAAGTTCGGGGTGCTTGTTAACTTAAAAAAAAAGTTTGGGGTGCTTGTTTGGCGTTTCATATAAGTATAAGATAGTTCTTTAACGAGGAATGAATCCTTGCTCAGCCATGCTCCCCACGTGTCATCCTGCTAAAGTATTCGATCACTGTAGCACTTAACAGTAAATGTTGTTTATCCATGGAACCAAGGCTATAGCTGATGATGTGCCTTTTATTTTTTATTTTTCGTTTTTCTTTTTTTGTTTCCTTTTCTTTATTTTTTTTCTTTTCCACAGTTATCTAATCTTTTTATTATTATTTTTGTATGTTTTATTTTGTTTCCCTTTAAAATCTGAGTTTGATTTTCATAGAAAACAACTTGCCTTTTTGTTTTATTTACTTAATATTTTTGTACTGTTTTTATAAGTTTTATTTGATTCATTTGATGAAGAACCTATGGTTATGACGATCGAGTGTTTATGGTTACATACCGTGTGTTCATGGTCGCAACAACACTGTTTATGGTAGTATATGATATCGGATATTTATGTTTAACCGAATAACCGAGTGTATGAGAATAAATAAAACCTATCGACCTCTACATAGCGCACCCCTAAAATATTTGTGCATAACCCAACAACAAGTGTCAGAGGGTAGAAACACTATCAACCACTACATAGACACATCCAAAAGAAAGCGTTGTTAATATGATATTTTAAATAAAATGACTCTTAGCAATGTTTGTGATTTTAATCGTTCATTATTTTATTTTATTTTTCCTTTTCCTCTTTTTCATGGAGTTTTTTATCCTTTCAGAAACCGGCGCGGCGGTAGCGCGCATTGTGCTAGTATACTATAAGCGGTGGAGTATCCAAAGAAGAAGAAGGAACACATGCCATAGAGTAAAGCGAACACTGGCGGATCCAGCGGTTCTAGTCAGTAGTCGTATCAAACATGCCTGTGTGGTATGCGTTTCATCTGTGAGTAATAACAACCAATTTTTGTTCTTGCCAAACTAAATGGGCCAGAATTTGGGACAATTTTAGTCAACTCTGTGCATGAAATATATGGTTTGTTTCCAAATATGGTTTTAATTTTTTTTTGTTTCTTTTGCTAGGTTCTCAAACCCCGGCCAGTGTTATAAACAAAGGCTTCTCTCTACTAATCTGAGTTGGGGTCTTGGAAACATATGACGGCTTATTGCTACACCCGTTAAACAACAACGTAGGTGACTACAAACTACTTGATCTAATGATCTGTCTGCCAAGTTATATTATGGATCACAAGCTGGCGATTCGATAATCTTGAAATTGACCCTTTTTTCTTTGAAAGGAGGAACTGACATCTGACCACAACCAAACAAGTCGATCGAGTGCAGCCTGCAGTCTCAAACTCTGATGACAAAGAGATGCTCGACGGCCCAGGTTTGTACTCCATCAGTCCAAAAATAAGTGTCACTGTGGTACACTCGTGCCGATCAATGTCTTTTAAGTCCGGCAAGATTTGTACAAAATATTAGCAACATTCAATCCTTATCTCCAAATAAGTTTATTATCAAAATAAATTAATGATATATCTAATGATACAAATGATGTACTTCAAATGTATATTAAAATTTTCTTTTACATATATTTGGTTAAAGTTAAAAGCGGTTGACTTCTTGAAAAATGAGAAAGAGACTTATTTTGAGACAGCGGTATGCTTTTTTCTTTCTTTTGAAACGCTAACGGGGGGATTTTTCCACCGCTGAATTATTTATTCGTTTGGCTTTAATTTGAACGCCATGGTGTTTAACTGCTACAGTTTTGCAAAAGGAGGTACAACGGGAGGTTTCTTTGTGTGTTGGATACCTCGTCTACTTGATGTGAGTTTAACTAGAAGAGGACTCCTTTGCTGCCAATGACAAATATATAATAACAAGGTTATAATGTTATGGTATAATGCACCTGGGTGCATTTTCTATAGAGAATGCACCCATCCTAATTGCAACTAGTTTTTGTCCGGTTGCAATTTGGTTTTTGCCGAGTTGCAACTGACCCAACTCTAATTGTAATTGGATCGCGTCAGGTTGCAACTGGTTCTTGCCTAGTTACAACTGGTTTGACTCTAGTTGTAATTGGATCGCGTCATATTGCAATTGGTTATTGCCTAGTTGCAACTGGACCGACTCTAGTTGTAGTTGGATCGCGTTAGTTTTACAACTGTTGCCCAGTTTCAACTCGCTCGACTCTAGTTGTAAAGTATCACATCAGGTTGCAACTACATCAGATCCAGTTGCACTAGATCAGATGTGTTGCAATTACTTCCGCCAAGTTGCAATTGTGTCGTAATCATGATGACAACTCATAGTACATTGAAGTTGCAATTACATACTTAAAAAAAGTTCATAAAATATAGTCTTGTTGGATCTCATTTTGTTAAGCAAATTTTTTTCAACAACCTGGTGCAAACGGATCTGAAATAGGGGCTACGGTTTAAGAGACATTGTATTTTTTCGATCCGAAACAAAAAAAAAAGATTCTCTGCATGCGGAACATCTCTATGTGGTATGATTCACTGATATTCATGTTGCAAACAGGGAACTACCAGGTTTGCAATTGCAACACATTACCTGCTGCAATTTGTTTTATCGATCCGGACCAGGGAGCGGAACTCGGGGCGAGTGCGGGAGCTTGGGGGGCTGGAGGGACTGAGCAAATGCACCTTGTTGCATTTTAGCCTCGTCCTATATAAAGTAGCGGAGCATCCAGAGAAGGAGGAGGAATAGAGAGGCCATGGTAGTAACAATTGATTGCACACCAAATATAAACTAAAATGCATGGACGACGTACTATTTGGGAAAAGTAGCTAGCATTCGTATACACAACATGATGGCCACAAATAAAACACACGCTTATTCATTAATAATTATTCCATAAGCACCCATCGACATACACGATACGATGATGGATTACTCATCACACCCTATATATATGCATCGAAATGCAGTGCGATTGACGACCAGCTGACATGATCTATGGCATATTATATATTCCTTGAACAACACACACGTACTTATTATAAAATATAAAGATCGGCGGCATTCAGCTAGCGCGCTAGCAAGCCAATGCTGTCTGTGCATGCAAGCAGCTAGCTAGCCGGCTAGCTGTGAATCGGAGAAGCTATAGCTAGCCAACTAGTGGATACGGGTTACCTAGCACGGTGAGGTTGCCGTCGAACCTGACGCAGACGCGCGTCTCGTTATTGGGCCAATCACCGGGAACTGGGTCGTTCGGCCCGAGGTCGAATATGGTCACGTCCGGGCGGTCGGTCGTGATTTGCGTGCACGCCGGGTAGTACTGCTGCCCCACCAGCTGCGGCCACTCCGTTATCACCGTTCCAGGCATTTCGAGCGATCTCACTCTCACTCTCTGGTGAAGAAGAAGAAGAAGTGAAGAAGAAGAAGAAGGAAGAAGAAGATGGACACTGCTTGTGTGTTGTGCTGCTGATCAGTATACTGAGACGTGGCCTATATATATATAGTTCACGTACGCGCTCCCGTAAGTACATTGTGTAGTCAGTCGGCCTCGCTCGCTGACGTGCAAAAGCTAGCATACACAGCTAGGTACCACATCGTTTAGTCAGTCAGGCGCTGTTGAGATCGGCGGCCAGATCGAGGCACAAATCCCAAAGACTACATATAATATAAACTGGCCAGCAGTAAACATGATTGCATATGATCTAGCTATATATCACCGATGCACAAACAAGAAAATATAAAAATAGAAAAACAGAATTAATTTAGTTACAAAATCTCTATATATATGTTGATTTTTTTTAACCCTTTTCATTAACTGATTTTAAATCTAACACGGTTCATATTTTTAAACTAATACTTTTGGCACGCCACCATGTACGGCGCGGCCAAACCACGGTGTCCCGCCATGAATGGCGGCACGGCAGACATGCATGCTTGAGTCAGCATACCCAGCGGCACGGGCATGCTGACTCATCTCGCTGACGTGGTGCCTGTGCCGTGCCGTACATGGGGGCGCGGTTTTGCCGCGACATGCCTAATACTTGCCCCGACGCGGCCCGTCCCCCTCTCTCTGTCTCTCCATCCCTCTCTCACCCCCACCCGACCCCCTCGATCGCCGGCGGCTCCCCTCCCTGGCGGTCCCCCCTCCCCGGCGCGCCCCCGCCCCCCCCCCCCCCCCCCCCCCCCCCCCTGCCTCCCTTGCCTTCTCTGCTCCGGCCCGTCGGCCGCCCCCTCCGCGCCCCGTCGACGTTCACCGCTTCACCTAAGGTAATTTTTGTTTATTTTTTTAAATTCAGTTAAGTAGTTAGTATATAATAATTTGGTTTAATAGTTAGAATGTAGACTTTAATTAGGTAGATATAATTAGTGATAATTAGTTAGTAGTTAGTAGTTCAGGTTTAGATTTTATCTAGTTAGTTAGTTTGACAAGATATTGTTGTTAGGGTTTAGGGTTTTATTTGGTTGTTTAGGCCATTATTAGTTAGTATTTGATAATTGGTATATATATTTAGTTACGATTGAAACCGATTTGCTGAAGTTTAGTGAATCCTTTTGTAGAGTGATTGTTGTGTGCAGGTTTTTTATGGAGGAAGTGTTGGGAGAGAAGATGGAATGTTCGGAGATATGGAAGAAGAATTGGAATGGTTTGATGAACCTTCTAGTTCAACGACCTTTGTGTCTGTTTGAATACAAAGTTTAGTGGTGATTTCAACACAGTGGAAAGACCAGGGCACACTATGTCCATATGCCTTTGGGAGACCATGACGAACATGAAGGTACATATGGTATTTCAAAACTGGTTCAAGCCATGCTCGCACCTGTTCATGTCATGCCAGCACCGATTCATGTCATGTCATTCTCTGTACCATCTGAGGTCCTTCATGCGGCGCCAGCTCAGGAGAGGCTAGTCACGGAGTTGTCAGAGGGTGGTACCCCTTATGATTCATAGGGAAGAATTAGTGAAGCACAACAGTACGTTCCACCACCAACTTACACAGAGTCGGAGCTTATGCAACTGAGGTTCATAAACATTCCTTTTAGTGGTGTTCCAAACTATAGGGATGTGAGCATGGCTGATATGGCTGTGTGTGACACGGGGCTACAGATGTGTAGGAATTCTGTTTACAACCCTAAGGAAGAAATACTTAGCATTTTAGCAAGGGGACAAGATTCAACACAATGACAGAGATGAAGTTGTTTCTCGAGGATTATGTTGTGCGCCATCATAGGCCTTACACTGTCACTCATTCGGACCAGGAGTTGAGGTACCGCTTCATATGCAAGAGTGGTTGCCTATGGAGGTTAAATGCAAGGAGGAGACAGAGTGATGGCAAGTGGAGAATAAGCAAAGTTATTCAACCCCACACTTACCTTAATTTAAAAGCTCTACCATGTCGTGCCATCCTATACAAAGATTTTAAATTTATTCAAATAATAATTTTGACATTGCTAGGTTTACAAAATACAAGTCATATATACCATATCAATGCAAAAAAAAATAATAGAAGAGAGATAGGATACCTTGCTTTCTCGATGTTGAATGGATCAAATCAAAGTTTCTATGGTTTAATACAGTGATTTGAAAATTTGGACGAAGTGGAGAAAAACCCAAGAGAGGAGGGAGACAAGAGAGACTGAGCGAGGAAGTGGGAGAGGCCTTCGCGGCGGGGCCTGTATTAGGCTCTGCTGCGCCAAGATCGACGGCGCGACACTGCCACGCCATGCATGTCGGCGCGTCAGCTTGCCACGTCAGCATGCCCACGCCAGGGCATGCTAACTCAACAACTCGATCTGCCGCGTCGACATGCATGGTGCGACAGTGTGGTTTGTCCGTGTCGTGTATGATGGCGCGACCAAAAGTGTTAGTTTTTTTAGGCAAAATAGCCGTTTTGGCCCCTCAACTATCACCAAAGGCTCAAATTGACCCCTCAACTATCAAAACGGCCACTTTGACCCCTCAACTATCACCGAATGCTCAAATTGGCCCCCTGAACTATCAAAACGACCACTTTGACCCTTGAACTTATGATTTTCGTCTCAATTGCATTCATTATCCCTGATCGATGGATACATGGACATATAAACTGTGAAAAGGTCAAAACCACCCCTCATTATTTTCTTTACTTGTTGACTGTTCACGGCGTTTCCAACCCTATCGTTTGTTTTGAAAATACCAAAATCTGATTTAATGTTAGAGAATTCATAAAAAAATTATTCTACCAAAATTTAATGTTCGAAACCGGTTTTGTTTTACCAAAAATTGTTTTACTACAATCATGATATATCTTTTTATTACTCGCTTAGAATATTTAAAGCTTATATGATCTTATAAAATTCAAAACTAGGTTAAAGTGAAACAGTGGATGCAAATAGAGGTAAATTCTAGTCTGGCTTAACCAGGTAAACTTCATGTGTTTTGTAAAATCATGTCTCATGTGGATAGCTCCTCATGAAAAGTAACTCCTCAAATTTCCATCCATGTTATATGTTTTTTACTATATTTGTTTAGGAGATTATTCTCTACTATGTACCTTCAACCATCTGTGCTCATTGATTTTTCTAAGATAAAATAATTTTTTATGAAGTTTCTAACATTAAATCATATTTTGGTATTTTTTAAAACAAACGACGAGGTTGGAAATGTCGTTAGCGGCCAACAAATAAAGAAAATAATGAGGGCAGTTTCGACCTTTTCACAATCCATCTGTCCACGTGTCCAAAGTGATCGTTTTGATAGTTCAGGGGCCAATTTGAGCCTTCGGTGATAGTTGAGGGGTCAAAGTGGCCGTTTTGATAGTTCAGGAGCCAATTTGAGCCTTCGGTGATAGTTGAGGGCCAAAACGGCTATTGTGCCTTTTTTTAAAAAATGAATCGTGTTAGATTTAAAATTAGGTAATAAAAATGGTTAAAAATAAAAAAATCTATATGTTGAAACTTGATTATATAGTCCTCTTTTGTAAAAAAAGAAAAGAAAATCAAGCATGTTGTTGACTCCCTAATTAAGAATGAACCAGCAAGTTCACAAAAATTAATAAAAGGCTAGAGGCTGAGCCAAAATCTAATAAGATCAACCCTCAAACGCGAATAAAATGGAGGACTCCTAGCTATATGCCTCCGTTAGCCTATATCTACACTCACGACGTTGAGGCGCTCCAAGAATCAGAAGCCACCAAGTGTCCCTCCTTGTCTCTCTACATATCCTACGCTGGGTCCACCTGCAACTCCGCCCCCGTCTCAGGTCTTGCCGGTCAAAGCGATAAAAAGACACCAAATACTTCCACGTGCAGGCATGCCACCGTAGGCACAAGAAATGTCTGTTCGCCATTATTGCACACAACAATTAGCAAACTTTTAGTGAGGAAGAGGCAAGGCAGACATTATTGTCTTCGACTACTACAACAATATCCTAGGTAAAGCTTTTATACGACAACACCGCGTCAACTACTTGTCGTAGCTCGACCTTCGGCCCGCTTTGACCTCTAGGGGCTCATATATAGCTTCGTTCACAGTAGAGGAAGTCACTCACATCATTCATGAGTCCCCGTCGAACAGGGCACGCCAAGCCCTAAGAGCATGTATAACCCACAGATAACAGACTGTCTCTAATTTTTTAAAATCTATGTACAGACAGCTAAATAGACAGTTCATACAATAGGTCGTTTATTTATCTATCTATAAGTCATTTAATGTATGTATATATTTATGATTAAGTATGAATATGATCCATATATACTAGGGTGTTGCTAGTTGAGAAATAACAAATCAAGCATATAATTAAGTTACGTATGATTATAATATTTTAGAGAAACAATTAATATAAATAGTGTATTAATATACTTGTAAAAATGTCACACTATACTTAGTAACATATCTTTTATCACTTCTAAAATATAGTCTGATTAAAAGAAACCTCAATAAATTTGAATCGTGATTTTTAGATTTGATTTTGATTTTAAATAGATTTTACAACATGAGTTGATGTCTACGTTCTCTAGATGAGAGAAAAAGCTAACGTGTACAGTACATGCTAGTACGGTTTTCATGTGTGTAGCATTTCGTACGGGTCAAAGCTTGCATGTTGATTTCTCGGAGCACGGGCCGAAGCCGTCAGAGTCCTCAGACGACGGCCTTGCCTTGGCTCTTGCCGGTTGTTTGTCTTTTTTGCAAATATTATATTATGGAGACGGCTCATTAAATACCGTTGTACATGCCCTAACGGATTCTTTGGGGCTTTCTACAAGGCGTCTTGGGGGAATCATTGACCCTGACATCATCCTAGTGTTCAACGCTTTTGGGAGCACGACTTAAGAAAGAGAAAATTCCCTCGTTGCCATTGAAATCTATAACTATCCCTTCATTGCCATCCAAAATTATAGGTTTCCTTCACTGCCATTTAATTTAAATTTTTAATCCCCTCGTTGCCATTGCCGTCAAATGGAGAAACAATGCTGTTAGATGACATGTAAAAAGACAATCTTACCCCTACAAGATTTCTGTAAGAATCCCTTGCTTGCCATTGAATTATAGAACACAAGCATATCAAATACAAGGATATATCAGCACTATGGAATGACAGAAATGATAACATTTTCAGCAGATGCATATAGGAATATGACAGAAGTATAAGCATACAACAATCAATATGATGGTTCACATCATCCATATAATATATAGATATTCATTGGTTCAAATGTTTACCAAGATAGCTAGCATTCATTGGTTTACAAACCAAGCAAAATAACAAGTTCAAGCTGCCTTTGTTGTCCACACGGTTCTCAACTAGGCTCATGTTTGCTAAGCAAAATAAGCAGCAACCTTTGTTGTCCACACAGTTCTCAACTAGGCTCATGCTTGCTAAGCAAAATAAGCAGCCAGAAGTTCACATATCAAACAAAATAAGGGGCTGCACGGTTATACATTCCAGACCATACAATTAAGCTATAAATTTAGATCTGGAAGCTTCCTCTTGCTTCTAGTATGTGCAGCAGGGCTTTGGTTGAGATGAGTCTTGCTTCTAGTCGCCATTGCTGGACTATCTGGTGGCGCTGTAACTTGTTTCTTCTTCTCCACCTTCTCTTGTGCCTTTGCCTTCCTTTTACCCTTTTTCTCTACTCTAGGCACAGATGTGGTAGGTGGTGGTGTGGTTGCACCTAAACTCATCAAAGGGTACTCAATGGCAAGTGACTCAGGTTGGTTTGAGCCACTTCCAGACCTACATGTGAGTGAGTCTTACAATTTTGGAGAATATAATATTGAAAATGCTATAAATTAGAACAAATGACATGATATGGGGCACGCACTTGAGAGACTTTCCAGAATCAAAGGTAACTGAGGCACTAGCACTGTAATGAAAAAGAATGAAAGGATTTTTTAGAAAAATAATCAGATATTAAATTTGAGATCTCTAAGTATATATAGAGGCATACCTAGGAGGAAAATACATCGTCTTAGGTCCTGGGGGAGCTGGGATAATAGTACTCTCACATGATGGTTCAATTGTTTTCTTCCTTCTTTTTGGTGCCCCCCTGCATGTACATACACATCAATGAGGTCTTGAAACAAAGCAATACAAAATTAATAACAAGAGAAAACTGAGTAAAGATTATAATGCTTACTTCTCAGCTAACATGGTTGCTATGTCCTCAGGGTCATCATCCTTGCAGTTATACCAGCGGTGGCCATAATCCTTGCAAATAGGGCATTGGTGTGATCCTTTCTTCTTTGTTGAGCTGCCAGCCTCTGTACATCCTTTAGCTCTCTTATTTTGCCTTCTACCAGCAGTAGATTTTAGAAGTGGTGGATGCATAAAGTAACCATGCTCAGATTCTGGCCATTGGGACTTGTCAGGCATAGCAGGGATAAGAGTTTCATATGTTGCTCTAAATTTCTGAACTGAATAATGCATGTCAACATATTTCTCCAAAGGTTCCCGAAGAGATGAGATGAATGCAATTGCATGTTTGCAAGGAATGCCTGAGACTTGCCATTTTCTACAATGACATGTCATTTCTTCTAGGTTGACAACACATTTGTAGCCACTACCACCCTTCACAGACACCTCTGCTACACTGTCCCCACTTCTCTGTATATCCATATCCAACCCTCTGCTTTGCTCTTTCAAACTCTTAATGATGTGTGGCAGAATAACTCCTTCAATTTTTCTTGAAACTGTTCTTCTAACGTCCCACTTATCCATAACAAGTTGTCTGATCTTGTCCATAAGGTCATCCAAATTCAGCCCTTTGAACTTCTTTATCTAGTTGTTGAAGCACTCTGCCAAATTGTTGGTGACATAGTCAACCTTGCAATGTGTCAAGAATTGACTTCTTGCCCATATCCTAGTATGCCATTGCCTTATATAATCCATTGCTTGTGGTTTAGCTTCCTCCATTGTCTTCCAATGCTTCTCAAAATAGTATGGGCTCCATGAATATGATGCAGCCCATAGATGATCATCAAATATTTTCCCACTAAACCTTTTCTTGAAATTCATCGCCAAATACAGCATGCACTCTCTATGTTCTGCATATGGGAAGACTTGCTTCACTCCTGCCATTACCCCTTGGCCAGCATCTGTACATATAGCTAAGCCAGGAGGTGTTCCAATGGCATCTCTAAGCCTTTCTAAAAACCAGATCCAATTTTCATTTGTTTTCGAGTCAATCACTCCAACAACAACCGGATACATCCAATTATGCCCATCTACAGCTATTGCACATGCTAGTTGCCCCCTAAATTTTCCTGTCAAAAATGTGCTATCTATGGCCAAATATGGTCTACATCCTTTCAGAAAACCTTCAATGCATGGTTTCATAGCAAAAAACATCCTAAGAAATCTGATCTTCTCAGCTATTTTGTGGTGATCAATTACTACCAAACTACCTGGGCAACACATTTCCACCTCTGCCTTAAACCTATATAGGTTATTGAAACTGTTGTCCCAACTACCAAATAGTTGTTTATGGGCAAGCTCCTTACCAGCATACACTCTCTTGTAGTTGATATGTACCTTGTGTTTGTCATGTATTCTCCTCTTCAATTCTTTAGCTCCTACAGTTGAATCTTCCATAAGCCAATCCTTCACTTGTTCACATATCCAGAATTTGCTTGCATTCCTAACATCCTTACTCCATTTTGAAGTGGGACAAGTATGACGGCGTGGGTTTTTCCTCACCTACATACATATAAACAAATTAATCATATCAACATTAAACAAAATTATCAAGAGGACAAACGTTGCAAAACAAATGTTAACAAGAGGACAAATATTACCTTTATTGTTATGTTGTCCTTCATTATAGAAGCATGCAATCTCCATATACACCTTTCATCTTGCTTCCTTGAACAATATGCCCTCACTCTCCCTGGGTCACTCTTTTCAATGTTAAACTCATATTCATGCTTGATAGCATGCTGAGAAAGTGCAATTCTAAACTCATGCATGTTGGGATATATGCTTCCTACACCCATTGGAGGATCTTCTTTATCATAAGCTACAACTAACATAGGTGGTAGAGGATCTTGCCCAACAAGCCCATCCTCTTACTGGTACTCCTCATCAGATTCTGACTCGGAGTCACTGCTCTCGACATGAGCAGCTCCAGATTCACCACTGATTAGGTATAAATCTTCCTCATCAACACCCACATGTTCATTTTGTGGTTTAGGATTTGCTAGATAATCATCATCACCATGTTCACTTATGGTAGGCTCGGTGGGATTACTTGTTGTAGGTAGGGTGGACTGGCTTGTTGTGGGATTGTTTGTTGAAGGCACAGTTGTCTGGCTTGCTGTAGCCATAGAAGGGGTGCATGGGATAGCAAAATCCCGCGAATTTTGTGCACTATAAGTCTCAGGGATTGGAACAACATCAGCAGGATCAGTGTAAATGATGGTCATGCGAACTACCTTGCTATCAACATGCTTGCTAAACATTGCAAGAAGTTCCTGATCTGTTGTGACTTGTAGGGAGTTCTTTTGGAGCTCGTCATAGTAAAAAACAGAAACTATTTCCTTATAGCCATGAGGGTATGCATCCACAATTTCTTCCACAAGATCCTTAAAATTGCATATATCTGAATCAACAACCTTGGTAATATGAAAGAATGCAAACTCCTTCCTACGCTTTTTAGGATTGCCAGTCAATCTGATTTACAGTAAGTAAGTGGACTTAGGGCCATCCTGTGAATGAACATGCTATCAAAACTACGCAGGCTGTCAAACTACGCAGACAAAAAAAACTCCTAAATGAGAAGAAAAAAGAAACCTACCCTTCAGGAAGCCAAGACGTGTCCGAGATTTGCCTTGGCGTCGCCATGCATCCCTCTGCTCCGGCGTCGATGAAGGGACAGAGAGGAGGTGTCCTGTCGAGGACGCCTTCGAGTCGAGGAGTTTGGAGCAGCAAACAGGGCGGAGCAGCGCCGGAGAGTCGGGGAGCGGCGCTGTTCGCGTCGGGGAGCGGAGCTGTTCACGCGGGGTGCCACGTTGAGTCGGGGAGCGGCGCTGTTCGCGTCGAGTCGGTCGGGGCTTCGCGTCGGGTCGAGGGCAGGCGTCGCGTCGAGGGGCGTCGCGGAGAGTTGCGGTCCGGGGGAGTCGGGGGCGGGCGGTGCTGCCCGCGTCGTCGGGGGCGGGGAGCGTCGGGGGCGAGCCGCGTCGGGGGCGCAGAGGCCGGACCGATGCGCCGCTGATGTCGTCACAAGGAAGGGGATCTAGGGTTCGTGGTTGAGAAGAACTGAGTCCCGAAAAGAATTGGGTTGGCCGGTTGGGGAGCCAGAACGCAGTCATGATTTGGTTAGGGCAAGGGCAAAATCGGAACAACACCCTCTCAAGTTGAATCATCTAACGCCGTCTCATTCCTTCAGTGGCAACGAAGGGAAAAAAATTACACTGTGGATGACAGACAAGGATCAATATGACGGCAATGGCAACGAGGGGATTAAAAATTTAAATTGAATGGCAGTGAAGGGAACATGTAATTTTGGATGGCAATGAAGGGATGGTTATAGATTCCAATGGCAACGACGGAATTTTCTCCTTAAGAAACCTCTACCTCGTTAATGAATCTACTATGATGCATGGTGTTGTTGCACAAAACAGCAACACAAGATATTCAAAATGGCTTCATCTTGGGCTCTGGTGTTCGAAAGCGGGCCGTAGAAACCCTGGCTTCGTTGGTCTGGGCTGAGCTGAGCTGAGCTTCAGTGGGCGCTGCCAAGTTAGCATATGTGGGGTTGTGGGTAGAAGAGAACGCGAGTGCATAGACCATGTGCTGACGTGCGCGTATTTCATCCGCGGGCTGACAAGTGACAAGACAAAATGAGCAAGCGTAGGCTGGTTGCATTTTGGCATTTTGCATGTGTTGTTGTTGGAAACTGGCTCTGCTGCCTTTATGAAGATGTGGAATAATTTTGGAACAATGCAAGCTAGCGAACAAAATTATTACGCTATGGGTTTCAAATTATATGTCATTTTGGCTTTGTACTAAGTCAACCTTCTTTAGCTTTCGCCACTGTTTTAAAGAATATATAGTGACATCAATCAGTTCAAATAAGTGTATTACCAAAACATATGTACCGATAAAAGTAATTTGATGTTAAAGATGGTAATGTGTTTTTTTCTATAATCTTAGTTAAAGTTTAAAAAATTGATTTAGGATAAAGTTCTATAATAATTTAGAACCAACAGGGTGTAACATCCGAAAAATTCGAATTTTGAAAATAAGTTTAAACTAATCTAATTTTGAATTTTGTGCTCATGAAAATATAGTAAAATAAAACCTTTTTGAAACATTAAAATTTTGCTAGGGTTTAACCACTTGTTGTGCATACATGCTGGTGCATTTGGTTTATTGAAATGAGTGGAGGTTTCAAAATTTTAAAATTGAATTTGAAAATGGTTTTGAAATCAAAAGAAAAGAAAAGGAAATCCCTCCCTCTCTTCTAACTAGCCCAGCAGCTCCCTCCCTTCTCTCACGCAGGCCCAGCCCCACCTTGCCGGCCCAGCTCTCCCTCACCTCTCCCCCTCGGCCTTTTCCCCTTCCCGCGCAGGCCAAGCCCAGTAACCAGCCCAGCAGAAGCTCCCCACCTCGGCCCAGTTTGGCGCCCACGCGGACGCTCCTTCCTCCCTTTCACCCGCTGACATCCTGGCCCCACTCGTCAGCCAGCCAACTGTCGTCTTCTTCCTCAGGATGGAAAGCGGCCACCCCTTTCCTTTCTTCCGCCGAGCTCGAATCGAGCTCGATCCTGCCTTTCCGTCCTTGCCGAGCATCTCCGGGCTATATAAGCCAAGCCCCGCACGTCTGCATCCCTTCTGCCCCCATCCATGCACCGAGCAGCGCTCCTCGAGCCCTAGAACGCCACCGCCGTGAGCACAGAACCCGCCGCCATCGCCATTGAAGGTCGTCCGATCTCTTCCACCGCTCACTAGCCCTCATCTTCCGTCGGAGCAAGGTATCGGGTCACGCGAACCTCCTCAATCACTCGATTTCTCTTTTCCCTGCCCTCATCGGCTTGACATCGGTTGGAGTGGATCGGTGTCCGCCCCGTCGAGCCGTCCGCCTCCTCTACTGCATCTCTGACCCCGCCAAGCCCTCAGGTGAACTCGCGTTTCTCCCCTCTCTCTCCTGGGGCCCTCGGCTTCGCTGTTCATAGCCCATAGGCCCGCACCCTCTTCCGCCGGCGTGCTCGGCCACCCAGCCATGGAGGTCCACCGCGCCGGAAGCTCTGTGTCCGGCCGGCGTCCCCTGTTTCCCTCTCCCTTCAATCTCGGTCCTCTGATCTGAAATCAACGGCAGAGAAAAGAAGATACCCCTTTGAGGGGAATTTTGTTAAAGAGCCCCTAGTCTTTCACCCCTCTCAACCTGTCGTCCATGGCGCCATCCCCGAATACGCCTTCACCGCTGGAAAGCGTAATCTCCGTCAGATTTGTTTTATTTCGAAAATAAATGAAAAATACCTATTTACAGAATTGCCATCTGTTTTCAAATGCCCATAAAATCTTCGTTTTAGATCCGATTTGATCCGTTCAAGTTGCGTTGGTTTTGTAAAATCATAAACTACAGTTTAATGTCATTTTATACCATGTTAATAGCTCTGTAATTTCTTGGTTAAACTCCTAACTTGATTAAAGACTATGCAATTCACTTTATAAATAAAATATGAATAATTCTACTTTAGCTTTCAAAACAAAATACAAGTTTGACCTAATCTAATTAAGGTGTTTCTCTAAAATACTTTATCCACTCTTTTATATACTTAAAACCGATAAAACATATAATTCTCTTTTATAAAAGCAAACCTTTCCATAGATGTATCTCGATCATCGTAGCTCCGATTAGTGTGTTCTTTGCGTCTATGTGGTCGTAGAGATGCGTAGTTTCCTTTTTAAATCTTTTTCATTGATTGGTGTATTGTTCTAATTTAGCCATGTTTGTATGCTTTGTATGATCAGATGCTTGTGTGGTGATTTGTTAATTATTGTCCAATCGGTGAGTTTTGCGTTGGAGATCAACGAGAAGAAGTTGGTATTTTTGGAGATCTTGGAAGACTGGAACTAGAAGAGGAATCTGAGTTTAAGGCAAGTATAGCATGGGATCTTCCTTGTTGTCCTATTCACCTTAAATACTTAATTCATATACATGTGTCTACCTTGTTACCCGTAAGGATTACCTAGATTTGATATCCTGTACCTTGTCACCTTTGAGGGTTTGCATATGGGTAGCTTATGCTAGTGCTCATAAATAATAACCATGATCTTGTAACTTGACTAATGATATATGCAATAACGATAAAAGATGACTTTTTAGCAACGTGGACTATAGGTGGAACATCAGGAACTCACACCTGTGTTCTCACTCATAGGGATATTTCTGTAAGTAGATTACCCCGAGAAAACAGTACTACCATAAGCTAATGGGCTCTGGCTTGACTCAATATTAGGCTTTTGCTAGTTTGTGGCAACTTACCCGAGAGGGCGTAAGAAGGGCTCTGAGAAAGTGGGGACTTGGCATGCCGGAAGGTGCACTGCGGTAACTTCTGGGAGGAGAGTTCTTACGATCTCGTTAAAGGAAACTTGTAGCGGGTTGTTACCTATTAGTGGAACCTGTGAACGGTCTCGTAGTGAACCCTGCCGACCTACCTTGGAAGTGGGTTAAGAGGGTCGCGTCCTCGGGCGAAAGGGCAATTCACGACTTGTGGGTAAAGATGTACACCTCTGCGTATAGTTAAAAACTATTATAATAGCCGTGCTCACGGTTACGAGCGGCTTGGGCTCCTTACTATGTGATGTCCTTATGTCATAGCTCATCAATTGTTATCCGTTATTGATTATTGTTATTTGTTCATATAAGCATTACATCTTGTTCACTTGATCATATGGTTAATGGGCTTTTTGAATATATTGATGTTATCCTATGCTAAAATTGAGATAACTTAAAAGCTTATGCAGTTAAACCAGTGTCATACCTTTTTGAGCCTCATGAACCCCATGTACACTTGTTGAGTACGAAAGTACTTACGCTTGTTTATTCTTTTTAATATTTGGATAAAAATCCCGGATGGGTACCAGATTGCGAGAGTCTTGAGCAGTTAGGCTTGTGATCAACTAGTCAGTTGGTCCCTGTGGAGTGGAGTCTTCACCTGAAGATCGGAGTGTCTTTCCGTTGTTTGCTCTTTTAAGGTTATTTCTTTGACTTTATATGTTATGTATTTAAGTATTGTCTTTTGATATTACCTTCTTCTGTGGCTATATGTGAGAATTGATTTCCTGGGCTCACATATGGTGTATATCTGGTTTTGTTCTTAAAACCGGGTGTGACACAGGAAAACCATAATTAGTTGTTGGTCGTAAATATTTAATTTTGTACTGTGGCTGATTGGTAAGGCTGAGTTATTGTGAAAGAAAAATATTGTTTTATGGCTAAAAAGTAGGAATAATTCTGGCAACGAATAGATCCAAAAAAAGTAAGAAAATAATTAAAGTTTGTCTATGGTTGAAAAAAGACGAACACAATCAACCATGAATGTAATTTGTCCCTAAATTAATTCCTTTTTTGTTTGATCTGTTATTCACAAAAATGCCTCACCTCATCTTTGATATTATAGAGTGTGTTTTTTTTTGAAAAGCTAACGGAGGATTTTCCACAGCGGAATAATTATTCGTTTGGCTTTGAACGCCGCGCCATGGTATTTGACTGTTACAGTTTTGCAAAAGGAGGTACAACTGAAGGTTTCTTTGTGTGTTGGAGTTGAATGGATCACAAATGCAGCACTGTTTATATAGATCCCTCATCTACATGACGTGAGTTTAACTGAAAGAGAACTCTGGACTCCTTGCTACCAATTAATGACATATATAACCAGTTCAGGATGCTTGTTTGGCGTTTCATATATACTATGATGGAGTATCCAGAGAAGAAGAAGAAGGAACACATGCCATAGAGTAAAGCGAACACAGACTCCAGCGGTTCTAGTCAGTAGTCGTATCAAACATGTTTGTGGTTTGTGTTTTTTTTTAAAATGCAGATTTCATTACTGGTTAGACTCAGATAAATCGCTGGTCACCAAAGCCTCAATGAACTGAGGTACATCATCCCAAGTGGACTATATACCACTCGACAGACTCGACCCAAAAGCTGCAAGAGAGCGTGCATCAGCTACACTATTACAAGAACATGGACACACCAACACTGTATAGTTTATAAACTTTGAAATCATCAAACTCTGAAGCCCAGCTATAACACCACCAAGTGCTGCAAGATTATACTCATTTCCTTCCACTGTTGTCTTGACTAGAGATGCATCACTCTCTAGAACAATTTGCGAGATGCCCAAGCTAGCTGCTGTCCGCGACCCGGCATGACAACCAAGTAGCTCCGCATGGAAAGCGCTCTGCAGGGCCGTCTCTCTTTGTGCGCCGGCTTTCACCATCGTCCCTTCGTCATTTCGTATGATGAAACCACAACCTCCAGTTCCTGTTTTGTTTTCAAAAGAACCATTGGAATTGATCTTGAACACTCCAGGTTTCGGTCTCCTCTATTTGTGTATCTGATGGGAATCCGGCAAAAGAGGCGATGTCTTGTTTGCATGAAACATGTCAGCCATCGCAGCTGTGACATATGCCACTTTGGTGGTTGTCCTCCTTCTGCCTTCCTCTCTATAATTATTTCGTTCACTCTAGCACAACCGTAACAATAGAATTGTTTTTTTATTGAAGAAAAACAATAGAATTGTCATTATTCATTACTACAGAAAGTGTAATCAGTGTCGGTTCAAAACCCCCCTTCAGTGGTGGTTTTTGAACCGGCACTGACACTTCGGCAGTGATGAGCCCATGCCATCACTGTCGGTTATGCCAAACCGGCACTGATGCCTCAAGCATCACTGTCGGTTCGTGTTACCAACCGACAGTGATGCTTGAGCCATCAGTGCCGGTTTGTTTCACCAACCGACAGTGATGCTTGAACCATCACTGTCGGTTTTAATTGAACCGACAGTGATATTATTTTTTAAAATTGCATTTTATTAATTGTTTTATTTTCATTTGGGGTTTAGGGTTTATGGTAGAGGTGGTGGGGTGGGAGGTCGTGGAGGTGTTTGCTATCGAACCATTTGATATCGATGTGAATTGAAGGTGGTTGTGGACTAGCGACAATACAAACTCATCACACATTTATAATAATTATTACAAAACATCCAAACAAAACTTAAAGTATCGAATTAAATGTCGCATTACAATAGCCTTTCGATGCGGTCTTTTCCGTAGTTCTTCTTGAATTTCTCACTCTTCACAATGGCTAGAGATCCTTTTCTATACACTATCTCATCCAGAATAAGAGTTGTTATCTCCTCTTGAAATCCTCTTATCTCAAAATCTAGCAACATGTTGTGTTCCGATCTTTGCACTGTAAATTGATACAAGATGATATTGAGATGCACATACGTAAGACAAAACAATAGAATTAAAATGAGACGCGTACGTACCATGCCATCTCTTAATCCTAGTTTTGCGCCAAAATAGCAAAGCGTTGCCCACATCACATAGAACCCGCATTCGTTGTTCCCCATTGGTTGATCTAGGGTCTTGATCCTCTTCATATACTCCACTCTGAATAGGACTCTCCATTTCTTTTGCATCTTAGGCTCCACATTTACCCAATCAGGTAACTCCTTCATTCTATGTGACAATGTAAATGAAGTGTGAAGGTTGAGGACATTAATTACAATATCATATGTGATTGAAAAGTGTGGTGATATTGGGTTCACTTACATATTTAGCACTTTGACTAGAGATTCGATAAGTTTAAGTGGCTTCTTTTTTGAGTCCCACACCTCGATAGTTGAATTTTTAGGACTTATATCTACGAGGACGTAATGGTTGTTGCAATCACAAAGTTCATGTTATTGAATGATATATCAAGAAAAAAACACTTAAGGGTCGAGAACACATACTCGCAATTGTAGGTTAGAAGTGCGTTTGTTTTCTGGACTGGGAACATTCTTTCAAACTCAATCTTCAAACTTTGTGATACATACGGATCTCTAAGACCGGCATTGCATGTTGTCTAGGTTAGATGCATTTTTGTGACCATTTAAACATAGGAAAACTAATTAAGCTTTCATAAAATAAAAGTGCCATAAACTTAGAAACATCTTTGTTGCATACATGCTACTGCATAGTATTCTTGTTTGTCTGGCTTTTCAAATTTCAAACTAGAGTTCAAAAGGTTCTTTGAAAATTGTTTGAAGTTCAAGAAATAAAAGAAAAAGAATTTATTTTACCCACTCCCTCTCTTTCTCCTTTCTGGCCCGAGGCCCCCTTCTCCTTCGGCCCTCCTTCACTCCCTCACCGGCCCAGCTCCTTTCCCTCGCACGGAGGCCCAGCAGGCAGACCCAGCACCTCCCTCGTACCAGTGGACGCGCCCAGCGCCGCTGTCTCTCTGGCAAGCGGACCCCGCGTGTCAGCCCCTCACCTCCACCTTCCTTCTTCCTCCTCTCCCCTTTCCTTTCTACCGCGCCGGCACCTTCCCATCGGCCGAGCGCAAATGGAGCAGGGGATCGCTTCCTTTCCTTCGCCAACGCAGGTCGGGGCTATATAAGCCGAGCCCCCGCACCCACCACCTCCACCCTGCCCTCTCGGAGCATCGCAGAGACGCCCAGCGCCGCCGCAACCCTAGTTCCGCGCCGCCGCCGTCGTTCCTCTGACACCGAGCCCCTCCGCTCCGTTCGTCCGTGCCTCGAGCTACGCGTGGTGGTAAGGAGAGCCCTAGGAGCTCGTTTCCTCCCCTTCCCTCTGTTTCGCCGTTCCGCTTCTGCAGTTCGAACCGAGCCTCCCCACCGTGCGGGCACCGCTCCCTCGTGCGTAATCGGGGCAACCGACCCCGCTGTCGAGTTCGCCGTCTCTCCCTCTCTCTCCATGTCCTTTCCGCGTCGAGAATGGTGCACCGTGGCGACAGATTGAGTCGCGCCACCGCTTTCTCGGCCATGGCGCCGCCGTCTGCCGTGTCTCCGGCCGCCGCGCCGCCGCCATGCCCCCCTGATCTAATCTCGACCGTCTGTTCTGGATCGGGTGGCTCTCAGAGTCCCGTACCCCTTCGGCCTGCATGTTTTGCAAAAGAAACCCCATACGTTTTAAGTATAAACCCGCCGTCCCTTGGCGTATTTCCGAATCTCCGTTTTCCCTGGCGTATTTCCGAATCTCCGTTTTCCCTGCTGCAAAGCGTAATTCCATTCGGATCTGTTTTTTTCGAATAAAATGAAAATACAGTAATTACAGATTTGCCACTAGTTTTCTTTTACTTCTAAAAAGCTCATTTTAACTCCGATTTGACTCATTCAAATTGTGTTAGGATCGTATCGACGTAATCTACGTGTTAGTTAGTTCATAGATCATGTTAGATAACTTTTAAAAATATTTAATTGCTTAGCCTCTTTTAAACTCAAGTTTAATCCGCGAATCTTGTTTACAGCATATCTTCTTCGCAGCTCCGTTTTTCGTGATCCAAACGTCTATGTGATCGTAGTGAGACGTAGATTAGTTTTATAAACTTTTAATCTTGTTTTATTATGGTTGGTGTACTGTTCTAATCTATATCCTTTGTTTGTTTGCATGTTATGTCTCGGTATGATTGTATGTTGATGTGGTGATCGAGTATAGACGGTGAGCAGTACGTGGGTGACCAGGAGGATTTCTTTGAGCAGGAGCAGCAGGAACCTTTTGAGCAAGGCAAGTATTATATGGGATCTACCTTGATGTCCTATTCATGATGTTTTTGAATAAAATCATATGCATGTGTCTAATTTTGTTACCATACGACTTACCTAGATTTGTTACCTTGAACCTTGGAATCCTATGGGTTATCTTTGCATTTGGGTAGTATTGCTAGTGCTCCTTTTTAACAAAGCATGATCTTGAATCTTGATTAATGAATATATGAACTGATAAAGTAAAACTTGACTTTTTAGCAACATGTATTTAGGATCCTATCTGTCAGCAAAAGCTGGGACATACAGTACAACCATGAGAGCTACATGGCTCTGGCTTTAGTTTAGTATTAGGGTCACTCTCTCGCATGTGGCAGTTCACGAAAGTTGCCATTGACGAGCGGTTGCGGGGTATGGCCAGAGTGGCTACCGCTGCGCGTGTGTACCATCGAGGAGACCTCGTATACCCCTTGCCCGTGGATCCGTAATGTCTATTGTATGTCAGCGAACCCCTCTGAAAGACTTCATAGTGTACCCTGCTCGCTCACCTCGGCAGTGTTTTGGGAGTTATAAACCCGGGCATATGGGTAACACGAGTCATGGGTAAAGTGTACAACCTCTGCAGAGTGTTAAAAACTGATATATCAGTCGTGCTCACGGACACGAGCGGCCTGGAAAACTCACAGAAACTTTATTTACTTGTTTTCTTATTATTATGAATCACTTTATCATGATATTATGGTATTCGTTCAGTTGTATTATATGATCATGCAGTTTAATTTGGGGCCTTAAGCATAACCTTTGATTTACCACTTGTGAAGTTTTGTTATAAACTAAAAATGCCTACCACAATAAACCATGTCAACCTTTTGAGCCTCATGAACCCCATATATGCTTGTTGAGTACTAGAAGTACTTACGCTTGTTTACTTTTCATATTTGGATAAAAATCCCGGATGGGTACCAGATTATCAAGGTTATGAGGAGTATCCATAGGACTACTAGGTTTGGAGTCAACCAGTTGACGTCCCTGTGCGATGGAGCTTCGCGCGAGTTATCTTTTATTTCTGCTATTATGTAATAGATATTAATTAGATATTTATTCACTATGTAATAAACACCTGTAATGGTACATTTTTGATAATTTGTCGGCTTATGTGTGTGACTGATCTCTGGGCAAACATAAGGTTTATGCATCCCGTTTTGTCTTTAAAACTGGGTGTGACAGATTGGTATCAAAGCCGTGTTGATGTCACACCCCAAAATTTCATATTTTGGGTTGTGCTTAGAAAACACTAAATAAAATAAATGATTTCTATGTTCATATAAAAATTTCCAAGATTAGTTTGATTTGCACAAATTTAGTATAGGAAAAGTGAATTTATAAACTTTTCTAAATCAATTTGATAGACTTTACTTGTTGTGGTGGTTGTTCATTGCTTGTCTTGATGCATGTGAGTGTTTAAAGTTTTTAAAAACGCGTTTAGTAAGTCGTTTATTGGTCTCTGGCTCGTCTCTATCTTTTTCTATAATCAAATTCTTGTTCTTGATCTTAATCTTTCGGTTGGACATTCCCAAGATCCTTTGTCTCTTGATCCAAATGATTCCCTAGAGTTCATAATTCATCAACATGTCTCTAAATTCTTTCCGGGAATTTTTCTGGGTTTTTCCGGATCTTTTTCCTATTTATCTACGATCAAATTCTAATTTTTTTTAGATGCTCCAAAATATCTTTTTATGAGCTCCAAATACTTTAATTAGGTTCATCATATTCCAAAGTGTCTCCAAGAATGTTTCCATGAACTTTTGGAATTTCGAAGTATTTTTCGTAGCTTAAGTATCAATTTTGTTTAATTACTCCTTTCATTTCTTTCCTTAAGGTGATGATATATAATATAATATAAAATAATGATCTTTGGAAGGAAGCAACCAACCGTTCTTTTTATTATTCCTTAATTAATTGGACTTTCTTTTTTCCTAGCTCTCTTTCCTGATATGATCGATCTCTCTATCTAATTTTGGGAGATGCGCACGTCAAGGACTCCATGTCAATCTCCATCACGTTCATCTCCTGTCTATATAAATAGCAAGCCTTGGCTATCGTTTCTTTTCTGAACCCTAAAACTAAACCATCAGTCATGATCCGTGTGGGTGTTGTATTCTTCATCAACGTCAGACTCCAGAGATCTCACCTAAACCATTGAAGCTTGATCGGAAGGGCTTTCTCCCAGAAAGTTCTGCCGATCCAACATGAAGTCGTGCACGACGGCACTTTGTCTTCCTCCTCGTCACCCACGTACGTGTGGAGTCCGGCCGCTCGGCCATATGCTGCAGCTCCCATTCTGCGTGAGCAGCAGCAGCTCGTGGCCGCCCCGTCCTGACCCCTCCATGGGCTACTCCACCGCGCCGGGCTGCACCACCGCAAGCCAGCCACAGGCTGTGGCCGAGGATCCTGCCCCTTCCCTCCATCGCATGCCAGCAGCAGCACCTTGGCCTCTATACGTGAGAAGGAAGACATACCAAGGTAGAAGAAGAGGTCAATTACAAGTCTGTCATCAATCTTTTAATCTTCATCGTTTAATCATCGTAACTCCGTTTTAAATCCGTTTCACTCCGTTCAAGTTACGTTAGTTTCATATCGTTGCGCTCTACGTCATAGTGTTAAAGTTTTTCATGTTGCTTAATTATTAATTTTTGTTAGTTTAAATATTGATTTAATTAATGTTTATTCAATAACTTGTTAATTAATTAAAAGCAGTTTAAGTTCAATATCTTTTTGCACCGTTTAAGTTGTATTAAATTCATGTTGATATGATCTTTATGTTAGTGCCGATGTTTTTCATGTTATATGATTTTCCATGTATAGTTAAATATTAGATTGATTAAATATGTTTGCAATTAGTTTAATAATTAAAATCAATATAGGTTTATACTTTGAGGTTTTAATTGACAATATTAATATGCTTCTAAACATATAATTTACTTGTTTAAACATGCACCATATACTTAAATGCTCTCACATGTTTAAGTTGCTTTGCAACGATAAAGTTTAATATGTTTAATAGATTATTTGATCATGTTTATAAATAAATTCAATAAGTTTAATTTGGCTTTCATAATAAATTGTGATTATGTCCAAACTGAATTAATACTTAATCATATACTTTTCTTAATTAACATCATCCAAACTCGGTTTTGCTTAATGGTTTGTTATTATGCTTATGAGTGATTTGGAGTTTTGTTATGAGTGCTGGAACATTGTGGGCCTGTCCACAAGTTCCTTAGTTAAGAACAAGTAAGTTTGAATTAAATAAATTGTTAGCGGGTGGGTTATCCTGTTTTTCTATCTTGCTGTTTTCTGAAGCAGTCAGTACTCTTTCGGCTATATCTCAAAGTTGGTTCGTGCAATGATTATGAAATTTTTATGTAAACAACTAGACTTAAGAACCTTTCCAAAGAATCTTGAATGACTTTCATACCTGTTCTGGTTTGGGAGATATGACAGTTACAAGATAAGGCTTCTGCGCAGTCTGGAACTCAGGAACAGTTTTGTTAACTCTCTGTTTTCACCTATTTTCGCATCTCAATCTGAAAAAGTGATAATTATGAAAGTTGTAGAAAATTTCATAAGCTTTCCAACCATGTAAATTTCACATTTGGTTGACATCTAGAACGTGAGATATGACTGTTTTACAGTACCGCTTGCAATGTTTAGATTCCAGAAAGTTATGCTCAATCACTTCTTTTGGTGATCAATAAATCTAAAGGTCGTACTATGTGTTTTGGATGACAGATGGCCGCTAGAGGAGGCAGAGGCCATGGCAGGGGTGCACCACCACCGCCACCACCACCACCGCCCCCGGCCATGACTATTGAGCAGTTCATGGGAGTGCAGGCACAATTGATGCAGACGATGATGCAACACCTTCAGAATCAACCTGCACCACCACCACCACCACCACCACCTGTCCAGCAGCGGGACAAGCGTGGAGAGTTCATGAAAGGTCGCCCTCCGGTGTTCACCCATGCTTCTGAACCACTGGAGGCGGATGACTGGTTGAGAGCTGTGGAGAAGCAGCTGAATATCACCCAATGCAATGATCATGAGAAGGTGCTCTACGCATCTGGCCAGCTGCAGGGTGTTGCTCAAGATTGGTGGGACTCGTACATGTATGGACGTCCCAACAACGCACCAGTGGTATCTTGGCAGGAGTTCACAGATAGCTTCAGGTCTTACCATATTCCTGAAGGCATAGTGGAGCTCAAGCAGGAGGAGTTCAGAGCTCTGAGACAAGGGTCCATGACTGTGGCGGAGTATCGGGACAAATTTGCACAGTTATCTCGATATGCTCCTCAAGAGGTTGCCAACGACGCTGACAAGCAGCGCCGCTTTCTGAAGGGTCTCTATGATGGCTTGCAGTTGCAACTGATGTCCAATCTCTACCCCAACTACCAAGCCCTTGTGAACCGCGCTATTGTGGTTGACAACAAGCACAAGGGGATGGAAGCCAAGAAGAGGAGGCTTCAGGGGCCAGCTTCAGGAAGCAATACCCGCCAGCGACCCAACCCCCCACAGAACTTCCAACAGAGGTACCAGGGTCCGAACAACCAGTGGAACCGTGGTCAGAACCCACAGCGCAGTTAGTTCCCGCAGCGTCCACAGAACCAGCAGCAGACTGTGCCGCAGGCGCCACATCAGGGGAACCCCAATGCTACCCCAATGAAGAATAGTGCTCCTAGAACCCCCAATAGGTGTTTCCGTTGGAACAAGGAGGGGCACATGTCCTACAACTGCCCCGAAAGGTAGAACCCACAGACGCCTCAGAACCAGAGCAATCAGCAGAGGGGAAGACAACAGACTCCAGCCAACACTGGAAGGGTGAACCACGTGTCGGCAGATACTGCACAGGAGACTCCCGAAGTTATGATGGGTACGTTCAGTATCAACTCTATCCCCGCTATTGTACTTTTTGACTCTGGATCTTCACACTCTTTCATTTCTCAAGCTTTTACTAGAGTGCATGATATTTCATTACGTGCCATGAAAACCCCCATAATAGTAAACTCACCGGGAGGGACTTTGTCTGCAAATTACTATAGTCCTTCAGCTAGTGTGCTTCTAAGGGGGGTAGCCTTTGAGGTTGAACCTATTGTGCTAAGGACAGCTGGTATTGATCTCATTCTGGGAATGGATTGGATGATGAAGCATAAGACCATTGTTCAGTGCAAAGAGAAGGTTGTTGTCTTGACCTCACCTAAAGGGGATAGAATCAATGTGGAAATTGTGTTACGGGCACCACAGACAGCTACAGTGAATTAGCTAGATGATGACAACCACGAACCTGAATCAGTTGTTGATGAGTTCCCAGATGTATTCCCCGATGACTTGCTAGGTATGCCACCCGACCGTGACATCGAATTTCTTATTGAGCTTTTGCCTGGTACTGCACCTATTGCTAAGCGTCCATATAGGATGGGGGTTAATGAGTTAGAAGAACTTAAGAAACAGTTGCAAGAGTTACAAGAGAAGGGTTTCATACGTCCTAGCTCTTCACCTTGGGGAGCTCCGGTGATCTTTGTTGACAAGAAGGATGGTATACAACGGATGTGTGTGGATTACCGTTCGCTCAATGAAGTAACTATCAAGAACAAATACCCTCTACCAAGGATTGATGACCTATTTGACCAGTTGAAGGGAGCTTGTGTGTTCTCCAAGGTTGATCTTCGATCGGGATATCACCAATTGAAGATACGTGCCTCTGACATACCTAAGACTGCATTTACTACAAGGTATGGGCTATATGAGTACACTTTGATGCCATTTGGGCTAACCAATGCACCTGCCTACTTCATGTACTTGATGAATAAGGTGTTCATGGAGTTTCTTGACAAGTTTGTGGTAGTGTTCATTGATAACATTCTAGTCTACTCCAAGAATGAGGAAGAACATGCAGAACATCTCAGGTTGGTCTTGCAGAAGCTCAGAGAACACCAGGTGTATGCTAAAAGGAGCAAGTGTGACTTTTGATTGAAGGAAGTGTCTTTCCTAGGTCATGTTATATCCAATGGAGGAATAGCAGTGGATCCAAGTAAGGTGGCAGATGTGTTGAATTGGAACCCACCTACCAGTGTGACTGAGATTTGTAGTTTCCTTGGACTGGCTGGTTACTACCGGAGATTCATTGAAGGTTTCTCCAAGCTTTCTAAACCAATGACTGCATTCTTAGAGAAGAATGCTAAGTTTGTATGGTCTGAGAAGTGTCAAACTAACTTTGAAGAATTAAAGAAGCGGTTGACCACAGCGCCAGTGTTGATTTTGCCAGACCTGAACAAGAGCTTCTCCATATATTGTGATGCATCTCGCCTGAGTCTTGGTTGTGTGCTTATGCAAGAAGGCAGAGTTGTTGCCTATGCATCAAGGCAGTTAAGGAAGCATGAGTTGAATTATCCTACACATGACTTGGAGTTAGCAGCTGTGGTACATGCACTGAAGATCTGGAGACACTACTTGGTCGGTCACAAGAGTGATATTTACACGGATCACAAGAGTTTGAAGTACATATTCACCCAGTCAGATCTGAACTTGAGGCAACGCCGTTGGTTGGAATTGATCAAGGACTATGACTTGGAGGTACATTATCACCCTGGAAAGGCGAATGTTGTGGCAGATGCCCTCAGTAGGAAAAGTTATGCCAATGAAGTACACCTGGAGATACAGTCCAAAGAGTTGTGTGCCCAGTTAGCGCATCTCAACTTGGGTTTTGCTATTAATGCTATGGAGTTAGTTTTGGAACCTACTCTGGAACAGGAGATACGCAAGGGTCAGTTGGAAGATGAGAAACTGAAGGAGATTGCCGAGAATATTGTGATTGGCAAGGCACCAGGTTTCAGTCGGGATGACAATGGTACTCTTTGGTTTGGTAAGAGGTTATGTGTACCTAGGGTGAAAGAGATCCGTGAGACAATTCTATGAGAGGCTCATGATTCAGCTTATTCTATACACCCCGGAAGTACCAAGATGTACCTAGACTTGAAGAAGTATTTGTGGTATGGATTAAAGAGAGATGTTGCAGAGTATGTGGCACTGTGTGATACCTGTCAAAGGGTTAAGGCAGAGCACCAGAGACCGGCAGGATTGTTGCAACCGATGAAAATTCCAGAGTGGAAATGGGAAGAAGTTGGTATGGACTTTATAGTGGGTTTGCCTCGCACCCAAAGTGGTTATGATTCGATATGGGTAATTGTGGATCGGTTGACAAAAGTTGCTCACTTCTTGCCCGTCAGGACCACCTACACCGGAGCAAGGTTAGCAGAGCTATATATGGAAAAGATAGTGTGTATGCATGGTATTCCTAAAAAGATTGTTTCCGATAGGGGTACTCAGTTCACATCCCACTTCTGGCAGATGATTCATAGGTCCCTTGGAACCAAGCTGAACTTCAGTACAGCCTACCACCCGCAGACAGATGGCTAGACAGAAAGAACCAACCAGATACTGGAAGATATGTTGAGAGCTTGTGCACTGCAAAACGGGACCAGTTGGGATAAGAGTTTGCCTTACGCTGAGTTCTCTTATAACAACAGTTACCAGAAAAGTCTCAAGATGGCACCATTTGAGGCTTTGTATGGAAGGAGGTGCAGAACCCCTTTGTTCTGGAATCAGACGGGAGAAAGTCAAGAGTTTGGACCTGATGTGTTGAAGAGTGCAGAGGAACAGGTGCGAACAATAAGAGAAAACTTGAAAGTTACATAGTCCCGACAAAAGAGTTATGCTGACACCCGCAGAAGAGATTTGACTTTCAAAGTAGGTGACTATATCTATCTAAAGGTGTCACCTATGAGAAGCGTAAAGAGGTTCAATATGAAGGGTAAGTTAGCACCTAGATATGTTGGTCCCTTCAAGATAGTGGAGCGACGTGGTGAAGTAGCTTATCAGCTGGAGTTGCCTGAGAGTCTAGCAGGGGTACATGATGTTTTTCATGTGTCTCAGTTGAAGAAGTGTTTGCGTGTGCCAGAGGAACAGATACCTTTGGATGAGTTGGCAGTTAAGGAGGATCTCACCTATGAGGAATACCCGATAAAGATCTTGGAAACGGCAGAGAGAGTCACAAGGAGCCGAGTCATTCGTATGTGCAAAGTTTAGTGGAATCAGTATTCTGTGGATGAGGCAACTTGGGAAAGAGAAGAGGATCTGAAAAAGACATACCCGTAGTTGTTCGAGTAAGCACCAGCTGAATCTCGGGACGAGATTCCTTTAAGGGGGGTAGATTTGTAACACCCAAAAACTTGCACCCTTTTTTAAATAGATTAAAAATTTGATAAATGCATTTTTGTGACCATTTAAACATTGGAAAACTAATTAAGCTTTCATAAAATAAAAGTGTCATAAACTTAGAAACATCTTTGTTGCATACATGCTGCTCCATAGTGTTCTTGTTTGTCTGGCTTTTCAAATTTCAAACTAGAGTTCAAAAGGTGCTTTGAAAATTGTTTGAAGTTCAAGAAATAAAAGAAAAATAATTTCTTTTACCCACTCCCTCTCTTTCTCCTTTCTGGCCCGAGGGCCCCTTCTCCTTCGGCCCTCCTTCACTCCCTCACCGGCCCAGCTCCTTTCCCCTCGCGCAGAGGCCCAGCAGGCCGGCCCAACACCTCCCTCGCACCAGTGGACGCACCTAGCGCCGCTGTCTCTCTGGCAAGCGGACCCCGCGTGTCAGCCCCTCACCTCCACCTTCATTCTTCCTCCTCTCCCCTTTCCTTTCTACCGCGCCGGCACCTTCCTATCGGCCGAGCGCAAATGGAGCAGGGGATCGCTTCCTTTCCTTCGCCAACACAGGCCGGGGCTATATAAGCCGAGCCCCCGCACCCACCGCCTCCACCCTGCCCTCTCGGAGCATCGCAGAGACGCCCAGCACCACCGCAACCGTAGTTCTACGCCACCGCCATCGTTCCTCTGACACCGAGCCCCTCTGCTCCGTTCGTCCGTGCCTCGAGCTACGCGTGGTGGTAAGGAGAGAATTAGGAGCTCGTTTTCCCTCCCCCTTCCCTCTGTTTCGCCGTTCCGCTTCAACAGTTCGAACCGAGCCGCCACACCGTGCGGGCACCGCTCCCTCGTGCGTAATCGGGGCAACCAACCCCGCTGTCGAGTTCACTGTCTCTCCCTCTCTCCCTGTCCTTTCCGCGTCGAGAATGGTGCACCGTGGCGACAGATTGAGTTGCGCCGCCGCTTTCCGGCCACGGCGCTGACGTCTGCCCTGTCTCCGGCCGCCGCGCCGCCGCCCTGCCCCCCCCCCCCCCTGATCTAATCTCGGCCGTCTGTTCTGGATCGGGTGGCTCTCAGAGTCCCGTACCCCTTCGGCCTGCACGTTTTACAAAAGAAACCCCATACGTTTTTAAGTATAAACCCGTCGTCCCTTGGCGTATTTCCGAATCTCCGTTTCCTTGCTGCAAAGCGTAATTTCGTTCGGATCTGTTTTTTTCGAATAAAATGAAAATACAGTAATTACAAATTTGCCACTAGTTTTCTTTTACTTCTAAAAAGCTCATTTTAACTCCGATTTGAGTCATTCAAATTGCGTTAGGATCGTATCGACGTAATCTACATGTTAGTTAGTTCATAGATCATGTTAGATAACTTTTAAAAATATTTAATTGCTTAGCCTCTTTTAAACTCAAGTTTAATCCGCGAATCTTGTTTAGAGCATATCTTCTTCGTTATAGATCCGTTTTTCGTGATCCAAACGTCTATGTGATCGTAGTGAGACGTAGATTAGGTTTATAAACTTTTAATCTTGTTTTATTATGGTTGGTGTACTGTTCTAATCTATAGCCTTTGTTTGTTTGCATGTTATGTCTCGGTATGATTGTATGTTGATGTGGTGATCGAGTATAGACGGTGAGCAGTACGTGGGTGACCAGGAGGATTTCTTTGAGCAGGAGCAGCAGGAACCTTTTGAGCAAGGCAAGTATTATATGGGATCTATCTTGATGTCCTATTCATGCTGTTTTTGAATAAAATCATATGCATGTGTCTAATTTTGTTACCATACGACTTACCTAGATTTGTTACCTTGAACCTTGGAATCCTATGGGTTATCTTTGCATTTGGGTAGTATTGCTAGTGCTCCTTTTTAACAAAGCATGATCTTGAATCTTGATTAATGAATATATGAACTGATAAAGTAAAACTTGACTTTTTAGCAACATGGATTTAGGATCCTATCTGTCAGCAAAAGCTGAGACATACAATACAACCATGAGAGCTACATGGCTCTGGCTTTAGTTCAGTATTAGGGTCACTCTCTCGCATGTGGCCGTTCACGAAAGTTGCCATTGATGAGCGGTTGCGGGGTATGGCCAGAGTGGCTACCGCTGCGCGTGTGTACCATCGAGGAGACCTCGTATACCCCTTGCCCGTGGATCCGTAATGTCTATTGTATGTCAGCGAACCCCTCTGAAAGACTTCATAGTGTACCCGGGCATATGGGTAACACGACTCATGGGTAAAGTGTACAACCTCTACAGAGTGTTAAAAACTGATATATCAGTCGTGCTCACGGACACGAGCGGCCCGGAAAACTCACAGAAACTTTGTTTACTTGTTGCTTATCATTATGAATCACTTTATCATGATATTATGTTATTCGTTCAGTTGTATTATATGATCATGCAGTTTAATTTGGGGGCTTAAGCATAACCTTTGATTTACCACTTGCGAAGTTTTGTTATAAACTAAAAATGCCTACCGTAGTAAACCATGTCAACCTTTTGAGCCTCATGAACCCCATATATGCTTGTTGAGTACTAGAAGTACTTACGCTTGTTTACTTTTCATATTTGGATAAAAATCCCGGATGGGTACCAGATTATCAAGGTTATGAGGAGTATCCATAGGACTACTAGGTTTGGAGTCAACCAGTTGACGTCCCTGTGCGATGGAGCTTCGCGCGAGTTATGTTTTATTTCCGCTGTTATGTAATAGATATTAATTAGATACTTATTCGCTATGTAATAAACACCTGTAATGGTACCTTTTTGATAATTTGTCGGCTTATGTGTGTGACTGATCCCTGGGCACACATAAGGTTTATGCATCCCGTTTTGTCTTTAAAACTGGGTGTGACATGTATTTCTCTAGATCTTTCTTGATTACCCAGATTTTTGCTTTGCCTTTCAAATTGGCTCTGTTGCTCAGGTATATAAGTCAATCATTCATACAAGACAAGTTTGGCGGCTTTTTCTGCAATCTGAGCTCGTAGAATATCGTCCTTAGTCGGTGCTGGCTTCCGCCTTTTACTAGTCATCTTGGGATCTTTACCAACCGAAGCTGATGACCTCCTCTGTTGTGAAGTCGAACCTGATCTAGAGCTAGGCCATCGAGATCTCAGTCCTGAGGACTTTGAAGCTGGTGAAGGAGGAGGAGGAAGAGTCTTCTCCTTTGGCGGTGGAGGAGTCTTCTCCTTTGGCGGTGGAGGAGGTGTCGGTGGATCTTGACGAGGAGAGAAACCTCTTCGCGAAGGTGACCGGGATGATTCACTGTCATCCTCATCATCCGAAGATGGCTGCTCATCTAGCTTGATGAAGCGTTTGCGCCAGGCGACATGAGTGCCCAAGTTGTGAACTAGACACGGCCTATCTTCCTCCACTAGAAAATCAATATGTATCTTATTGTACTTCTTGTCTAAGATCTTATCAATGCTGACCCTGGCATACCCAAGTGGCACTGGCTTGCCATGAATGATGTTCTCTCCTCTAGGAAATGCTTGTCCGACCGCCACCTTGTCTTTGGTCCACTGCTGACGGATGTACAACCTGACATTCATAGGTTCTTTGATGTCGTCCACCGGATGAGGAGCATTGACCTCTTCGTCGTCAGGCATAGGGGTTGAGCCAAAGCTACTACGGCCCTTGCTGGGCACTGGGCTATTCAAAGCCGGGATTGCATGGGGCCCTTGACTCGAACACATGGTTTGCATAGCTCTCGCCACTTGAGCAACTATCCGTTCTTCCATGCTCTGTTCTAGCTCCTCTCGCATCCTTTGGAACTCCTCTTCTCTTTGCGTTCTAGCCCTCACCCGGCTCCTATAGGAAGCGGATTCACCTTCAAATGCTTTCTGCCAAGGAATTACCCCGGCTCCTCTAGTGCGACCGGGGTGCTCCTTGGTTCCAAGTGCTTGCGTGAGCACGTCATTTTCTCTATCAGACTTGCGGGCCCCTCTATGCACTTCCTCAGTGATCGTTGAAATCTTCTGGAGGAGATCGATGAAAGGTTCAGCGCTGGCGGAAAGGCTCGCGTCAGGATTGTATTGTGCCCCCTTGCGAGTAGGTAGTTCACTGATCTAGGCTGCCACTCGCTTGTCTGAGGTGTAATGCCACTCCGCTCTAGTGCTTCGACATGGGCATCCCAATCCGGAATCTTCCTTACGTACCCACGCGATCCTAGGCGGTGAGGATTATTTTCCCTAAGCGAGTTTGTTTTGTTTCTTTCGCTTGATGCCTTGGCCTCTTCGGATAGCTTGTAAGCCTTGAACTCCTCCTAGAAGTCCCTCTGCTTGCTGAGTTCACCTCCCGCAAAATTCGGTTCTTTTTCCTCCTTGATTAGCTTGTGCATCTTTCTCTTGAAATTCTTGAAGGAGTGACCCATGATTTCCTTGGCCCTCTTCTTGACTATCACTTCATAACAATCATTAGGGAAAGTGAAATGCCCTATGAGCTTGTTCCAAACTAGTTCCTTCTCAACTTCTGGAACCCTCCACGGGTCTTGCTCACTGCCATTCCACCTCCTGTATTTGATCGGGATGAAGTCCCTTATAAGTGCCCCGATGGTACTCTTGTATGGGCCCAATGCTTGAATAGGCTCCACCGGCTCCCCTAGTTGGTCGAACTGAGAGATGTGCCAGTGTCTACTTGTCTGTGGGAGCTTTGTTGCACCACGCTTAGTCCTTCTAGAACTTTCACCAGTACTTGGACCTTCCGGTGGAACCTGCTTCAAAATTTATAAATAAGTCCCCATCAAACTTTTCTGGCTATATCTACCGTGTTTTTAGGTATGACCTAAGTTATTACCTCGTCTCCTTGTTCTAGGTTTAGCATATGGCTAGGGCTCCAAGGTCTTTGATCCCCTTGCTGGTTGTCATCGGCTCCTTGGTCACGTTCAGCACCGCCACCACTAGTTCCTTGGTCATCGGCTTCGGTCGCAGGGCGACGGGTGGTGAATCAGCGCTTAATTGTCATGTTTCTGGACATGCATTTCGATTATTGGTATTAGCTCATAGGTAGATAGACTCAGGCATTTCATTATTTAGACTCATGTCATAAGTCATGCTATACACAAATTGTGTTACAAGTATATACAAGGATATTGGTATTAGCTCATAGGTACAAGTCATGCTATGTCACAATATAAAACCATGTATATATGATATAAAATTATCAGGTTGTTTTGGTCCTTGGATTAGTAATGGCATCTGGACGTATGACCGTTTCATACAAAGCCAAGGTGGAAGGTTGTATATACATAGCGTCACTGGCCAAGTGATATGATTGGTTCTAACCTAGTCAAACGGGTTCATCCCATCCGTGCTCAAAGCTAACCACAGATGCCTTGCCTCTCCACCAATGTTCTTATAGATCATAGTGTTGATAGTCCTCCAGTCCGACCCATCGGTGGGGTGCCTCATCATTGAATCGTTCTTTCGCTCTTCGCCGTGCTAACGCAATAGCTTGGCTGACTTTGCATTTACAAACAACCTATGCACTCATGGAGCTATAGGAAAATACCACACGGACTTTACGGGTCCTCCTCTGGTCTTGCTTCCATCATTTGATGGCCCTTGCTTGTATCGGGGAGTTTTACACTTGGGACATGCATCCAAGTCTTTGTATTTCTCTCCACGGTACGAAACACGCGTCGATTTTCTAGCCCTCGAGGCCAATTGGGAAAATCATTTGCTTCACAAGGTAAGTCTTTTCTGCTAACTCGGTACCCTTCGGGAACAGTGTATGTATTATACCTAACAAGTTATCGAAGCCTTTATCACTCAACCCATTCGTTGATTTGAACTCCAATAACATGATGTTGGCTTCTAGTTTGCTTATTGGGCATGCCGTATACAATGGTGTTTTTGCATCCTTTCTCATCATCTCAGTTTTTTCAACTGTGAAGCACTAAGGAATCCCCCATGCACATCATGTAGAAGCTGTGAAATGCCATCATTTTCCTCTGTGTCGTCAGCTAATGTATTCATAAACACATCATCATTGGTAGGCACATGTTATGTGTAATCATGAACATTCAGGGATACGCTAGGCATGGGCACATCATCATTGCTTTCTTGTGTAGCATTTTGACCAACCTCCCCATGCAAAATCCAAATAGTGTAGTTTCTCATGAACCCCCTTGTGATCAAGTGCAAACGTATATGCTCCACGTCGCCCCATTTTCTCGTATTCTTATAGTCTTTGCATGGACAGAATACAAGATGTGAGTCCCCAGAATTGGCTCTAGCTCGCTTGATGAAATCGTCGATGCCCGTCAAGTACCGTGGGTCTGTACATGACAGATCGTACATCCACCCTCGATCCATGTCTGCACAGATAAAATGGGCAGAACAGAGGAAACATAGGAACATATTAATAGGGGCATTTTTGAACAATATTATTTTAAGCACATAAACATATATAATATAATTCCCTTCCAAATTCCAAAACACCGACAATATAAATGTAACTAACCATTAATATTTGGTTAATGCAAAAGTATATTGTTGAATTAAAAAAAATGTTTGGTTACCATTTATATTACACACTAGAAAAGATCATTTATCCACATCCCATCAAATCTTTAAATGCATGCATTGAATATTAAATGTAAGTGAAAAATATAACTAATTACAAATTTTATACATAATTTTCGAGACGAATTTTTCGAACCTAGCTACTCAATGATTGGACAATAATTACCCAATAAAAACAATGAGCTACAATTTTGACAAGTAATTTTGGATCTAAAAGCTAGGAAAAATAGACACAAATTTCAACAACCCTCTTCTTGATCATGAAATGAAGTTTAGCTCTAAACTATGAATTTACACACAAAAGCAATGTAAACCTACAATTCTATAGAAATATGCTTGTTACTAACCAAGAGATAGAAGATGTGAGCATCCGAGAGTGAAGAGGAGCCAACAATGGAGGTCAAGAAATCCACCAGCCGCAACAATGGAGAGATGGAGCTCCTCATGCACTGTTCTGCACTGTTGGGGCAGAGGAGATCAAAGCTTTATAGTGTACACAACATCACTGTCGATTCCAGCCACGAACCGGCAGTGAAACACCACATCACTGCCGGTTCAAGCCACCATCCGGTAGTGATGTGGTGTTTCACTGTCGGTTCAGCCCCTGCCCCCAATAATTGAGGGCCTGTTAGAGCCTGAACCGGCAGTGATGAGGCATCACTTCCGGCCCAAACACAACCGGCAGTGATGGGCTGGAAGTGATTGCCGTTTCTGTAGTAGTGATTAGCCGAGTCTTCTCTTCTAGCTAATTTCAGAATTTTTTCCGTCATTTCTTTGGCCGAGTTTGCTTTCATCAGGTTGCATCTCACATACTCCCAATTTTGTTCTCTCCATACACCTTTCACTTCCTTGCATTTGAGAAATAGATGGCCACCATCTTCATCTAGTCTCTGGCACATACAACTCATCTCAATTTTCATTCCACACGTGTGTAGTACTCGTCGCACTGCTAGTAATAACAACCAATTTTTATTCTTGCCAACCTAACTGGGCCGGAATTTGGGACAATTTTAGTCAACTATGCGCATAAAATGGTTTGTTTCCATATTGTATGTTTTTTTAAAAAAAAGTTTCTTTGTGTGTTGGAGTTGGATGGAGATCACAAATACAACACCGTTTATATTGATATCTCGTCTACTTGACGTAAGTTTAACCGGAAGAGGACTCTGGACTCCTTGCTGCCAATGACAGATATATAATAACAAGGTCAGGACTCAAGATGCTTGTTATATATGTATATAAAAAAGTTGCGGAGCATCCAGAGAAGGAGGAGGAGGAATAGAGAGGCCATAGTAAATTAAATGAACATGGTGGCTTCGATCCGACGGTCTTTTCATCTGTGAGTAACAATTGATTGCACCAAATAAATTAAACTAAAATGCATGGACGACACAGCATTGGGAAAACTAGCTAGCATTCGTATATATAAAACACCTTTCAGTTGGGGGGCGCTTAACATTGATAAATTCAGTACTTAGAAGTCTACCAATGCATATGATGTCCTTCTTTGCCTTGTCGAGAGGAGTCCAAAAGAAATTGGATTATGTTCGTTCTAGATTTTACTGGCAAGGCGATGAGAAAAAAAGAAGTACCGTTTAGCTAGGTGGAACATATTATGTCAGCCCAAAGACCAAGGTGGTCATGGAATTCATGATCCGCACATTAAAAATATTGCTCTACTTATTAGTAAATGGTTGTTCAAATTACTTACCACTGAGGGGACTTGACAGCAATTACTCCGCAATAAATATCTAGGCTCGAAACCATTAAATACAAGTGGAATTGGAAAATGGGGATTCACATTTTTGTTCTAGTCTTATGAAGGTGAAGCGAGACTTTTCCCGATTTGGATCCTTCATTGTAAAGGACGGGACACAAGTACATTTTTTGGGAAGACAAATGGCTAGGGAATTCGTCTCTACAGGAACAATACTCATGTCTTTATAACATTGCCCGACCTAAACATGTTACTATTGAAGATGTTCTTTATACTCCATCACCAAACCTATCTTAATTGGCGAAGAGACCTCATAGGTCCCAATTTAGTAGCAAGGAACAATTTGTTACCTCGAATTGCTAATATATAGTTGACCAGTGAGCAAGATGAGTTTCACTGGAATTTACATCCAAATGGACAATTCTCGATGAAATCACACTATCAAGCGTTATTACATACTGATATCCCGAACATCAACAAACTCATTTGGAAAGTGAAAGTCCAGTTGAAGATAAAACTTTTCCTGTGGTACCTACGGCGACGAGTTATATTACAAGAAATGTTATGGTTTATGACAAAACATGACAAAACGTGTGTCATAAACCATGCGCCTTATTCCATATATGGTTTGTGACGTTTATCAGTTCATAGAATGTCAGAGAAGTGCTTTATGACATTCTATGAACTGATAAACATCACAAACCATGGAATAAGGCGCATGGTTTATGACACGCGTTTTGTCACATTTTGTCATAAACCATCAGATTTCTAACAAAAGATAACCTACTAAAACACAATTGGTAAGGTAGTAAAATTTGTTGCTTTTGTCACAAAGAAGAGACAATTAAGCACTTGTTCTTTGACTGCCGGTTTGCTCGTTCAATTTGGTTCTTTATTCATATTGCCACAAGACTTTTGAAACCCCATAATATAGGCCATATGTTCAACGAGTGGTTAAGGGTGTTAACAAAGATGTCAAGATGTTACTCCTGCTAGGAGCGGAGCGGCTGCGACCTGTTGATCTATTTGGCTCAGCAGGAATGATGAGAAAAAAATTATTTCTCTTGTGAAGCTTATCTATTTGGTTACCCACTGGCTACGTACCTGGGCTATTCCGTATTTCCAGGATATAGTTGTAGCGGTGTCACAACCGTTGATGCAGACACATGGATGACGGTCTAGTTTGCGAATTGATAGTCACTAGAACACGTTAGTTTTCTTCTTTTTCATTGGCTATGTGTCTCATGATAGACAGAGGTTGAAGTCACGCTCTGTGGCTTTGTATCAACTCGATGTGTTGCTATTGAGGTCTTGATAAAAGTTTCCTTTATAAAAAAACATAACATGATGGCCACAAATAAAGCACACGCTTATTCATTAATAATTATTCCATAAGCACCCATCGACATACACGATACGATGATGGATTACTCATCACACCCTATATATATGCATCGAAATGCAGTGCGATTGACGACCAGCTGACATGATCTATGGCATATTATATATTCCTTGAACAACACACACGTACTTATTATAAAATATAAAGATCGGCGGCATTCAGCTAGCGCGCTAGCAAGCCAATGCTGTCTGTGCATGCAAGCAGCTAGCTAGCCGGCTAGCTGTGAATCGGAGAAGCTATAGCTAGCCAACTAGTGGATACGGGTTGCCTAGCACGGTGAGGTTGCCGTCGAACCTGACGCAGACGCGCGTCTCGTTATTGGGCCAATCACCGGGAACTGGGTCGTTCGGCCCGAGGTCGAATATGGTCACGTCCGGGCGGTCGGTCGTGATTTGCGTGCACGCCGGGTAGTACTGCTGCCCCACCAGCTGCGGCCACTCCGTTATCACCGTTCCAGGCATTTCGAGCGATCTCACTCTCACTCTCTGGTGAAGAAGAAGAAGAAGTGAAGAAGAAGAAGAAGAAGAAGAAGATGGACACTGCTTGTGTGTTGTGCTGCTGATCAGTATACTGAGACGTGGCCTATATATATATAGTTCACGTACGCGCTCCCGTAAGTACATTGTGTAGTCAGTCGGCCTCGCTCGCTGACGTGCAAAAGCTAGCATACACAGCTAGGTACCACATCGTTTAGTCAGTCAGGCGCTGTTGAGATCGGCGGCCAGATCGAGACACAAATCCCAAAGACTACATATAATATAAACTGGCCAGCAGTAAACATGATTGCATATGATCTAGCTATATAACACCGATGCACAAACAAGAAAATATAAAAATAGAAAAACAGAATTAATTTAGTTACAAAATCTCTATATATATGTTGATTTTTTTTAACCCTTTTTATTAACTGATTTTAAATCTAACACGGTTCATATTTTTAAACTAATACTTTTGGCCACGCCACCATGTACGGCGCGGCCAAACCACGGTGTCCCGCCATGAATGGCGGCACGGCAGACATGCATGCTTGAGTCAGCATACCCAGCGGCACGGGCATGCTGACTCATCTCGCTGACGTGGTGCCTGTGCCGTGCCGTACATGGGAGCGCGGTTTTGCCGCGACATGCCTAATACTTGCCCCGCCGCGGCCCGTCCCCCTCTCTCTGTCTCTCCATCCCTCTCTCACCCCCACCCGACCCCCTCGATCGCCGGCGGCTCCCCTCCCTGGCGGTCCCCCCTCCCCGGCGCGCCCCCCGCCCCCCCCCCCCCGACTCGCCTCCCCCTTGCCGGCCTTCTCTGCTCCGGCCCGTCGGCCGCCCCCTCCGCGCCCCGTCGACGTTCACCGCTTCACCTAAGGTAATTTTTGTTTATTTTTTTAAATTCAGTTAAGTAGTTAGTATATAATAATTTGGTTTAATAGTTAGAATGTAGACTTTAATTAGGTAGATATAATTAGTGATAATTAGTTAGTAGTTAGTAGTTCAGGTTTAGATTTTATCTAGTTAGTTAGTTTGACAAGATATTGTTGTTAGGGTTTAGGGTTTTATTTGGTTGTTTAGGCCATTATTAGTTAGTATTTGATAATTGGTATATATATTTAGTTACGATTGAAACCGATTTGCTGAAGTTTAGTGAATCCTTTTGTAGAGTGATTGTTGTGTGCAGGTTTTTTATGGAGGAAGTGTTGGGAGAGAAGATGGAATGTTCGGAGATATGGAAGAAGAATTGGAATGGTTTGATGAACCTTCTAGTTCAACGACCTTTGTGTCTGTTTGAATACAAAGTTTAGTGGTGATTTCAACACAGTGGAAAGACCAGGGCACACTATGTCCATATGCCTTTGGGAGACCATGACGAACATGAAGGTACATATGGTATTTCAAAACTGGTTCAAGCCATGCCCGCACCTATTCATGTCATGCCCGCACCGATTCATGTCATGCTATTCTCTGTACCATCTGAGGTCCTTCATGCGGCGCCAGCTCAGGGGAGGCTAGTCACGGAGTTGTCAGACGGTGGTACCCCTTATGATTCATAGGGAAGAATTAGCGAAGCACAACAGTACGTTCCACCACCAACTTACACAGAGCCGAACCTTATGCAACTGAGGTCCATGAACATTCCTTTTAGTGGTGTTGCAAACTATAGGGATGTGAGCATGACTGATATGACTGTGTGTGACACGTGGCTCCAGATATGTAGGAATGTTGTTTATAACCCTGAGGGAGACAACATCATATGCAAGGGGACAACATTCAACACAATGGCAGAGATGAAGTTGTTTCTTGAGGATTATATTGTGCACCATCATAGGCAACACTTGTGATATCATATGTGGACTTTGAGGTTTGTGAACAATGTACGTGACGACGTGTTCGAAACTTTTTCAATTTTTTACCACAACATACGCACATGAGATCATGACGCGTGCACAAGTTTCGTGATTTTCAGAATTTGTTTGCATTTAATATAATTAAAAAACTACAAACACCGAAGTTGGCGACGTTCTCCCCGTGAGCACACTGATCGAACTTTCGAGACAGGCCATGGATTTAACCATCATTTACACTGACAAACAAGACTACCATTTTTAGAACGAAATAAATCTATTATTTCATGCACCTGCAGTTCAAATGATCATTAAGCGGGAAAATTGAAGAAAACAAAATAAACTATAGAACGAAATAAATCTATTATTTCATGCACCTGCAGTTCAAATGATCATTAAGCAGGAAAATTGAAGAAAACAAAATAAACTAAGGAAAAATACCAAAAAACAATGAAAAGCTTTAAATTTGAACATGTTGTTTACAATAGTTCACTAAACACAAAAAAAAAATTGGAAGCCAAAAAACAAAAAAAAATTTAGTTGCCGAGTGCCAAACGGGTATGTGGTTTGAAGGATATACATGCGTATCCAAACAAGACCTTAAAGTTTAAATTTTTTTGATTTAGGATAAAGTTCTATAATAATTAATAATTTAGAAATAAGGCTGATTTATCGTGAAAGAAAAATATTGTTTTATAGCTGAAAAGTATGGATGATTCTAGGAAATAAAGTTTGTCTATGGTTGAAAAAGGACGAACACGATGAACCATGCATGTAATTTGTCCCTAAATTGATTCCTTTTTTTTTGTTTGGTCTGTTATTCACAAGAACGCCTCACCTCATCTATAGCTTAATTCCTAAATTAATCTCCCCAGAATTAAACAAAGAAGACGAACAAAAAAAGTGAAAACTGGGAATGACGACCAAGAACTGAATCGACCATCGACAAACAACACACATCAAGATCAGATCTGTGGCTGTCGGTCGGTCGGTCGGTCAGGACTCATCAGGAGAAGATGTTGTCAAAAGCCGCGTCGGTGATGGCGCGCGAGAACTCCTGGAAGTTGATACGGCCATCGCCGTCAGTATCCGCCTCCTTGATCATCCCGGTGAGTTCCTTGACGGTGAGCGCGTGTCCAAGCCTAGCCATGGAGTGCGCGAGCTCAGCGGCGGTGATGAAGCCGTTGCCGTCGCGGTCGAAGATGTTGAAGAGCTTGCGGAGCTGGTCCTCGGAGTACGGGGAGCGGTCGGCGAGGACGTCGGGGCGACGAGCGCCACGAACTCGGAGAACTCGACGAGGCCGTTGGAGTTGGTGTCGGCGCGGGTGATGAGCGCGTCGAGCTGGTCGGCGCTCGGCGTCAGCCCCAGTGACCGGAGCAATGAGCTTAGCTCTAGCTGCGTCAGGCTGCCGTCGGCGTTGCGGTCGAAGGACCGGAAGATCTCCCGTAGCTCCGCTAGCTGGTCGTCGTCAAGACGCGACGGCTGCTGCTGCGATGACTGGTTGATGGTGGCGGCCATGGATCCGCCTCCGCCGACGCCGCCACGTCGGATGCTTGCCATCGCCGTCTCCACCGACGACGGGGCGGCGGCGTGGTGGTCTCCGGCTCCGGCGGTGGGGGCCGTGATCGCGTCGCTCATGTTCAGATCCGGGAGGTGAGGAGGGAGGCGGGGCGAGGACGATCGACGAATTGGGCGGAGCGGAGCGGCCGGAGAAGACGGAGGATCTTCCACCTAGCTCCCTGGAAAGTCAGCATGCATGCCATTGCCATTGCCAATCTTCTCCGCAAACTGCATGCATGCGCCCGTCCAGCTTATTTTGTATCCTACCGTCCATTGACGCTTTGCGATTCGTGCTGGTCAACACTGCCCGTTGATCCTTTCTATTTTTCTCTCATGTTGGTTAGAATTCGTTGATGCGCATAAGATGCTCTGACAAAGAATAGTAATTTGTTAGTTAAAAAAAAGAATAGTAATTTGTTAGTTTCAAAAAAAAAGAATAATAATTTGTTGACTTGAACTCAAAAAATAGTAATTTGTTGACATGAACATAAATACTCCTAGTTAGTGTTAACTAGGAGTACTTTTAGTGGCGGTATACATCTATGTTGTACTATATATGTACGTTTTGAGAAATAATGAATACTCTCTCCATCCTAAATTATAGGACATTCCAAAAATTTTAGAGAGTCAAAGTATTTTAAGTTTGACCAACAATTATAAAACAATTATAAAGGAAACTATAAAGATTTATGACATCATAGGCATACTACGAAAATATAATTGATATCATATCAGTTTAGTCAAATTTGAGATACTTCCAGCTTTTCAGTTTGTTTCAACTTATTCTCTCTCATAGAACAACACTATTCAATGAGCCGGAATCAGTCGGCTTTTATAGCAGCCGATCAATCTCTGATTTTTAATTTATATGTATGTTTTCACATCCATAGTAAATTTACATCCATCTCTCAGATTTTAAATTTATATGTATGAATCGTTGAAGTACTTAACATGTTATGCCGTAAAAAATATAGACCACAATTCCGTTATCATTGATTTGGTCCTTTTAAAAGTGAAGTTGGTGTCTCCAACAACTTAAAATTGCAGAAAAAACAAGAGTATTTTCGCAAAACAACATTCTATATTGAGGTTTCTTTTGTTAAGCTATATTTTATAGCCTAGCTAGCGACCGAAACATTAAGAAATGTATGTAAAAAAAGGGCATATATGTGGAAAGCAAAAGTATGACTTTTTCTAAACTAAAAAAATTATACATATTGTTTATGTGAAATTTCTTTGGTGGAGGAGAGCCTCTTGCTCCGGTGTCCTAAAGTGGGCCGTTCAAACCCTGTGACCTTTGTCGTTGGGCTGAGCTGGGCTGAGCTTCAGTAGGCTGCCAAATTAGCATCCGTTGGTAGGGGAGAACGCAAGTAGATGGACATGGACCACGTGCGCGTATTCTTTCACGGGCTGACATGACAAAATAGAGCAAGCGTAGCGGCCAAGTTTGCAAATGCTGCTTGTTTTTGTCCAAGTCCATATGGTCTGCTTTACTTGCATCTGCATGTGTTGGTGTTGGAAACTAGTTCTTTTTTCCCCTCCTGATATATGTGTAGGTCAATTGGAAGAGTAGTGGCCAAGGAACCATGCATGAGTTCCAAAAGATGAACCAAAACAATTAGCTAGCTAGCAAAAGAGGGACATATATGGCTGTTAGCAAATAATACTAGCTGAGTAGATTGGTTTGTTTTTGTTAAGGTATAGTTCTGATGAAATTTATTACTTTTATATTTATATAATTATTATTCATAAATTACGTACTTGTCACTTTAGCTTTGTATACGGAGTACTAAATTACCATCCTTCTTTAACTTTACCCACATCTTTAAAAATTATAGATTGACACCTATAAGTTCCAACAAATGCAGTACTAGAACACACACACACATATATTTCTACAAATTTTATCAAAATCAAAGAAATTTGATTGGACAAAGGCCTATAATTTAGGTCCAAGATCGAGAGGGTACAAAACATAATTGACCACTAAGGTCTTGTTTGGATGTGCATGTATCTCTCTCAAACCACATGAGTTAGAGTATATTTAAACTAAATTTCACTCCAATTCACTTAACCATGTGGTTTAAGAGGATATACACGCGCATCCAAATAAGACCTAATTGTAAATATTTAGTTCTCCATAACTACATTTTTTTTAGATAAAGGATAGAAACTATCTGGCTTCATCTACCTATAGGTAGAGTCAGACCAAACTATTACAACAAGAAAATTAAAAAGAAAGAAACTGACGGAAAAATTATATCCCCAACAAAGAGCTCGAGTAGTCCTACGCGACAAATAGACTTGCTCCGCGATGTCAACTCCACTAGAATAAGATCACCAACATGATGACATAAACAGTAGCTCCGTTGGGCTCCACTTTTTGTAGTTGCAGCAGCAAGAAAGTGTAGTTGTGTCACTATAGGGCTATAGTTGTCAATGGGTCAGATACAGACGTCAAGCCGTGCTCATTTTGCAAACCCATCATCCAGCTCAGCCCCATCTCCCCCAACTATATATATTAGCCCCACTCGCAGTCACTCACAGCTACCCACCCCGCCGCCTCGTGTGCTCGCCCACTTCCCACGTCACGGCAGCAGACGCCAGTCCGCCACACGACACTGCGGCAAGCACACCACCCCACCCCCCGCCCCAATCCCCCGACACCTCCTCCCCCGCGGCCCCGCCGCGCCTCGCCCGAAAGGTGTTCGACGCTTCGCCCGCCCGCCCGCGCGCCGCCACGCCATGGCTTCCTCCATCTCCGCAGCCGCCAAGGCCTCCGCGGCCTTCGCCCACAAGGTCCGTCATCTCCCCTCTCTCTCCCTCCCTCTCTCACGCCCCGTTACTGACCGACCCCTTTCCCGTCGCAGAAGGAGCTGGCCGCGCCGGCGCCGATTCCGGCGCAGCACCGCGCGGGCTCGAGCCGCCGGACCAAGCCATGCCGCGTGCGCGCCGTCGCGTCGCCCGCGCGCGCTCCCCGCGCCCCGTCATCCACCGGCTCGGTACGCCCCCCCCCCCCCCTCCCCTCCTCTCCCCACCCCCTGAATCCCGAACTACTGCTGTTGCTCTGTGCGCCGCGTTCGATTCATTCACACACATACGAATTACGCGCGGCGGCCCGCCCGCCCGCCTGCCTGCCTCTCTCCAGGTGAAGACGGCGATGACGATGACGGAGAAGATCATGGCGCGGGCGTCGGAGCGCGCGGCGCTAGAGCCCGGGGAGAACGTGTGGGTGAACGTCGACGTGCTCATGACGCACGATGTCTGTGGCCCGGGCACCATCGGCATCTTCAAGGAGGAGTTCGGGAGGACGCCAAGGTGTGGGACCGCGAGAAGGTCGTCATCATCCCGGACCACTACATCTTCACCAGCGACGAGCGCGCCAACCGTAATGTCGATATCATCAGGGATTTCTGCGTGGAGCAGAACATCAAGTACTTTTATGATATCAAGGACCTCAGCAATTTCAAAGTATGCCTCCCTAACTCGTTTGTTTGCTTCTCGGTTCATTTAGTTGTTCATACATATATCATGGCTTCTCTGCCTTCTAGTAGTACCAATTTAGGTCCATTGTAGTTTTGCACCCTTGCAGAAGACAGTTCACATTTCGGAGTTGTTTGCAGGCTAATCCAGACTACAAAGGCGTCTGTCACGTCGCACTTGCTCAGGAAGGCCACTGCCGACCTGGCGAGGTACCTTGCTGAGTCTTTCAAGTACATGTCACCTGTGATTGTACAACATCAACATGTTGGGAAGCGCTAACCTGCTCCAATTGCTGTCTAGGTTCTCCTGGGTACTGATTCTCATACTTGCAATGCTGGAGCCTTTGGTCAATTCGCAACCGGAATTGGAAACACCGATGCAGGTTTTGTGTTGGGCACTGGAAAAGCTCTTCTCAAGGTATGCCCTTGGTTCTTGTTACTCTCGGAAGGTAAAATTTTAAAATCAGTCTTACAGAACCAAAATCATAAAAGAAAAGAAAAAAGACAGGGTATATGCAAACTGAACTGTACCTCTATTTCATCTTTTTTTTTTTTGACCGAAAACTGTGGAGAAACAGCTCCCCAGCACAGCACTGAAAATGTATTAAATAAAAGGAGAAAGAGCGCAGATTAGAAAACTTACAAAGAAGTTAGCCAAGAGATAACTAAAGAGGGAGCCTAATGGAAAAAGAAAAAAACAGAAGGGAGGGACTATAAACTGTTGAGCCAATTCATTATAGACAAGTGGTGAACAGGGTTAAGTTTGTGCAGATGAAGTTTAACTTCAATTGAGAAGGACTGCTTCCAAGCTGCCAATGATGGAATCTTGCCATTGAAGATCCACATATTTCTCTCATTCCATCTATTGGCCAGGAGACTGACAAAATATTATTGTTGTCACACTGACTTGCATTTCATCAAAGGAAAACAATAATAGAAATATTGCTTGTCGTATCCAGTATTTCAGTTAGCACTAGTACATCAGTTATGCATTTATTTTCTTTTAGTGAAGCAACACATGAAACTGTTATTTCTGTAGACTAAGGCAGGACTTTTCTCAAATCTGTTATGTCCATCCTCTTATCGCATTGTCATATATTGTGGATACGCTTCAGTCAAATCCAGAAAAAGAATACAGTGTTTTGATATGTTTTAATGCTCATTTCAGGTGCCCCCTACTATCAGGTTTGTATTAGACGGAGAAATGCCGCCTTATTTACTTGCGAAGGATCTGATTTTGCAAGTAAGCTTACAAGCTGTGCTAAATTTGTTCCTTTCTTAGGATCTACCTGTAATCGGGACTTCTTATTATTGTTAATTGCTACTTACAGATTATTGGTGAGATTTCAGTATCTGGTGCAACCTACAGATCAATGGAGTTTGTTGGATCAACTGTAGAAAGTTTAACTGTGAGTTTCCTGCTCAAGATTATCTTATTTAATTGCCACACTGTGTAACATTGAACTTAGTCCTTTTCACACACTTGCTAGATGGAAGAGCGTATGACACTATGCAACATGGTTGTTGAAGCTGGTGGAAAGAATGGTGTTGTTCCTGCTGATGAAACTACATTTAAATACCTTGAGGTACAAAACTAGTCCCCATGAAATGCTCATAATAAAGTTGGACCAATATGCTTTTCTTTCATAACAGTCCAATAACTTTGAGATAGTGCTCAGAACAATTTGCAAAAATGAGCTTCTACTGTTTAGTTTGTAGGATAGCTCTGACATCATTGTTGTGCTGGTATACTGCAGGGTAAGACATCAGTTGATTATGAACCTGTCTACAGTGATGCTCAGGCCAGGTGACTATAGGCTGTCCTTGCTTTTCATGAACTTTAGCTCATGTTATGTATGCATCTCTGTGCATGTTTTCAGTTTTAAAGATATTTGCCTTACAGTTCACTGAGTCCTTGTTAGATAACATTGAACTTTGGGAGTAAATGGATAAAAGATACACCACTAGTTTTTCCATGTTCTCTTATCTCGTCTTTAAAAGTTGATTATGTTATGCGCATACAAGAAATATAATTTGTTGTCTGATTCTTTCCTTCCAGACATTTGACTCTGTAGTCTGTGTGATCATCTGTTATAGCATGCACATGATTTATTGCTTATTTTATTTGATTGCCTTTTTTATCAGATTTTTTAGTGACTACCATTTTGATGTATCAAAAATGGAGCCAGTAGTTGCCAAGGTTTGTTGATGTTGTATTTTTCAACCTTCATCCTTTGTTGATTTTCCTATAAAACAAAGCAATAACTGTCTGGAATCTGCAGCCACATTCGCCTGACAACCGTGCTCTAGCAAGAGAATGCAAAGATGTCAAGATCGACCGAGTCTATATTGGTTCTTGCACTGGTGGTAAGACTGAGGACTTCCTCGCTGCTGCAAAGGTGTTCTTAGCCTCGGTAAGAATCTTGAATCCTATCATGGTGTATGTACTTGTTATCTTTCAGACCTCATATCCCATGGTTACTTGACTTACTGGAAACTTTTTTCTTAAACCAGGGAAAGAAGGTTAAAGTTCCCACATTTCTTGTCCCTGCTACACAAAAGGTGATATTTAGACTAAAAATATCCCAATGTGATCACTGTGCATAGTGTAGACTTGTTCATAATTTGGAAATATTGTGAAATCTCTGCAGGTGTGGATGGACGTATATAGCCTTCCTGTACCAGGATCTGGTGGCAAAACTTGCTCCCAGATATTTGAGGAGGCTGGTTGTGATACACCAGCAAGTCCTAGCTGTGGTGCTTGTTTGGGTGGCCCTCGTGATACATATGGACGGATGAATGAACCTATGGTAAGTATCACATGCAAATCTAGAAGCATTTCTATTATTCTATATAGGTAAGGTACTTAGTACTCCGTATATACCTTGGCTGGGTAACTATGGTTCAAGTGCACAAATTAGTATGTTATGTTATCTTAACTATTGAATGATAAAGCTCTGCCTGTTACCTTAAGAAGCAAAGAACTATCGAATGATAAAATATATCTTATGCATATACAAATGTCACACTCTGACTGGCTAAGCTGATGTGCAAATTATGCTTACTTGGGTACATAATTGTACCTCCGTCTCAGTTATGTGCTAGGTTGCTGTCCTAATGTTGTTACTGAATAGTAATGGCTGGAATCACTAAACAATAATGCACCCTGTGCAGATTTTAGCAGTAGCATCTTCTTAGAGGACATTACTACTAGACCCCTCCCCCCCTCCTCTCAGGGATGCATCTATGTATTCTTTTTCCTTTCTTTCTCTCTCTCTCTCTCTCTCTCTCTCTCTCTCTCTCTCTCTCTCTCTCTCTACGTACAGATGCTATCAATGGCATTTGGAACTACAAGTATTGTAGAGATTTTTGTCATTGATTGAAGCCCTTGATTATGTGAAGGAAGACAGCAAGTGCTCTGAAATTCTAGTTTGTTGACATGATGGGCGGCTTTGATGAGTGATGAATTTAACATATCGATCTGGTAACCTGGATGTGCAGGTCTGCGTGTCCACTACGAACAGGAACTTTCCGGGCAGGATGGGCACAAGGAAGGGCAGATCTACCTGGCGTCCCCCTACACCGCCGCCGCCTCAGCCCTGACAGGTCATGTCACGGACCCCAGGGACTTCCTCATGTAACCATCTTGAAACAACAGAGTTCATGATTTAACACAGTGCCTGTACTGCTGTTTTTTTAAAAAAAAATTATAATGTACTCCTGTTTTTCGTGTTGAACCTTAGTTTAGGTGTGTCTTTTGTTGAGGAATAAACTGCATGTCGGGAGGTTCGCATGTATGGTTTTTCATTATTACAGTGTACTACCAAGAATATACTTGACTGTTACAAGGAAAATGCATTCTTGTGGTTCATACAAAAGGCAGTTCCTAGACTCCCGCCTACTTCTTACAAAAGGCCTGTTGAGAGATCTTGTGGTTGATAAACTGAATGCTTTTCTTGCAATGAATATGAGAAAGAAACTCAGCTGATCTTTTTTCATATTCTGCACGTCAATGCTCTGTACTAGGAGCGAATGTCATATTGTGAGTATTAACAATCAACCCATATAAATGACAATTTATAGCCTAGTTGGAAAGGCTGATATACACTTCATACATCATGTTACTCAGAAGAAAGGAAAACAGGTGCCTTCATCAAGGAGCAGGATCCCCAGGGGGGTTCCTGCTGAGATTTTGCAGTATGTCATGTCTTCATCGGAACCCACGTATATCTTCTGGTGTTGCCACAAGCCTAATGATACAAGATACAACCGAGATACTTTTTTTCCTCACCAATCCTTGATTATATATATACCTTTTGTTACAGTATTTGATGAGTGGTATGCAGGCCCAATCTGCCATCAATGTAAAGGAACATGGGAAAGGAAACACTTGCATTTAGTTCATAATAGGTTTGATTTAGAGCAAAAGTCACTGACAAAGTAGTAGTTTTTTGGACATTGACAATGTGCACTCATCATCTACATGACACCACTTTGATGAACAATGATCACTGATAACATATAGTAATAAGGCCAGCAAATACTAGTAAGCCAATGTTCCAAATAAACCTCGGTTCCACAAGATTACATACACAAACAACTAACACTCATTTTGATGCGCTAAGGATAGCATAAACCATATACTGTATAATTAGCTACCGTAGAATATGCAGTACCACTAAGTTGTCTGTGCATGACATATTGCACCTCCTTTATAGCAATCGGTCACCTTCAAGTTAACATAGAATCCTGAAAATATGGAACCACCTGCTGAGGATCCAATCCAGTTTCAATACAATAGATGCTGCAAATCCCACTCCAAAGTCCACACCAACGAAGAGAAACAAAACATTATCGACATTATGAGAGGAGATTTTCAGATGTGCTTCACTTGTTGGAATATCTGGAGTGCCACATTGTTTGGATAGAGGGGGGCCACATAGTCCTGCATTGCCATCAAATGAGCTCTCCTGGAACGTCGAGAATTGACGTAATTGTGGAATTCTTCCAGCCAATTTGTTATTGCTCAAATTCAAGATGCTAAGGAAGGTGAGATCAGTTAACTCTTGTGGAATCTCACCCGATTGCATGTTGGAAGACAGGTCCAGGGACTCGAGAGCAGTTATCCTACCAAGCTGGGCTGCAATTTTTCCAGTGAAGGCATTATGAGACATGCTTAGTACACGTAGTGAACGCAGATTTCCAATCGAAGTAGGAATGCTTCCTTCTAGTGCATTGTCCGATATGTCTATTGCAGTTAAGGTAGTTAAGATCCTTTCAAAGGTCATGAAAAAATCTTTGCATGATATTGTGACAGAGTCTTGGTAAAGTCCCCCAATGCGTGGATGATCTATTATCTGTCCTCTATTGTCATATTGCTTCATTGCTTCCAAATTTTCAAACCATTGCGGATGCAGTTTTCCAGAGAAATTGTTTGAGGCCAGATCAATGATTTGCAAGCTTGAGAAGTGTCCTCTATATTTTTCATCTTCAAGATGACCTATTGAACCATGGAACTTGTTGGATCTCAAGATAAGAACACGGAGATTCAAAAGGCCCCCTAGTCAGGATGGAAAAGTATCCACAATTTCATTCCTTCCAAGATCAAGAACCTCTAAGCGAGTGCAATTATAGAGTGCCCTTGAAAGATGACCTTCAATCTTATTGCCATTCAAATTTATTGTCTCTACATAACATCCTTTTGAAATATTGGAAGGTAGCATCCCTTTGAATTGATTCTCCCTCAAATTTATTATCCTCAGACTATTTTCCATCAAACATCGTGGTAATAGTCCGCTAAAGTTGTTATACGACAAGTCAAGGACTTCCACAGGTGAATGGCAAATTGAACGTGGTAAATAACCACTTATATTATTGCGTGACAACGTAAGATACATAGTGCAACTAAAGTATTCTGTGAAGTTTGGAAGCAGGGAAGAGAAACTGTTATTTGAATAATCCAAAAATTCAGCTGATTGGCATGGCATAGGAATCAACCCCTGAAGCCTATTGGAACTAAGATTGAAAAGACGCAAGGTAAGATTGACTGGGATAACATATGAATTGAGTTCCATACCAGTGAACATGTTTGTCTGCAAGACTTATCCACACGAGGTGATTCCATCTCTCCCAGATCCATCCTGGTATATCCCCGCTGATTTTATTGCTTGAAAGGTCTAGATAACCCAGGTATTTAGCATGCATTATTAACTTTGGTATTTTTGTCATATTGCAACTAGCAAGTCCAAGCTCAACAAGCTCATAGGGATAGGTAGATGAAGAATTATTAATAAATTCCCCTTCTATTACAGTCAGCTTATTGTATGATAGATATAAAGAATTGAGGTTCTCTCCCAATAGTGATGCAAGATCCACTGAGCCCATTAAGTTGTTCCCCTCAATATGCAGATACGTCAAATTCGGGAGCACCGAAAATGATTGGGGAATCTGCCCTGTCAAATTATTCATTTCCAAGTATACACTCTTCAAGCAAGAAGATGCTCCATCGAATTCATGTATGGGACCGGAAAGTTGGTTTTTTGAAAGATCTATGTAGCCTAGAGCTGGAAGAGTGAAAAGAGATGTTGGGATTTCTCCTGCACAAAGAAAATAAATTTAGTTACATTATGGATGCTACTAGATTAATAAAACTTCAATGCTACATATCCTGTACACGTGTTGAAACCGTGTAGAAACTTAAGGTAGCCAGCCTCACTTGCTACGCATGAGCCTCCGGTGACCCGCTTGGGCGGCGGCGAGGGAGGTGATGTGGGTACCAGCGCTGGGGATTGAGGTTTCCGCCCGAGCTACCCCAAGGGGGAGCAACGCGGGGGTTTGTCATACTAATTCGGTTTCCAGGTTGATAAATTCAACTGGCCTAATAAATTACATTAACTGCATCTCGTTATTTGCATCACAGGAGGAATCATTTGGATCCCCCCCCCCCCCCCCCCCCCCCCCCAGGAAAAGAACAATAGCTATACCATAACCCCTTGAATCCCTTCACTTTGCAATCTAAGGAATTACATTCTATACGCAAAACAATGAATGATGCAAATTGAAATTTATTAGTCCGACTAGTTTATCCTTCCACACTCAAACTTATAAATCTCATAAGATTTTGAACAACCAAATTTCTACATCAATGCACTGGCTCTATTAATCATATAGAAAACACACCCAAAAATAGCAATTTTAGGAGTTCCAGTTACCTAGTATGGAGCGAGCTTTTATTTACAAAAAAAGAACTATAGGTGTGAATTTATGAGCGAGTGAGCTAACCGTACTGCTGAGATGGTTTTCTTGAAGCTCCAGGTCAGTCAACTGAGTCAAATTAGCCATTGTACTTGGTATTCTGCTGCTGAGACGATTTTCTGTAAGCCATAGCTCAGTCAACTGAGTCAAATTAGCAATTGTACTTGGTATTCTGCCAGAAAGATCGTTAAAAGGTAGTAGCAGTGATTTCAGATTGTTCATTGCACCAACTTCATGTGGTATTGGCCCAGAAAGTGGACAACCTGTGATGTACAATCTTTCCAAGTTAGTCATATTCCCAAGAGCAGATGGAAGCTGCTGCCCTGCTAGAAATGTGTAGTAACCACAGCCGATTTCTAAATTTTTCAGATTTCTAATATTGGTAATTGATGATAATGTTTGCGTTGTGAAGTTGCTCTCAGAAATGACTAAACTTGTCAAGTTTATGAGATTTCCAAGGGGGAAGGTATTGTCATGGATAAGTCGCAATTGATGAAACGCAAGCTTATCATGCTCTTGATGCCTCCAAACCAAGAAAAGGGTGACTCCAACTGCCTTGGTGAATCTAGTTGTATCACGGTCAATCTGCGCAAGGATGCAAGCATACCAAACAAAGTGTGGAAATCCATGGAAATAACTTGCCATCAATTCTCAATTCTGTCAATGCCTTGAAATCGCTACAGTTGCTTGATTTAGTGACAGAGGAAAAGTTGGTCGAGTCTATCAACAGTGTTTCTAAAGAAGCTGCATTAGAAAACCATGGCAGGTGGCCTGAGAGATCTGGATTCGGGGACAAGTCGAGCACCCTTAGATTTTTTGATAGAAACGTTCCTCGGGGAAACCACCCTTGAAGATTAATACCAGACAGTTTGAGCACTCTTAAATTGGGAAAATTCATGAGGAACTCAGGAAATGGACCGGGGTGATACCGGGATTGCCGTTGAGGTTGATCACGGCTAGAGACTTCAACCTTGAGAGAGAGTTGTCAATATGACCTTGGAGGCGGGAAACCTCCAAGCTTAGAACCCGCAGATGTGGCACAGATTCAGCTAGAGCTTTGAAGCAATCTTCTGCAAATGAATATGCTGTCAGAGCAGCATCAAGATAAAGCTCTCTCAAATTGCTGAGACTCGCCACTGTAATGTCGTCGTTGAAATAGGGTACTGAGAGGGAATTCTGTGGTTCGTTAATGGCACAGTAGTCTACATCATCATCATCAGAACAAAAATAGCCATTGGAAAGATCCAAGGAGACAAGGTCTGTGAGTTTGCTATTGACAATAGGTACCTGACCGCTGATTCCTGAAGTGGAGAGGTTGAGGTGGGTAAGCGAACCGAGTCTCTCAAAACCAAGTGATGAGATGTCATAGCCTCTAAAATTGTTCATGCTGAGGTCGAGCAGCCTGAGTGAGGTGAGATTAAACAGCACGGGGTGAATTCCATTACTGGTCAAGCGATACCCACTGAGGTCCAGAGCAGTGACGACGGCATGGCCCCAGGAGGAGTTGCTGCAGCCGATGCCCTCCCAGAGACAGCAGTCTGTGCCAGCTTGCCAAGACGGAAGAGTGGTGATGGGGTCAAAGGACTGCTTCAGTTTAAGCAGAGTGTTTGCCTGATCTGGACGGCATAGCCAAGGAGCAGAGCGGTGAGTGAGGTTGGCATGCCCGTACTGAGGACGGACACCGGAGGCGGCGGCGGCGGCTTGGAGGTGGATCAGGAACTGCACGAGACAGAGCAGCAATGGCGTCCAACCAATGCAACTGGACGAAGCCATTTGCATGCTAGGCTACTGTCTGGTAAGTGGTAACACAAGGATGGATATTTCTTTATGTAATTGAAGTTGATAGTCCCTGTTCAAGTTTCTAAATCGTCGCCGATCATGGCGCGCGCATCATTACACCCACAATGACATAACACACAATATTCATGTGCGTGGTGGATCGTGAACTGAAAGCACTCCACTAGCTAGTAGTAGTGTATAACTTTCTCTTATTAGTGGGGAAACACTTGAATGCATGGCCACATTAGCTGTAAGGTGGAGACGCCTTCTGAAGTCCTAATCGGAAGGTACAGTTTAATTTGGTGATAGAAAAAAGGAATCATTAGAATTTGAATGCATCATTACGGTTTTAACTGGCTGTGAATAGTACAACATTTTAAAAGAAATCAATTCAATTGCCAAGGTTTAGTTTCGGGCACAAAGACAAATCTTTTCTTTTCTTCCTTTTGATCGAGACAGAAGAGGAACTATCATAATAATCTGTTGCCTTTTCCCCCACCCTTTTTATTGGCATAGTTGTCTCCACCTGCTTTGATGTTTTTTTTTTCAGAAAAGCTATGGCATTTGAGACGAGGTCTAGGTCAACCTAATGGTTTCAGGCCTAATTTTGACCCTAGATTAGGTCCAAGTGAGAGTAAGAAAAGAACTAAGGACACAGAGAGGCGATCAGGGCGTACCTGATACTCGAACTAGTTGGGGCAAAAAGTCGAACATCTTGCCAGCACCATCTTTACCACCTCAGGGCTACCGCACAACCGCTGCTGCATCTACCTGCAGCGGCACGCAGGCCGGCGGAGCCTACAACGGACGCACACGCCGCTGCTCCAAGCACTGGCCAGCATGGTAGGGCTCGCGCCGCCCAACAGGCAGCTAGCAGCGCGCTGCCCGGCGGCGCAGGCCAGTTTCATGGGTGTGGGGCCTGGCCTTAGCGATAGGCGTCAGGGACGCCGGCCGCGACCTCTAGCTGCTGGCATCACGAGCGAGGACCCCATCCTCGAGCGGACTCGTGCACGACCGAGCGAGAGATGCCGCACACGATTATCTTTTTACACCGGTTTTGGCCAAATCCGAGTGTAAAATTCCTAGGCTCACACCTCATCCAAACAACATTTCGAAGACTAGCCCTGTAAACAATTCCGGACTTGTAATTTACACTGGTTTTGAGCTGAAAACCGGTCTTCCAAACATGACCTCAGTTATTTCGAGACGAAAAAGTCCTCATTCCTTCCTTTGGGTAAATCGGTCATTTTTTGGGCCAGCCAGGCCCGGACCTGGGCGTGCCCACCCGCGTATTTACAGTGGAAAATAGTATTTGGGGCCGGACTCAGGCCAAGAACCTTTTTTTTTTCTTCTGGGCAGCATGATCTGTGCCCAGGCCGGCCTGTCTAGTAAGATTCGTGGTCGGGTCAAAAATCCGTTGGTCTCGGGCCAGGCCCACGAGCCACGCGGCTTAATTTGCTCAGGACGATCGACACGGTTGATGCGGAGCTGGCCCCGCCCTGTGCGATGTTTAGCCGGGGTGGACGCGCCATCGCCTCACTGTCGCCTATTGCATAGTTTTAAGTGTACTCCCTCCCGTTTGATTTTTTTTAACATAAAATTTAATCACTCTTTTTATTCAAATTTTTATTACAAGAAAATTTGACAACAAACAAATAAACAGAACCGCACAGGTATTTATTCTATTATTATTTTTTTACTATTACCTGTTAGGCCGTCCTCAGTGGGTGTTTCATGTTACAGTTTCTAACACATAATTTTTTTTGGAAACATAATTTTTTTTGGAAACAGTGCACAGTAGTTTCATGGAGATGAAATTATCTTTACTCACATGAAATTTTCATCATCTCTCTTTAATGTCTACGAAACTTTAATGAAACCCCCATTAAGATTGGCCTTACACGCCACACATATACGTAGAGGCAGCCGGTGTCGAGCAAGCAGAGATCGATTGACATGACTCCAAATAAACAAACAAACAAACAAAAGCAGCTAGCTGGCCCTGGAGCCCTGGCTAGGTAGCTAGCTAGCTGGCCCTAGTAGCAGCAAGGTAAGCTAGCCGATGGTGGGGACTTTGTTGATATTGCAGTTGTCGTCGATGAAGACGCAGACGCGCTTGGGGTCGAAGCCCGGGAGGATCGGCGCCCCCGGCGGAAATATCACCACGGCCACGTCCGGCCTGTCCTGGTGGATCGCCGATGTCGCCTGCCACGACTGGCCCAGCAGCTCCGGCCACGACGACTTCCCAGAGATCGGCGGCGGCGAAGTGCTCATCTTGCCGGCCGGCGCTGCTCGACGAGAGCTAGCTCGTTCGCTCTAGCTGATCGAGAGCGCTCAGTGTGATCTCAGACAGTCAGTGTCGTAGGTAGGTAAATTAGAATACTACCTCTAGCAACTAGCTAGGACGATACGTGTACTGTATATATAGACGTAAAGGGTAGCGGGGTACGGCCGGCCGATGGATCGATCGAGAGCGCCACGTACGTGGTTGCTGACGGCAAGCTTCGGTAAAAGTTAAACGACGATACGTCATTAATTTTGGCGCCCTAGGCGGTCTGTCGTCACACGTAAAAACTTGGAACGTGCATATATGCCTTGTTTCATCAGGAAGTTTTTTGTTTTGCTGTTAGATATGATCGAGCTCGCCTCTCTTACCTCTTACCGGTGGCCACAATGCATGTTCCCGGCCGTATATATTCCAATAATGAGACTTATGGCCGGGATACATTTATGTCCGTAGTACGTATATATGAAGCCAACAAGGTTTGATTCACATGCATATGATCCTGCTTATACGAATAGCAAAAGATAGTACTACTGTACATACAAATATATAGTAGCTAGCTACTACTCTATCCGTTTAAAATTATAGTCTGTTTAACTTATTCAAATTTTTGTGCAAAATATCACATTTTTTGTTATGGCTTACTTATTTAATGAATACTCTATAAGAATGACTTAAATTTGGCTATGTTTGCATAAATTTTTTGAATAAGACGACTGGTCAAACTTAGGGTCAAAAAAGTCAAACGAATTATAATTTAAAATGGAGGGAGTATATAGAATCTTACCATACTAAGTGCATGTTTATTTGGATCCTCCCCTCTAAACTTTAGAGGTAAAGCTTTAAACAAGTGATCTAAAGTTAGATATAAACTTTACCCCACCAGCTCATATTAGAGCTTTAGACATAAAAAATAAACTAAAGTGCTCTAACAATCCTAAGTACATAGCTAGTGCCTCGTAAAAATTATGGGTTTAGAGAAAATAAAACGACTTATATTTTGAGATGAATGGAGTGTCCTGTCATCCTACTACACCAAAACAACTACTATATATGAAGCCAACAAGACAATAAAATAAGAAATGATTCTATCTAGGATCACAACACTTACAAGACAAAAAAATTCATTGCAAAAGGACTACGGAAACATCCTCTATCAATTTATGAAAGAAAAAAAAACATAGATCTATGACGGCCACTGTAACACCCTAAAATTTGAAATAGAAATTAGATTTGAATTTAAATTAAATTTGATTTATTTCAAACAATTTTGTGATCATAGAATTAAATAAAGAAAATAATAAAACAAATCTCATGTTAGGGTCCAACATGTTTGTGCATTTCATGCCTCTGCATATTTCTCTTGTATTGATTGGTTTTCAAAACTCAAAGAAATATTTCAAAACCCTTTAGAAAATCAGTTTGGAAAATGTTTGAAAAAGGAAAATATAAAAAGAAAACCCTTTTTCCTTTTTTCTCTCCCTCCTATTCCTCCTTTCTGGCCCAGCATTGCAGCCCGACCTGATCCCCCTCTCCCGCTCCCCGTGTGGGCCGACCTCCCTCACTCGCGGCCCAGCTCGCCCCGCAGGCCCGCGTAGCCACCGCCTCTCCCCTTTCTCTCTCTGATCACGCGGCCCCGCACGTCAGCGCCTCCTTCCTCTAGCCGAGTCCGCTCCGGACTCTGCTCCGCCGCCAAACCCCGCAACCGCCGCGCGCGTTCCCTGCTCTCGGCTCCGCGTGGGACTCCCCCTCGGCCCCCTTTAAATAGGAACCGACCCCGCACCGCCTCCCCATCCCCTCGTCCTCGCTTCGCCTAGCCCTAGCCAGCAGCAGCGCCGCCCGGAGCCGCCATTGCCGCCGCTCACCGCCGAACCGTCGCATCACCGCTCCTGCCACCGTAAACCCTCTTTGAGCGTCGCTTTGGCTTCGCGAAGTCCCCAGAACCCTTCTCCTCTCTTCTTCTTTTTCAATTTTGCTCACCCGAGCTCGTCGTCGTGTTGCAGGGAGCACCGAGCCCCTGCTTTGCGTCGTCGGCTATCCATCGTCATCCCCGAGCGCAGCCGAAGCCTAGGTGAGTTCGTGGCTCCGTCCTCTTGCTCCTCAACCCGTTCCCGTGCGAAACCGAGCACCAGAGCCTCGGGACCCTTTGCGCTGGCGAGCACAGGCCCTGTCCGGCCATGGCTGCCGCCGTGCGCCCTTCTGCTCCGGTGGGAGAACCACCGCATCCCCCCCCCATCTAATCTGAGCCATCGGCTTCAGATCCAACGGATCAGATCCACCGATACCCCTTCGCGCGTCACTTTTGCTAAAGAAACCCTCGGGTTTTTGGCCCTCAACCCGCAGTCCTATGGCGCCCCTCAGCTCTACGCTTCTCCCTCTGAAAAGCGTATTCCTTTTTAGATATGTTTTTATTTCAAAATTAAATGAAAATCTCTATTTTCAGATTTGCCACTGATCTTTAAATGCTAATAACTTGCTCGTTTTTAATCCAAATCGATCCGTTCAAGTTGCGTTAGATTCATAATTTTATGCTCTATCCAGCAGTATAGATTTCACCTATGTTAATCACTTTTGAAAATAAAATTTTAGATTAATTCTTTTAATCCTTTAATCTTGCTCTTTAAAATCTTGTTTAATCTATAGTTTATTCGTTTTAGATCCGTTTAGCATGTTTTTCGCGTCTTTGTGATCGTAGTATAGTATAGATCTGTTTTAAAACCTTTTCATAACCTCTTTATTGTTTATGGTGTAATGTTCTAATTATATCTTGGTTGCTTCGTGTATGATTGTTCGGATGATTGCGTGGTGATGTTGATCGAGTACAGTCGGTTAGTTCTTCGGTGTTCCAGAGTTCTTTGCAGCAGATCAGGACCACCAGGAGCTTTGTGATCAAGGCAAGTTTAACATGGGATCATCCTTGTTACCTATTCACCTTAATTCACCTAGTCATGATTGCATGTGTCTCAATTGATTCCTATTTAGATCTTTACCATAGCTTGTTACCTTGTACCTTGTCACCTTGGGTTACTATTGCATATGGGTAGGTCTGCTATGCTTTATGAATTATGAGAAGAATCTTGACTAATGATATATGCAACAAAGAGATAAAATTGGTTTTTATAGCAACATGGAATAGGACCACACTGTAGGGTAAAAGCTAGGACTTAAATGCAACCATGAGCGCTATATGGCTCTGGCTTTAGTTAAGTATGAAGTTTGGACTAGCATGCTTGTGGTTCGTGAAAGACACCTTTGCCGAGCTGGTTATGGGGTATAGCTTGTGTGGGGACCGCTGCGGGTGGTACCACCGGGGGTCCCATACACCCCTTTGCATTGGGTCCGTAGGGTCTACTACTTGCTAGAAAGACTTTTTGAAAGACTTCATAGTGTACCCTGCCCACTCACCTTGGCAGTGTTTTGGGAGTTGCAAACCTGGGCATATGGGCAGCACGGCTTGTGGGTAAAGTGCGTAACCTCTGCAGAGTGTAAATCTATTATGATAGCCGTGCTCACGGTCACGAGCGGCCTGGAAAACTCACAGTATAGATGATCATGTTGTTTAATTGTTAATGTTGATTATTAATCTTATCATGTGGTTATTAATTGGGTTTTGCATAACTAAAGCTAAGTGTTGGTAAAACTTGACCAAGCTAAAAGCAACCGCAGTTCAGAAAGTGTCAGCCTTTGAGCTTCATAGCCCTATGTTACTCTTGCTGAGTACTTTAAGTGCTCACCCTTACTTTAACATCCTCATCAGATGGCTATGAAGACTACCGTGAGGAGTACTAGGCTAGTGGTCAACCAGTCGACGTTCCCTGTGAAGTGGAGCTTCGTCGCGAGAGTTATCTTTATTTCCGCTGTTATGTTTAAGAATATTATTCGTTATGTAAAAAGCACTCAGTGATGATACTATTTAAAGATTTGTCGGCTTATGTGTGTGATTGATCTCTGGGCACACATGAGTTATTCGCATTCAATTTTATTCTTAAAATTGGGTGTGACAGCCACCAAATATATCTTATACTAAAGTGTAGAACTAGCTAGTCAAGAGAACTTAATAAAAAAAATACTTTTGCTATTTTATGATTTACTATGATTTTACACATAATTCACAAGTTTGTTGTTTTACCAGAAAAAGAGAAAAACAAAAAAAGAAAAGAAAAGAAAAGGGGTCAGCACTTGGGGCACGGCTCGGCCCAGTCCACTGCAAAAAAGGCCCACGTGGATTCCAGCCGAGCTGCAGGCCCAACGTGGACATTACCATAAACACGTACGTAACTGCAGACGCAGTATATATAGACATAATTTTTTTTGTCTGGCCATGCATGTGTACGTGTAAATCCATATATATGACGTATGCATGGTGTGCCTTATTAGCTGCATGGTTTTGTACGTGAGCGACGGGCGACTGACTACACGATGTGGTACAGACTCTGTACGTGATGCCCGCTCGCGTTTATATATATATATATATGCCACTTCGATCTCAGCAGCACGACAAGCGCGCAGCTAGCTCTTCTTCTTCTTCTTCTTCTTCTTCTTCACCGGAGAGATAATTGACATGTTCGTTTGGCAGGATTATGCACTGTTCTGGTAAAATTATTCACTGATGGCTGATTTCTTATGAAAGAAAAACACTGTTCCGGCTGGATTTAAGCCGGCTGAAAAAACCAAGCGAACAGATTGAATATATATATATATCGATCGAGAGAAGCCAGGGCTGGTGATAACGGACTGGCCACAGCTGGTGGGGCAGACATACTTCCAAGCGTGCACGCAAATCACGACCGACCGCCCAGACGTGATCATATTCGACCTCGCGCCGAACGATGACGTTCCGGATGATTGGCCGAGCAACCAAACGCGCGTCTGCGTCAGGTTCGACGGCACCCCACTAGTACAGAACCGGGTTTTAACCCCGGTCTGTAAGGGCCTTTAGCCCCGGTGCCTGAACCGGGGATAAAGATTCGGAACAGGTCCGGGGCTAAAACTCGACCTTTAGCCTCGGTTGATAATACCAACCGGAGCTAAAGGGTGTGCTAGGTGGCGCAGGCGGGCCACTCGTGGCAGCACCCTTCCAACCGGGGCTAAAGACCCTTTTTTTTTCTTCTGATTTTGGTATTTCTTATTTTGGTTTTCCAATTAGATTAGGTATTCAAATATGTGTATTCTACGCTTCTAATACATGTATTCGCTGCTAATACATTTATTCACGCACTTATAAGTCACTTTCAAACATTAAACACAAATAAACTATGAAACTCTATAAGTATAATATATATATACACATAAAATTTACATCATTATTCATTGTTACTTGACTTAAGACACGAACGCTCTCGCCACTTAAATATCATACACATGTTCGTCTTGATTTGGCTTGAGTGGGATGGCCAGGTCGTAATAGAAGTCGCCTCCAGGTTTGACCACTTTTTGAAGAAAAATCCCAGCAAATGACTCTTGAATTCCTTTGAGGCGGTCTTTTTTCAACACTTGTTGCTGCAACCATAGCGTCTTCAATTTGCATTATAAAGAAACAAGTGTTAATATACATAAAATTAAGTTAATAGCAACAAATAAATAAAATGGATGTATATATATAACACATCACATACTTTTAGATTCTCTGTAAGATTTTCTTGCATACACCATGAGGTACTCGCAAACGTAGTATCCACACAGATTATTGCCTTGTGGCTGTCTTAGAATCCACTGTAAGATATGAAAAGATTACCATCATCATCATACGCATATGTTAAAACATGATAAGGTAACAAATTACGAGAGCTAGTAGAACTTATAGATAACATACGAGGACCCTATAGTGTCTCTTCTAGTTCCGGACGGTGTTTCGGCACGAACCAAGTCCAAACCCTGCTCAATAATTGGATCATTAGTTAATTAACCTTGCAGTGTAGTTAAAGAGCAGGAATCCATATTTAAAGATCAAAGTTACCCCTTGATAATGTCTATCATAACTTGGTAATCTCCCGGTGGTTTTCTCAATGAGTCAAAGATTATATATGCACTTCTTATCATATCGATGACTATGAGTATCTAGTCAAAACTGCATTTGTTTATAGATTCAACATATATATCTTTATGCTGAATTGAGTAATAAGTAAGACAAATTGTGCAAACGATAACAACACTCACCCAAAGTTGTAGGGGAAGAGTATATATTGTCTGGTCTTTTGGTTGACGAAGAACCTCCGTAAATTCCGCTCCGTTTGAGGTATCCATTGATCGCGGGAGTGTTTGGATCCGAGAATATGATTGATGGATCAATGAAACCAATTTTCGTGTCTCCCTTACGTTTGAGCATTAACATCAAGAATCTGCATATATATATGTTTGAGGATAGTTAGTTTACTATACATATACATATGCTATAGTCCGATTACTAAAAGAAATGATCACTTATAGACAGTAGCAACTCATCAGAGATTTGTCTAGAGCGTCCATGTGGCATAGTTGGTGGAGCTCACTATACGGAACAAATATAAGGTCATCGCCCCGGAAGTAATGTTCTTGTCTAATTCTGACGCAAATGCATTCGTCATCTGGGTTTTTGGTACATGCCTCCATGTACCATGAGTTTAACTTACGCATTTGCGTACCAAGATCCCTGAGGGCCGATGGGTTGTACAGACTTCTGCCACGTACATAACTTCTCTTGAACTCATCGACTACAGTGGCATTTGCGATGAGTGCATTTCCGTAAAATTCATTCACAGTTATATTAGCTCCTTTCAAGAAATCTTCTAGACCATCATAATTGAACTTGGGGCCACTATAGTCTTCTAGCACGCTCATGTTTGAATCATATTCATTCCCAACAACTAGCGGGGGCACTGATTGCTTCGATTGTTCCCCGAGCTTGGGACACCCTTTCCTGCTCTTTTCTTCTCGATAATTATCTTTTCAAGAGTGCGGTCATAGTTCGATATTGGAGATTTCTTCTGAGCATCACGTAGCTTTCTCTTCTTTTCTTCCAACTTCTGCCTTAGAATTGACTGAGGTACGAAGAGCGGCTGTGCAGCTTCTTTCTTTGTTTTATCATCGTCTTTAAATTTCTAGAATTGTGCGGCAACATCGGTCTTTATTGAAGCCGATATTTCTTCTTCAGTCCTCTTAGACGGAAGTTTCTGAGGAATCTTAATAATAACTTTCCTTGTAGCTTGCCTCTTTGTTTTTGGTTGGGCGGCCGACACCTTTGCTTTTGTGGCGGTCCTCTTCTTTGGCGATGGGGTGGCAGGTGTCGGCGTTGGAGACCGTCGTGGAGGCGATGGGGCCGGTGTCGGCGTTGGAGAACGTCGTGGAGATTCTGGGGCCGGTGTCGACGTTGGAGAACATTGTGGAGGTTCTGGGGAGGAAACACTGTCGTGCATTTCACCATCATCATCCCTCGCAACACTATGACCAACAGGTGATGAATGTTGACTTAGGTCTCTGGGATGAGGAGGAGGAGGCAGCGACGGTACAATAGGAGGTGATGCCCCAGGAAAAATAATATAGCGCTTGCACCAACAAATAAATGTCTTCTCCGCTTGTCCTAAAGTAGTCTCCCCATCACCTCCTTCAATGTCAAGCGGAACATCGCGATGACCTTTTTCAACTCTATCCACCGAGACGCGAGCATATCCAGCTGGTACTTTTGACCTATGGCATATTGGTGTCTTCGTAGGGTTGATAGGAGATACAATACCAGTAGCCACCATGATTGTGGTAGCCCCCTCTGGAATGTGCAGCTCACATGGTGTATTTGGTTCTGTGATGTCATCCACGGGGAAGCGTAGCTTTGCGTCATCACCAGGTTGAGGCACTTCCGTGGAAGCACAACTGCTTTTCAACTAAGCTGATGGGCTGATGTTGACTTGCGGTACTGATCGAGTACTTTGCATTCGGCTCATTGCTAACTCCACTTGCTTTTTGATTTCCTCGGCCATTCTCGCTTTAAGTTTCTCTTCTCGCTCTTTTGCTTGAATAGCTGCTTCGCGTGCTTCACTAAGCATTTGCGACATGCTAAGTTTCATAGCTTCCTCCTCTTTCTTCTTTCTGTGGCGGCTTCTATATGTATCTTTGTCTTGAGGGAAGGCATGCTTTCACGGCACCGCGCCATGACCTCTCGTTCGCCCACCGTGTTCCGTAGTCCCCAGGGCATATGTCAGCTCATCCTTATCTCTATCTGGTGACCATACTCCTTGGTCCCTCAAAGCTTTAGCTTCAACCAGTTTCCTTGCTGCTTCTGTGAGTCCTTCGGTATATGTTAATCTCCCGGTTTGAGGGTCCCTGCCTCCCCCGTGACCAAAAAACCACCACTTACTGCGCTCAGCCCAGTCATTTGCTTCTGGTTGGATTCCCCTAACTTGAAGGTCCTCTTCTTCCTTTTCCCACTTAGGAATGACAGTCTTGTAGCCACCTGATCCTATGTGATGATGGTATTGCTTTTCTCGGGCATTCTATTAGTTCAGTTGCGCTCGTGCTTCGCCCTCTTCGGATGTCTTGAAAGATACAAAGTCATCCCAAAACGGTCTCAACTTGACGTAGGCCTTATTATTGAAATCTGGAGTAAGGTTCTTCTTGATAAAATCATTATGCAATTTCTTCTTCCAGGCCTAGAAATATGTTGCCATCCTCTTTATAGCCCAGCCCCTAACTCTCCCCCTTCAAAGCTTCATCTTCTGTATCCAGCGAGAAATATTGAAGGACTTCTTGCCAAATTAGTTCCTTGTCACGATCAGAAACAAAACTAATGTCAGGACGTCCTTTCCTTGGCCGCCATTCACGAGCACTGATCGGAAGCATTATCCTTTACAAGGTAACCACAGTTGGTGGCAAATCTATGTGCATGTGGTCCAAGTACTGCCCCTGTTTCCTCATCGAATTCCGTGATAATGTACCAACCCTCCAATGGCTTCTTCGGGCCTCGTAACATTTTTTCTCTTCCCCGTAGTTGTCGTTGATGCAGACGGCTATGTATGTAGACACACAAAACTTATAAATATAATTATACAGCTGTAAGTATACACAAGAGATTGTAGACATATATATATAATATACCTCAGCAACATTGTCTTGCGCGATATTTTCTTGCTCAACATCTAGCGCAAAGTACTGACTTCCGTCATCTACTACTTGATTAGTACCATCGTTGATCATTGAAAACAATAAAGCCTCCATGTCGTCATTCGGGTCGTCCATATCTATATATATCAAATCATATATATACATGTTTATTACTAGAAATAATGGAAGATCAATATTTCTCTAGAGTAGACACTTATGATGTATATATATAGGGTTTAGAAACTTATGGGTTTAGGGTAGACACTAAGTGTGTGTGTGTGTAATAAAAGTGTTTAGGGTATAGGGTACTTAGTGTGTGTAAGTTTGTACACTTTCTTAGAGTAACCAAAGGGTAGACACTTAGTGTAGGCACTAGGGGTACACACTTATGGTTTAGGGTAGACACTTAGAGTTAGGCACACACTAGGGGTAGACACTTAGGATAAAGGGTAGACATCACTTAGGGTGTAGGGTTTAGGGTAGACACTTTGGGTAGACACTTAGGATGTATATCTCTAGTGTGTGTGTGTAATAAAAGTGTTTAGGGTTTAGGGTACACACTTATGATGTATATCTATAGGGTTTAGAAACTTAGGGGTTTAGACACTTAGTGTGTGTGTGTGTGTGTGTGTGTGTGTGTTTGTATGTGTGTGTGTCTGTGATTGTGTGTGTGTGTGTGCAAACCGGCCCTAAACAAGTGTGTGTGTAAACCCTAAACAAGTGTGTGTGTGTAAACCTAAACAAGTGTGTAACACTTAGGGTAGACACATATATATCAATTCGACACTTATGGTAATAATTTGCTAAAAAAGGGTACACACTTAATATATATATATATATATATATATATAATGGAAAGGTGTGACCCTTTTAGTTTTCTAATAATGGAAAGTGTGTAACAAAGTGTGTGTATGTGTGTAAACCCTAAACAAGTGTGTGTAACAAAGTGTGAGTATAAATAAAAGGGTTTAGAGTAACCAAAAGGGTTTAGGGTAGACACTTAGGGTTTACATATGTATATCTATATATATAGCAATAATGGAAGATATACATATATATATCAAATCATATATAGAAATCCATATATACATCAAAAGCATGAATGTGGTACACATAATACATTACTAAAACTAAATCAATTTCCTAAAACTAAATTATATTACTAACATATATCAATTTCCTAAAACTAAAATATATTACTAACATCAATCAATTTCATAAAACTAGAATATATTACTAACATAAATCAATTTCATAAAACTAGAATATATTTCTAACATCAATCAATTTCCTAAATCAATTTAATAAAACTAGAATATATATTACTTCTTCCTTCTTTCTCCTTCTCTTTCTCCTTTACAAACCTTTAGCCTACAAAATATTTTAGACAAATGTTAGTTTAGTTTGTGAAAAAAGCAACATAAATATAGTTGATTCAATTTCTATATTTCTTTTTTAAACACCTTTTCTCCTCTCCTTCTCCCCCCTCCCTTTTCCTCTTCTTTCTGCTGTCTTCTTTCTCTTCTTTCTTCTTCTTTTTTCTTCTTTGCTCTTCTCTTTCTTCCCCGGCGGCCGACGACACACCAAAAAATGTCGCGGCGGAGATCGAGCGGGCATCAAAGTCGGAGATCGAGCGGGGACGAAGCCACGACGGCCGGAGATGGAGCGAGATCGAGCGGGGACGAATTACGGTCGGCGGCCGGAGATGGAGCGAAGATCGAGCGGCGGCCGGAGAGCGAGCGCGCGGGCGGGCGGCGGCGGTGCTTTTCTTTCCCCGCCGGAGCGCGCGTGGCCGGCGTGTGGAGGATAGGAGAGGCGGCGGTCGGGCCGAGGAGAGGAGGTGGCGGGCCGAGGCGAAGAGGCGGTCGACGTGCGGATGGGGGCCGGCGTGCCGTGCGGGGGCGGTGGATGTAACAGAACCGCCCAAATTACAAAAACTTAAGTCCAAAAATCATCGCCAACACGACAACCTTCGTCCTCAGGCTTTCATAATCCCGGTAGTCCGCCGAGTGTCCCGAAAGACCTCGTCAATTAACGTCACACCCGAGAATCGTTAGATCAAGTAAATACAAATCACTAAGCTCAGAGTTTGCAGCGGAATAAAATCACATTTGAGTTTACAAATAATAATACAAGTTTAAGTTCAAAAACCCTTTTTGTAAAAGAACATAGCTTTGAAATCATTGTAATAGTATAACTGGAAATACATTGCTAGCTTTAGTGTCATCCTCCAACAACAGCATAGAGAGAAGAGATAATATAGAATCACCGTGCCCACCGGTGGTTAGCCACACCTTCAGCAGCATGAGACCTTCACCTGCAACAAGGTGGGATAAACCCTGAGTACTCGAATGTACTCAGCTAGACTTACCCGTCATAAACCAGAAATAAATGACACCAAGGATTATGTAGGCTTTATGGTGGTAGAGTAGCTTGGACTCTCTTTTGCATAAAAGAATTATTGCAACTTATAAGTACTTCACTAGAGCTCTGCCATATTTTAGTAATAATTACCTGATATCTAGATTAGCACCTGTACTAAGCAATACACTTGATTAACAAGCAATAGTAACCAGTTCACCCTTCTGGTCCATCATATCATTTTCATCGTAACCATTCAAGTAGATTATTGTTCCCATGCAAGTGTAACAATTGTCAAGTTCACACTAACAGGGAGAGACCGCGATTCGAATCGAATTCCTATCCAGCGGGAGGGTTTATTCCTCACCCAAACCTCGCAGTCCCTGTACCAAGGGACGCGACAGTCGCCTAGTCTACCATTCAAACCAAGGTCGATTCAGAATTATACTCAACAAGCCCAAGGACCGTCCGACACCCCGTACGTCCAGCCTAGTGATCAACTAGCTGGCCTCGGCCTTACACTCCGCGTCCTCGTCACCCCGCAACAGCTTGCGATTCGCTTCGTCCTTGGTTCGGCCTGTAGGTAGGTTTCGTGGCTCGAACGAGTTATCTTGCTGGCTAAAGGTTGAGGCATGTGTTCAACATGACAAGAGGGACACCACCCAATTGGCCCGCCAAAAGGCAGACACATACGCAAAATACCGGCCTAGGGCGCACAGTTTACCTAGATTTTGCCAGTATCAGACGTACGGACAATTTACCAACCTTTCCGGTTGCCTTTCCATTCATGATATCTTTCGTACCCTCGCCTTCGCCACGTAGAGCAATACATGACTTGTGTTACCGAGGAAGTCATATTTAATTAGCAAGGCTAAGCATCTATCTTTGCTATGCTAACAGGTTAACAAGGATATAAGGATATCAAAAACAAGGAGGGTGGTATGCAACAATTAGGTTCACCCAACTCCTATACTTAATGCAATAACATAGTATAACATAGTAAGTTAATATCATAAGGTACGGTTAAAATGCACCGGGGCTTGCCTGGGACCAACACTAGGTCAGTGTTCGTTAGAGGTCACTCGCTTGGTGAGCACCGTCGAAGACACTTCCATCTTCGGACTTCGTCCATCAACACCATCTTCGGGTTAGCTCCAAACGTCACGTCCTTCACGTATGTACTTATCATACCTAAATGAAATGCCGATGCATGTGCATGAATGCGAGGAATTGGTAACACAAGATACAATTACACCCATTCAAGATAAGCACAAGATCATGCAACACATACATACACACTTAAAGCTATTCAACTAGTTACTTAGAACTATTTAGTTAATTATCACCCAACTTAACATAGAAGATAAAAAGCACATCAAGCAGGATATACTATTCAATTCAACTCAAATCATGTCAAGTATTCATACAACGAGTTTACTTAATAGATTAAACTAGCAAGAACAAGTTAAAGTAATTAACTTACACATGCAAGTTTGGGACACCAACATGCAGTCACGGTTTTAATCATAACTGAGTTATGTTAATCTAACAAACATAATATTTGGAAAGCTAATTAAGTTGTCTACAACTTACTTTTAAACATGCAAGGATGATTTGATAGTTCAACAACTCGAGATAAAAGAGGAATGCATCTCTGTCCTGAAAGAGGACAGATTTGACACCCCTGCTTCAAACAGCTATAACTCAAGATTTACAACTCCTAAAAATATGAATCAAGACAATCTGGAAATCTTATGAAAATTTATACAATTGATTCCACACCAGTAAATCATGATTCATAATTTAAGTTAGTCTAAAAGCACATATAAACAGATCTGTCTAGGAAGATGGCAGATTCAACTTTCCAAATTAGAAACTGCATATCTCCCAAACTAATGAGGATATGGCCACCAAAATTTAACAAAAGATATATAATAATATTATCTACAACTTTGGTATTCATCATACCAACATAAAACCACATTTAATCCACGGTATAATTTATTTACTAAACACTATGCATGCAGCCATAACAACAATATAACAAACTTGATATTTTTCTAACTCATAAACCACTAAACAAACAGCCATGAGATTTTAACCCAACATCATTCATCATATAAGGAACACATCATATTTATTTCATTATTTTTGGAGCACTCCTTAACGGCAACAAATATTTAATCTACACAATGAGGCTTCCAAAACAGTCATCACAAAAGCATTTTTATCGCAATCAAAACAAACTGAAACCTAACATGCAATTGATCTAATGCGTATAGAATTTCATAAGGATTCCGACAAGTCCTAAATCGCATCCATGCGACTTTTCTACGATTTTATATGTATGTTCAAAGATCGCTGCACAGAAAACCAATTAATTTCGGGAATATAAACTTTTGCATACCAAACCCTAGGATCCTGCAGAAATAATTAAGCACATAAATGTAAATATATGAGTCATGCGATTCTTGCAAATAAACCCAGAGAAGAGCTTCTGCTCGCAGATCGGGGCTTCTTCTTCCTCTGAACAGAGAAACGATGGCGACGACGGCGAAACACGGCGGTCGAGGATAGAGCTGAGGCGTCCGGGACGGGGGACGACGGCCTGCTCGGCCCAGCCAGGCACGCCGGGCAGCAGCGCCCTGTTGCTGGCGAGCAGCGGCAGCAGTGAGCCGCTCGGCTCCTGCTCGTCCGAGAGCCAGACGGCGGGAGCGGGGCCGACCAAGGCAGCGGCACGGTCGGTGGAGGCGCGCAGGGCCTCGGCGGGCGCGTGCTCCCAGCGGGGCGAGCAGCGCCGAGGGCGCTCGCGCGAGAGCGGGCCCGGGCGGACGCACGGCGTCGGGCGCCAGGGACGCTCGCGCAGGGGCGAGGCCGGTGGAGGCAGGGCGACGGCGGTCCGGCAGGGCAGAAGCGACGCAGGGAGAGGAGCTCCGGCCTCTCAGCCATGGAAGCGAGAGAGAGGAGCAGGAGAGGGAGCTCGATGGAGAGGAGACCGAGAGAGAGGGAGAGAGCGAGAGGATGGAGACGCTTGGCAGAAATTGCCGAGGGAATAGAAGAGCGGCTGATTTTATCCTCTCCTTCCCCACCATTTCCATTAATTTCCACTGCCCCACTGGAATTAATTACGAAATCGCCATTGTAAAATTGGCTTCGCATTTTTCCGCTTTTTAAATCGTTCGTCCGATCGCGAATCCGTAGGTACCGATGCGAAGGTCTCGACGAATAGAGCAATTCGCTTTAAACGCCACAGTCAAATTCCAAACGGTTTGCGAATTACGAGTTTTCAGAGAAAATCTCGCGGGTACCGAAAACTGGCAATCCAACGATCTTCAGGCATCTATTTCACTATTTTCGGCTCTGATTCAGGTCTCGGCGGTTGAACGAGTTTTGTTCGCCTCGATCCGATCTATAACTTATCTTCACGTTGCGTCGACATGCGAGATCTCCAAAATGTCGGTCAACACCGGTCAAAAATGTCGTCGGTTGCGCTCGGGTTAGGGCTCGGAATATTTTCCGGACATTTTCTCTGTTTCCGGGCAACACGAACCTTTCACGACTTTTGTTGCAGAGTTCAACTGGAGTATTCCGGACAAGTCGGAGGACTTGGTTGAACTCGTATAATTATTTCCTTTTTATAAAATAAACCGGGTAATTATAAAAGTCGTCATGTGACGTTTTAATTCCAAAGTTTATGAAACTTTCCCAATAGTTCATATAGATGGAAATAGATATAAGGCATGTAGAATAAATACCTTATCATAATTTTTGATATATGAACTATAGTCTCCGATTATCGGTTGATCCGATATAATTAGGTTTAATCACTTTTTAGCCCGTGATTAACACCGAGGGTGTTACAGTGGAGACGGCAATGGCGTGGCGCGGCGGCGCGATCGATCTCCTCGCTCGGACAGAAACACAGTTGGGAGGAAGAGAGGCACAGCCGATACGCTTATATAGGAAGGCCACCTTTAGGCGCCAAACGAAATTTAGTGGGCTGTTTTAGATGTTTTGGTATTGTATATAGTTTAATATCTATATAAATTGTTCTAGTTCTTGTTAATTACATAATAAATTAAATACATGTCACAAAATTTTTAAAAAATAACCATTAAATTTCTTTTTGCTTTATTATACACTAGAAAAATGTATAACATAAAATCTTTTACCTTTTTATAATATCAAATATAAATGTAACTAACCATTAGAATTTGGTTAATGCAAAAGTATATTGTTCAATTAAAAAAATAAAATTCTTGGTTACCAACAGGAAATTAGTTTATGCATTATTTTAACGTTAAACTATTTGTGTTTCATCATTCATTGTCCAATTATACGACCTTTAAGTGTACCCTTAAATAGAAAATTGTTAATGAGACACTAAATGACCCTATATGAAAAACTTTTGAATACAAAGGTTTTATAACTCATCAAGATGATTTATTTTAGAACTAAACTTTTTCACTGACAAATGTAGATCTTCATTAGTCACTAAATGACTACAAAAGAAGTATTAGTAAACATTAATTTGACTACAAATGTAGATCTTTATTTATTTGACCAAAATGCCCAATACATATGTCACTTGATCGACATCACACTGCTAAGCTAGCTACATCAAGCGGGCACATTAGTGATCTTCTTCTTGACATATGTCCCTTGGTCATGATCATGTCGTAACCATGGAGTGTCCTCGGCATGTAGAATTATGCTTGGGTCTTTGGTCACATTGAATGGCGCAATTCGGTCATCCCTTTCGTAAAGTTTTGACATGTCTGAGTTGTCCTCAATTTCCAAAATATTTCTTTTCCCTAAAAGAACTATGTGACGCTTGGGCTCATTGATGCTTGATTTGTCATCGTTTTTTCCTTTCTTTGGTTTTGTAGAAATGTCTTTTACATAGAACACCTGATTCACATCAGCAGCAAGGACGAATGGTTCGTCTTTGTACCCAATAGTGTCGAGGTCCACTGTTGTCATCCCATAATCCTTGTCAATTGTTACCCCAGCTCCGGTCATCTTCACCCATTGACACTTAAACAAAGGGACTTTAAAATTAGGTGCATAGTATACTTCCCAAATCTCAACTATGCGGCTATAATATGTTTGCATTTTTCCATTTGGGTCAATGGCATCTACGCGGACACCACTGTTTTGGTTGGTGCTCCTTTTATCTTGGTCTACCGTGTAAAATATATTTCCATTTATCTCGTAGGCTTTGTACGTGAGGATGTGTCATGATGGTTGTCTAGCCAAGAAATACAGTTGGTCATCAATACTGTCATCACCACATTTTTTGCGCAACCAATCGCCGAAAGTTTTCATGTGTTCACGCATAATCCAAGCTTCATTCTTCCCTGAAAACTCGGATCGTAGGAACTTCTTGTGTACCTCGACATACGGCTCCACCACGGAGGAGTTTTGAAGAACTGTGTAGTGTGTTTTGTTGAAATAATCATCCCCCGTACTGATATATGTTTTCTTCCCTAGTGTTCCTTTCCCACTAAGTCTCCCCTCGTGTCTTGATTCAGGAACACCAATTGGGTCAAGGTCGGGAATATAGTCAACACAGAACTCAATGACCTCCTCTGTCCCGTAGCCCTTGGTGATGTTTCCTTCTGGGCGAGCACGTTGGTGAACATATTTTTTCAGGACTCCCATGAACCTTTCAAAGGGGAACATGTTGTGTAGGAACACAGGACCGAGAATACTAATCTCCTTGATCAGGTGAACTAGGAGGTGTTCCATGATATTAAAGAAGGATGGAGGGAAAACCAACTCAAAGCTGACAAGGTACTGCACCACATCGTTCTGTAAAGCAGCTAGTTCCATTGGATCGATTGCCTTCTAAGAAATTGCATTGAGGAATACACATAGCTTCACAGTGGCTAGACGTAAATGTGGAGGTAGAATTCCTCTTAACGCAACCGGAAGCAATTGCGTCATAAGCATGTGGCAGTCATGAGACTTTAAGTTTAGGAATTGTTTCTCTGACACATTTATTATATTCTTTATATTGGAGGAAAATCCAGATGGGACCTTGATGCTGCTTAGACATTCAAACATGCTTTCTTTCTCTTCTTTTCTAAGAGTGTAGCTAGCAGGCTTTAAATAATGGCGTCCATCTTCTGTCTTCTTTGGATGCAGGTTGTCTCGTTCTTTCATGTCTTGCAAGTCCTGTCGTGCTTCAAGTGTATCTTTGCCTTTTCCATACACACCCATGAATCCTAGTAGGTTCACACAAATATTCTTTGTCAAGTGCATCACGTCGATCGCGTGGCGGACCTCTAGGACATGCCAATAGGGTAGTTCTCAAAATATGGACTTCTTCTTCCACATGGGTGCGCATCCATTAGCATGTTTTGGAACTGGTACGACCCCTTCTCCCTTTCCAAAGACTACTTGCACAGCCTTGACCATATCAAGTACCTCCTCTCCAGTTTGGTTATCATGCTTGGTTCGTTTCACTTCTTCTTTACAATGCTTTCCTTTTTTCCTGGCTTGGTGATTCTTAGGAAGAAAACGACGATGCCCAAAGTACACGACATTTCGACATTTTTTTCAGATATACACAGTCAAGGTCATCAAAATAGTGTGTGCATGCATTATATCCCTTGTTTGTTTGTCCTGAAAGATTACTTAGGGCAGGTCAATCATTGATTGTTACGTACAACAATGCTGTCAGGTCGAAATGTTCCTGTTTGTACTCATCCCACACATGTACACCTGGTTTGCTCCATAAAAGCAGGAGTTCCTCAACTAAGGGCCTCAGGAAGACATCGATGTCATTGTCAGGTTGCTTCGGGCCTTGGTGGAAGGTTGTAGATACATAGAGTAATAGGCCAAGTGTTATGACTACTGCTCGGCTCACTAAAAGAATTCATACCATCCGTGCTCAAACTGAACCTTAAGTTTCTTGCGTCTTCTGCAAACTCCGGGAATTCTCTGTCAATTGCTCTCCACTGGGACCCATCAGCAGGGTGTCTCAACATGTTGTCTGTCTTACGGTCTTTTTTGTGCCATCGCAACAACTTTGCATGGTCCTTGTCTCTGAACAGATGTTTCAGGCGGGCATTATAGGAGCATACCACATAACTTTGGCAGGGATTTTCTTCCTAGGACGCTCTTCACCCTCAACATCGCTAGGGTCATCTCGCCTGATCTTATACCGCGACGCTTTACATACGGGGCATTCATCCAAATTCTCGTAGTCCTTGCCACGGTACAGGATGCAGTCATTAGGACATGCATGTATCTTCAGGATTTCTAATCCCAGAGGGCACACGACCTGTTTTGCTTTGTACGTAGTGGCAGGCAATCCGTTAGGCTTTGGAAGCATCTTTTTATTAATCTTGAGTAATTGCCCAAATGCCTTGTCGGATATTCCATTTTTTGCCTTCCATTGTAGCAACTCCAGTGTTGTACCCAACTTATTTTGCCAATCTTCGGCGCTCGGGTATAGTAGTTTTTTGTGATCCTCTAGCATGCGGTCAAACTTAGCTTTCTCTTTTTCACTTTCACAATCTCTTTGTGCGTCACGAATGACTTCACCAAGACCATCATCTTCAGAGAGTGTGTCCTCTGCCCCTGTCTCTGCCTCTTCTTCTTCTTCTGCTTTATCCATTGCAGTATCATTGAAGTCACCACATTGAGCAATAATGTCATCAGAGTCCAATTGTTCTTCTTCGTCTTCTTCCATCATAATTCTGGTTTTTCGATGCTTGGTCCAACAAATATAGTTTGACATGAAACCCGACTTCAACAAGTGTGAGTGAACAGTCCTTGAGCTAGAATATTCCTTCAAATTCTTGCACAAGGTGCATGGACAACACATGAAATTACCATTCCGCTTGTTTGCCTCAGCCGCTCTTAAGAAACCATGCACTCCATCAAAGAACTCTTTGGAGCAGCGATCAACATTGTACATCCAATCGCGTGTCATCGTCTGCATTATATGACCCAAAACATAATTAAATTTCTTATTTTGGTCAAAAAATGAAATTATAAAATACCGAACGAAAGGTCGTCTGCATTAAAATAACATGATCGAGATGGAACACCATCATGTGTCATTTCCGATTCATACAAATACTAATGTATGCTCTATGAAAGCCTCGACATAGCGTATGCTAAGACCACTAGCATTATACACAGAAAACCTAAAATGCACTTAGTAGCATAATGATCTCCCGACCAATCCCAACTAAAGCAGAGAAATCATTATTCTTCTGCTCAACATCGACAGACTTCTTGAGCTGGCTCACTGCCTCATCAGCCTTCGTAGCCTTCGCGACGTGTGTAACATACTCTTCCTCCCAGTACCAGCCGCGACATACAGTGCCATCCCACTGAAAATAGAAATAAAAAATCAACACTTTAATCAAAATCATTAGAAAATATAGGTACAAATAAATTAACCATAACCATCAAATGTGACAAAATATATAACTCATATTGCGATCTGGACACTTATAGAAGATCTGACCGTTGTTGGGATCCGGTTTCCCCACTCGGTACTCTTTCACAGTCTTTTGCATACACTTGGCACAGGTAATGAGAGGGAGGTCTGACCTTAGTCGCTTTGGAACCCGATCAGAGGCCGAGTGTCTCGAAGCAGTTGTCATCTACTCTCTATACTTATTTTTCAAACTAGATATTATAAATTCCTTATATTCTAAACAAAGAAAATAAAACAACTAAAATTTACCATTTATACAACTAAAGTATTCTAGGTAGCTACCTTCTTCATCTAAATATATAATTATTTTGAGCTCAAGTGGCACATATATAAATCAAGAAAAATCCACCATAAATTCATCATTTAATAATATCCTAATAAGAATCTATATATTTCACAAACTAAGCTAAACTAATCTTGAAATTTGGAACATATAATACCCTAGAAATGAAAGGTGTATACTTAGAATACTAATTTTAGTTGTCTTGTTCAAAATATTCAAACAATGTCAAGTGAATGAAACTTAAAATGGCAAAAAAGAGAAAATCATAAAGAAAAATCACATCTAGAACAAGAAACAATATATGTTGCCGCTAAAACATGAGAGGTTGAAGATAGTAACCTTTCAACGAGTCAATGGAGGCGTAGAAGTGATCAAATGAAGCAATGACCGAAGAGGAGATGAAGAACAATGAAGAACACCAAGAACAAGAGCAAGAACAGAGAGGGAAAGAAATAAGCTCTCGAGCTCGGGTAGGGGGAGGAAGAGAGTTCAAAAAGGGGTGGGGGCTTTAGTCCCGGTCTATAGAAACAGCCGGGACTAAAGGCCCCGAATTAGCATCGGTTTGTGCCTTAAACCGGGCTAAAAGTCTAACCCCAACACCAACCGGGACTAAAAGCTCCCTCTGACAATGTCTGACCAACAAGCCGTTGGGAGGGGATTTTTAGTCTACCAACCGAGGTTAAAGGTCCCTTTAACCCCGGACATAATTTTCACCGAGGCCAAAGCCACGAGTTGGCTAGCTAGCTGCTAGCTTCTTCGATTCACAAGTACAACCTGCTGCTTAACGGAATAATGCGATGTCTCATCATCGATCGCAGTGCATTTCTATATATATACATATGGGTGTGAGATTTATATATAATCCACCGTGTATTTCGATCGATGGGTGTTATGGAATAATGAATCGTGTGTGCTTTTGTTCTCATCGTATTTACTAAACATTACTAGTATAATAATTTATAACTTTTATTTATATTAACAGAAAAATATAAAATAATTATTGTCAAGTATACCTATTCTTCATTATTTTTTTGTACTAATCACTACTTCCTCCATCTCAAATTATAAAACGTTTGACCTTTTTTATCCTAAGTTTGACCACTCATCTTATTCTAAAAATTATGTAAAAATAGTTAAATTTCAATCATTCTTAAATAACTTTTATTAATAAAGCAAGTCACGATAAAATAAGTGAATTTTGTATAAATTTTTGAATAAGACGAGTAGTCAAAAAAAATCTAACGTCTTATAATTTGAGATGGAGGAAGTAGATATTATAAATACACAAGCTTTACTAATTAATTTCAGATTGCTTTTCTCAAATACATATCTTCATTATTTGATGTTAAGTGGCTAAATAAAATACAATATATGATGTCCATTATTGATCTGTGAAGAATGTCTCTTCAATTCTTATCTTCACTTTAGATATTTACTTCCTCCATCCTATAATATAGTGCATTCCAAAAAAATTAATACAACTTAAGAGAATTCTTAAATTGCGCAAACACATTTACGAAGGCGGACCTGTTATAAGGCCCGTCTTGGTTAATATTGTCCAAAGTCCAAAAAAGCCCAGTTGGCCCATTAACTTCCTAAAGTATATAACAAGAATTAGGGTTCCCCCAACTCCCCCACTCCCCCAGCCCGAGCACTGCCTCCCTCCCATGCGGCGCCCGACCCGCTCCCTCCCGCGCCCCCTCCCCCTCCTCTCCTCCCTCCCCACTCTGGCAACGCCCCCTCCCTCCCCCTCCTCTCCTCCATCTCGGCTCGAGATCCGGCAGGGAGGCGCACGCCGGCCCCTCCCGGCGCGAGATTCGGCAGCGCAACAGGGCGGCCACGACCTCCCTTCCTCTCGGCGGTGCAGCAGATCGGCCACGACCCCCCTCTCGGCGGCGCAGCAGGGCAGCCACCACGACCTCTCCCTCCCTCCCGACGGCGTAGGGCGGCCACGACCTCCCACCGACGGGGAGGTGCCTGCCGCCCGCCGGCCCTTCCTGGCGGCGGCGCATAGAGGCACTCACCGACCCCTCCCGGCGGCGGAGCAGAGCCCCCGGCGACAGCGGCGGTACGGCGGCGGCGCAGGGCTCCCCCGGTGGCGGCGGTGCGGATCTGGATCCGGCGGCACCGCTGGGCCGAGCAGGCCCGTATGGGCTCAAATCTTTTTTAATTTTTTAATTTCCTTTTTGGAGGCGGGCAAAAATTAACCGCCTCCAAAAATCGGGGATTAACCGAGGCCTTTCATTGGAGGCGGTTGCGTTTGCCCACCTCCAAAAATGAAAAGTGCCCGCCTCCATTAATCGTTTTTTTACTAGTGGTAGTTGCCGGTGGGGGAGGGGTTCGTTGCTTAGGCGTATGTATCTACCTCAAAATACCTAGATTGAAGTGAATATTAGTTAAATACACTCCAACATATATGATTTAAAGGAGATATACGCACCTCCAAACAATACCTTATTTGGTTGTGAAGCCGCCGCTGAGGCTGAGGTAGACCTAGCATCTTGCGGGCCGGGCCGAAAAAAGGTCAGTTATTTCGAGACGAAAAAGTCCCGTATGTCCATAACTATCTCATTGGTCGGTAAGTCGCTAATAATTTTTGGGCCAGGCCAGGCCCGGACCTGCGCATGCCACCGTACCCCGTATTTAGAGTGTGCAAGAACTCAGGCCAAGAACATTTTTTTTTCTTTTTCCGGGCAGCATGATCTATGCCCAGGCCGGTCTGTCACTGTCCAGTAAAATTCGTTGGTCTCGATCGGGCCAGGCCCACGAGCCACGCTTAATATGCTCAGGACGATCGACGGTTGATGCGCGGACGCGCCATCGCCTTACTGCCGCATATATATTGCGTGGGTTTTCTTGTAATTGGAGTACTAGTAGTGAAGATTGGAGTACTAGTAGCACCAATAGAATAAACCTCTACGACAACGGTGGGACAAACTTATTACAATCGGTTTTGATTACCAAACGGCTATGAAAATAAATCGCCAGACTCGATTCTTAAACCGCATGTGAAAACCAATTTTTACAGACAGTTTTCTTAAGAAACCCGCCTGTACATGATTTCCAAAGACGGTTTTCTTAAGAAATCCGCTGGTAGAAATCGGTTCAGTATAGAATATAAGGAACTAAAGCGGAATATGGACAGAAGTAACATATGGGTGGAGTGGCAGAGGAGGGTACACGCGGGGCTAGGTTTCGAGGGTTTGAACCACTATGAGCGCAACACAAGCAGACATATTTCTTTTTTGATTTTTGGACAACCATTTCTACAAGCGGTTCTCAAGAAACCGCCTGTAGAAATCACCCATTTTTATTATCAACCGCCTGTAGAAAATCACCCATTTTTACTATCCCCTCCCACAGACGAAACGAAAAAAACGCCTGTAAAATGCCATACTAGTGTAGTGAGCATACAACAGTAGGCATATGTATTTATTCCAATATTATCTTTTCTTACGTATTACTTACACGCCACACATTGGAGAAACAAACAAAAGCATGCAGCTAATCAGATGTTTATTCTCTCTCTTCTTTAATGGTACAACCACATCACTTTTTAGTTAGTTGACATTCTAATTAATGAACACGTAGAAACCTAAGTCTTGTTTAGATGCCATTGAAATTCAATTCCAAAACTTTACAAGATTTCTCGTCACATCGACTTTAAATGTATGCATATGGTGGAGCATTAAATATAGGTAAAACATATAATTAATTATACAGTTTGTCTGTAATTTACGAGACAAATCTTTTGATCATATAGTTATTTAATTATTCTATAATAATAATTAACAAATACAAACGAAAATGCTACAATATAATATTATTTTTTCTAATTTTGTTTGCATATAAACAAGGGCCTATTTTCTAGATTGGTAATGTCCTTACTATTAGCATAGTGTTACACCACTGGTTTACCGGTGTTTCCGCGCTCACTACATATGTAGGAGTATATGGTCTTTGGGACTTGCGCCTCTACTCTATCTTGTGCATTGTACTGATGCGGTTTTTACGTGTGTGCATTACGTGTGTGCACACGCATGCAATATATAGTTTTTGTCTCGCCATGTGTAATCCATACATGGTTGAACATATCCTTGTCAATGTCACGGAAAAAAATATTCTTAACCTTGGCATTGTTCTTGTCAAAGAAAGGATCATCGGCGAACACCGAACCACCTTGGGTGGCGGTTTTATGAACATCGACATCGACGACCTCTAGATAGACTTTCATACGAACCTTCTAATAAGGAAAGTCGTCTCCATCGAACATGGGAGGGGGCAATCCCCATGGGACATCTTGCTCTAGGTGGTAAAACCTAATTTGAGACCAACCTTTCTCTGATACCAATTGAAAGGATCAAGATGCCCAAGAGGGGGGTGAATTGGGCTTCTTTTAAATTTCTAAAGCAAAATTAAAACCTAACAATGCCAATCACCCCCTAGTGCCTATTGCAATGTGTGTCATAACTAGAAAGCAATAGCAAGCCAAGGAATTGAAAGACAATGTAAGCAATTCTAGTAGGAAATGAAAGAATAAGACGGAAAGTAATGCAAGTAAGTAAAGAGCTAGGGAAATGAATTCTTGACGCGGCAATGTTTTTCCGAGGTATCGAGGTGTTGACACATCCCCTAGTCCTTGTTGGAGCACCTCGCAAGGTATAGCTCCCCCTCTACCGCGCAAGGCTAGAGTGCTCTCTACGGGCTGATTCTTCGCCACTCCAGCTCAGTGAATCGCCCACAACCGATCACAAGCTTGGAGAAGGGCCGCCAACAATCTCCTGGCGATCTCCTTCCTCCGATCACCACCAAGCCGTCTAGGTGCTGTCGAACACCAAGAGTAACAAGCACAAGACCTTCACTTGACCAACTCAAGGCTAGGAAGGTGGATGGATGCACACAAGTCACTCCTAATCACCCTAGGAGGGAAGAACAAGATGGAATCTCTGAAATCTCTCCCTCACTAGGCACTTGGCTCTCCAAGAGGTCTCTCTAGCTTCCTTCAGCTGAAACAATGGCCAAGAGAGCTCCTAAGGACGAAGAGGGCAACTATAAATAGTCCTCACCTCCAAAACTAGCCGTTTCTTGCTTTTTCTCTTTTCTGCGAAGGCACCGGACTAGTCCGGAGCACACACCACCGGACCATAGCAACTGGTTCAGAGCTCACTCTCTATTCAAACTTCGTTGGAAAACAGATACCACCGGACCACTCGCCTTGGTCCGATGCCCTAGTCCGACGGACTGGTCCGGAGCCGGGGAGCTTACTACGTAGAAACTTAGTCTCACTTGCGAACCTCTGGACCACTCTCCTTGGTCCGGAGCCCTGGTCCGACGCTCGGTCCGAAGCCAGGGAGCTCACTGCATGGAACCACAACTTTGCCTGTGAGCGTCGGACTAGCCGTCGGCCTATGCGTCGGACTAGTCCAGAGCACACTCCTGAGCAGGCTATCTCTGGCAGAGGCCACCGGACCACTCGCCTTTGGTCCGGAGCGCTTCTGGACAGGTGGTCCGAAGAAAATTTGCTGAGAACTTGTCTAAGTCAGGGACCGTCGGACCACTTTCCTTGGTCCGACACCTCTTAGATAGACTGGTCCGGAGTCTCTTTCTCCTCTTTTTTCAACTGATTTCACTAAGTCTCTTCTAGAAGTCTTGCTCCTACCATCTCAAGGGCTATTAGCAGGGTCTCTAGGACTAGTTGTGACATGTGTGCATACACCAACATTCTCAAACTCTCCTAGGCCAAGCTACTAATCTCATACCCCATTTATAGTACGGTCAAAGGAAAATCAAAGTTCTAGTCTATACTTAGTGCCCTTCTCACACCTCATGGCACTAAGAACTAGTCTAGTCTTCACCTTAAATCACCATCCTTTGAAACCGAAGCGATTTCCATCTTGGGGGCATGAATATCCATTAAGCTCATTCAATTAGCATCACTTATGACCTAACTCTAATGACTTTGCCTCTATAAAACACACGTTAGTCATAGTGACCTAACATTGTCGTTAATCGTCTAAACATAAGAGACCATGATTCTTCACAATATAGTAATTGATGACGTGTGCACGTACATACTGATGCGGTTGTTTTTACATGTGTGCACACGCATGCAATATATAGTTTCTGTCTCGCCATGTGTAATCCATATGGTACCCGTACGATCGACATGCATGGTGCTACTTATTGGCTGCATGCTTTTGTGTAGTAGGTGAATGAGGGCGACTGACTACACGATGTAGTATAGCTCTATGCTTTTGTACGTGACGTGCGTGCGGGCGTACTACTACCTGCAGAGAAATTCGTCCATTTCAGTGGAGCCCAATGCCCAAATTGTTTTCCCAGAACAAATCCTAGAAATTCAACCGAAATTCGTCTTATTAGCTGCATGATGCTTTTAATTTGTACGTGAGCGACGGACGACTGACTACACGATGTGGATATTCTGTACATGATGACCGCTCGCGCTGTGTGTGTACTGTATATAAATATAGACCACTTCGATCTCAGAAGCAGCACACAAGTAGCTGCAGCAGGCCCCACACAAGCAGCGGCTCGACGTCGTCCATCGCCCTGCTAGCTAGCTACTAGCTCTCTTCTTCTTCTTCTTCTTCTTCTTCTTCTTCACCGGCGGAGAGATATCGTCATCGATCGAGAAAATGCCAGGGTTGGTGATAACGGAGTGGCCGCAGCTGGTGGGGCAGCCGTTCTACAATTCGTGCGTGACCATCACGACCGACCGGCCGGACGTGAGAATAGTGGACCTCGGGCCCAACGACAATGTTCCCGAAGATTGGCCCAACGACGACACGCGCGTCTGCGTCAGGTTGGACGGCACCCTCACCGTGCTGGATAACCCGTATCCACAAGCTAGCTAGCTTCTTCGATTGATTCACAACCTGCTGCTTATTAACGGAATAATGCGATGTCTCATCATCGATCGCAGTGCATTTCCATATACATATGCGTGTGAGATTTATATATATATAATCCATCGTGTATTTCGATGGGTGTTATGGAATAATGAATCGTGTGTGTGCTTTTGTTCTCATCGTATTTACTAAACATTACTAGTATAATAATTTATAACTTTTATTTATATTAACAGAAAATATGACAAAATTATTGTCATGTATACCTATTCTTTATTATTTTTCCGTACTAATCACTACTTCCTCCATCTCAAATTATAAAACGTTTGACCTTTTTTATCCCAAGTTTGACCACTCATCTTATTCTAAAAATTATGTAAAAATAATTAAATTTCAATCATTCTTAAATAAATTTTATTAATAAAGCAAGTCACGACAAAATAAGTGAATTTTGTATAAATTTTTGAATAAGACGAGTAGTCAAAAAAATCTAACGTCTTGTAATTTGGGATGGAGGAAGTAGATATTATAAATGAACAAGCTTTACTAATTAATTTTAGATTGCTTTTCTCAAATACATATCTTGATTATTTGATGTTAAGTGGCTAAATAAAATACAATATATGATGTGCATTATTGATCTATGAAGAATGTCCCTTCAATTCTTATCTTCAATTTAATTAGATATTTACTTCATCCATCCTATAATATAGTACATTCCAAAAAATTAAGACAACTTAAGAGAATTCTTAAATTGCGCAAACCCATAGATTTGACTCAATAAAGATCCTGGATTAATAAGATATATCTTCGCATAATAAAATTATGGTGCCATTTTTAACAAATTTTGTTAAATCTAAGCATTGACACCATGTAGAATGCAATATATTTTAGTACAAATTTTGAAATGTATAATACACTATATATTCCAAGATGGATGGAGTAACATTTATTTAAGTAGAAGAAACTTAGAGATAATTTTTTATAGTTTTTTTAATCAACATCAAATTCCATAATTCTTTGAGCCGACAACAAGATTTAGCAAAAGCACTATATAACTTATGTTGACACTTAGTAAACGTTCACCTCCCTCTCTGCACAGACCGTCCTCCTCCTTGTCGTAGTTGTCGGTGGGGGAGGGGTTCGTTGCTTAGGCATATGTATCTACCTGAAACCACCTGGATTGAAGTGAATATTAGTTAAATACACTCCAACACATGTGTTTTAAGGGCAATACATGTACCTCCAAACAAGACCTTATTTGGTTGTGAAAATGTGAAGCCGCCGCTGAGGCTAAGGTAGACCTAGCATCTTGCGGGCCGGGCCAAAAAAAAAGGTCAGTTATTTCGAGATGAAAAAGTCCCGTACGTCCATAACTATCTAATTGGCCGGTAAGTCGCTAATAATTTTTTGGGCCAGGCCAGGCCCGGACCTGCACATGCCACCGTACCCCGTATTTAGAGTGTGCAAGAACTCAGGCCAAGAACATTTTTTTTCTTTTTCCGGGCAGCATGATCTGTGCCCAGGCCGGTCTGTCACTGTCCAGTAAAATTCGTTGGTCTCGATCGGGCCAGGCCCACGAGCCACGCTTAATTGATGCGCGGACGCGCCATCGCCTCACTGCCGCCTATATATATTGCGTGAGTAGTGAACATACCACAGTAGGCGCAGGTATTTATTCCAACTGTGTAATTCTCAAAAAAAAAAGTATTTATTCCAATATTATTTTGGAAGTGACTACCTATTAGTGTATCAGTCAATTTTTTTTCCACGTGGGGAGCGAATATGTATGCTGTATTGCACAACAAAAGACAACTAAAATGCTCGATTCATATTTCCGATGTGCGAAAGACCAATTTTTTTGAAAAAATAACGTCAGAGCTGAAAAGAGTAGGTCAGCAGGAAGACATTTGAGACCAAAAACGCGTTATCACACTAGGTAAAATGAATGAGAGGACATCTCAAGCATAAACCCGTTATCATACGGGCTAAAGATCTAAAAATCCAATAACAGAATATTTTTGAAGGACCAGAAAGACAAAAACTGGGTAAACCAAAATAAATAATAACTTCCAAAATATCTATAGTTACATATGAAGGCAAAGATGTGTATGAAAGGAAAGGGAAAACCAACTAAAAAGAAAAAAAAGATGAAGATGCAGATCAAGATGACAATACACATCAAAATCAATAACTAAACCCTAAATTCATCAATATTCTTCTCCAATCTTTGGACTTGCAATTTGGAAAGATGTAGTCAACCATGAATACAAACTTGAAAAAAAAAGCGAAGCAGATTCAAGATTAACCAAATTTTATGCCTCTCATGTACAAGACAAACATGTTATTTTGGGCAAGTAGAAATTCAGGCAATCCAATCATGTGTCCCATCAAAAATGTTTTGGCAACTGATCGGCTAGTACACAAGCCGACTGATTTTGTCTCATTGAATTGTGTTATGTTCGAGGAAATAAGCTGAATGTTATGTTTGAGGAAATAAGCTGAAACAAACTGAAACAATCTGAAAGTAGTTCAAGCGAAAAGTATAGTAACAATCATAATAAAGGACTAGTAATCCTTATAGGTTTCATAATAAAAACAATAATCCATATATGTCCTGTAGTGAGGCTAACATCCTATGAAATGTTGCCAATGAAACTTTTGATGGTGCAACACATGTCCAGAACCAGTAGATGTCCATGGCATAGTTGGAGAGCAGCTGTCACTGTGAAAGAAAGTAAGCTGGCACACCAAACTCTATCACTGTCCATGGTTGCCGAGATCAGCTCCGGTTTCTTTTCCTCTTCCTTAGTCTCAGTGCCAAGTTCATATGTGTCAGCACGGGACTGACACAACATACCATAGCCAGCTTGAAGTAGATACAATTCACCTCAATTGTTGGGAATCTAGCGGTGTCGCCTCAATTTGGACAGGATGACTAGCTACCACCATCAAATAAAGACAAAATAAAAAAATGAAAATACACTACCTACTTTTATATAATCGACAAACACCAAAAACCATTACGAAAGAAAGAATAGGTGGAGTAAATGCAGTTCAGCTCAGCTCACTACAATAAAGAGAAGTAGCATGCAGAGTTTAAAAGTTATATAGACTGAGATAATATTGTTGTGCTTAACGCATTGAAAAGCCTGATTGACGGGTGGCCGAAACATCCATGTAAAAGAATACATTATTTCAAAAAGTCACATTCAATTTGGTAAATTTGTAATCCGAGAGATGCAAAAATGATGTGGTACTTAAAACAAAACATTACCCCCCAACACGCACAATTGTCACCTTGATAAGCTCCTTTTTGTTGTCCAAGTGGTCTTTAGGTATAGCATGACCCTTCTCTGCTGCTTAAATTTGTCATTTCCACCAAACAAGAGGAAATTAATTAATGGCTTAAAGTAACCAAATTTCAAGGAGAGTCTAAGGGGTATGAGAGACATAGGGCCTGCTTGGTTCCCGGCCAGCACTTGCCGTCGCCATAGGTTGTGGCGAGCTTTTCGGCCTCCACGCTCGCCACAGAATGGAGCATGCAAAAAAGTGTGGCAGCCGCATCACGAGGCCTGCAACCAAACACCAGTTATATGCATGTGGTTGTCTAACTTTATGCGTGGCGAGAAAAGGCCAGGAAGCAAACACACCCATACTCCTTTTGAGCCTCCACCTTGGAATTGTGCTCCTCAATCACCTCGACTAACTTGGCGGTCACCAATGTCTTGTGCACTGACAGGATTGGACCCTAATGAGGGAAACATGTTTGCATTGTAGCTGAGACAACCCACATAATGCAGTAAAAGAAATGATGCTTAATATACAGTTAAGATGACATAAAGATAAAGAAAATGAACTAAACTGAACTAATAACTAACATCAACTTGAAACTAAAGTGTATGAACTAGAAACCTAGAATTGTAAAACTGAAAAAAAGTTAACTAAAAACTGAACTGATGATAATTATTACCTGAAACTAAACTGAAATAAAATGAAGTAGATATGAGCAAACCATACTAAACCTAAAACTCCATACTGAAGCTGAGAGCCTGAAAACCTAAATTTCAATTTAAGAAACCAAACCCATATATTAACCTGAAATGGAACTGAACTAAAACTCCATACTGAATTTAACCTGAAATGGAACTGAACTAAAACTGAAAATAGATTCTACTGAACTGAACTTGAATTTAGTACTGAATCATGAGAAAACTGAAATACTTAACAGCCAAACTCTAAAACTTACATTGAATATATAATTAATAAAAATATAAACATAAAAGTAGCTGAACAGATAAAAAATAAACCTGAAACTAAAATCTGTGAAATATGATACCTGAATTAAAACTAAAAAAACTAAATAAAATCAGGCGATCAAGCAAAAATATTTAAGATAAACAACTAATATTAAGATATTAATACTAAACTTAAAATAGACATACGTAACAATCAATTAAACGTTAAGTGAATATAAAATTATCAATGTCAAACTCAACATATCTACTAAATACTAAAACTTCTCAGAACAAATATACTGAAACATACTACGTGAATGCTTGACCTAAATACTTGAAACACGGTGGGTTCAATTACATAAACTAAAACTATAATAATAATACTAAAAAAAGACCTTTGACAAAGCAAAATACTGAAGACATAAAATTAGCAAATTCAAACCAACCTTGATACTAACACCACTAGGCATGCCAATTAACAAACAGCACAACACACAAATTAGGGATGCGAGTATTAGATATTTTTGCATTATTGAGGGGAAGGAGAGGGACGGTATGCGATAGTATCGAAATAATTTTGGAATGTGGTGAATCAAGACAAAAAAATCTGCAATATAAAGTGAGCGTCTGAGCGATTGATAGATGACTGAAAAATGGACGAAAATGTTGCCTGCATATGGGTAAACAACATTCAGGAAAACAAAAAAACAACCGAGACAAATGACCTGCACATAGGATTCAGGTAACAGAAAGAGTACCTATGCCGCGACAACAATAGCACGAACGACCTCTACGGCTCTCCCACCGGACAGGTTGGGGGAGCCGGGGAGGAGAATGAGCTCTACCACCAGACCATTTTGGGGGAAGGAGATGAATCAACATCGACCAATACACAAACATAGAAAATGAAAGCATCAAATTAGGGGAAGGGAAGAGTACCTTCACCGCGACAATAGCAACACGAACGAGCTCTCCCACCGGACGGTTTGGGGAAGGCGCTTCCGGCCGGACAGCGAACGAGCGTTCCTGGGTGAGCGAGCACTGCAGCATAGGGCCGGAGCAGGGGAGAGGTGCTACAGCATAGGTCTCCCCTAGCTACGGCGGCGCAGCGGCTCCAGCACTTCTAAAAAACTAGTAGGCTGTGCTGGAGCCCTATGCTGGGAGTAGGCTGGGAAGAGAGGAAAAGAGACAGCGAAACGAATTAAGTTCAGAACGAGTCACGACTGTAGAGGGCTCCCGATAACGCATAAAGCCACATAAGCTAACCGGGCTGAAGTTGAAGCAAGCCCGTGGTAACAAGCCAGCCCACAACGACAAAGCATGCCACACAAAAGAATCGACTGATGACGAAAACAATAATCAGTCGACTGTTGGTTAGAAATTTCGATTATTTTTTCTTACGTATTACTTACACGCCACACATTGGAGAAACAAACAAAAGCATGCAGCTAATAATCAGATGTTTTTTTCTCCCTCACGTACCTGTTGCATCTCTTTACGTATAGATATGATTTCTTGCAAGAAACCATTTTATTCTCTCTCTCTCTTCTTTAATTGTACCACCACATCACTTTTTAGTTAGTTGACATTCTAATTAATGAACACGTAGAAACCTAAGTCTTGTTTAGATGCCATCAAAATTCAATTCCAAAACTTTACAAAATTTCTCATCACATCGACTTTGAATGTATGCATATAGCGGTGCATTAAATATAGATAAAAAATATAATTAATTACACAGTTTGTTTGTAATCTACTAGACAAATCTTTTTATCATAGTTATTTAATGATTGTATAATAATTAACAACTATAAACAAAAGTGCTACAATATAATATCATTTTTTTCTAATTTTATTAACACTTCACTGCAATATTTTACTATAGTATAATTTTGTAACTAACTAATAATTGTGTTGTCTTGTGCAGCGGTGCATTTTAATTTGGAATAATATAACAGAGGATATCTGATGGAACATAGGGTTAGGGGATCTTCCTATACTCTAGCTACTACCACTGTTCGCCTACACGGTTGTGTAGCCTGTTTACACACTCTTTAAATGCTACACAGTGGTACACCGTTTTCGTTTAATCGGACGTTTTAACCGTTTAAACACTGTTTTACCCGTTTAAACACCCGTTTTTCCCGAATAATGTGCTAAACGGAAGGTGACCGACTATTTAGCGTATTTAGCGTTTAGCATTTAGGATAACACTGGCTACTACTTGCAGAAAAGCTCGTTTGGATTAATAATTCTCTGTTAATCAGTTCAATAATGAAGTATGCATGATGTACTGATGCGGTTTTCACATGTGCACACACACGCATGCAATATAGTCATTGATGCCGTACGTGTGCATTGTACTGATGCGGTTTAATTTTACGTGTGTGCACACGCATGCAGTATTGCAGTATATAGTTTCCGTCTCGCCATGTGTAATCCATACACGGTAGACGTACGATCGACATGCGCATGATGCTACTACTTATTGGCTGCATGCTTTTGTAGGTGAACGACGGCGACTGACCACACGATGTAGTAGCTCTATCCTTTTGTACGTGACGTGCGTGCGTGCGCGCTACTACATGCAGACAAATTCGTCCGTTTCAGTTGAGCCCAAATTGTTTTTCTAAAACAAATCCCAGAAATTCAACCGAAATAATTCGTCTTATTAGCTACATTATTATGCTTTTGTACGTGAGCGACGGCGACTGACTACTCGATGTGGATCTCTCTGTACCTGATGAGTGATGGCGTACCGCTCGCGCTGTGTACTATATATATATATATATATATATATATATATATATATATATATATATATATATAGGCCACTTCGATCAGCAGCACCACAAGCAGGCCACAAGCAGAGTCTCGACGTCGTCGTCCATCGCCCGGCCTAGCTAGCTCTCTCCTTCCTCTTCTTCTCCGGCACCGGCACCGGCACCGGAGAGATGACGACGATCTCGATCGAGAAAATGCCAACTGCGGTGATAACGGAGTGGCGGGATCTGGTGGGACAGCCGTACTACAGTTCGTGCGTGCAAATCACGACCGAGCGCCCGGACGTGACCATATTTGACCTCGGGCCCAATGACGATGTACCCGCTGATTGGCCCACCAACGACACGCGCGTCTGCGTCAGGTTTGATGGCACCCTCACCGTGCTGGATAATCCGTATCCACAAGTTGGCTAGCTAGCTCTAGCTAGCTTCTTCGATTCGATCACAACCTGCTAGCTGCTTATATATTGTTGCATTGGCTTGCTAGCTAGCTGAATATGCTGTGTTGTTCAACGGAATAATGCGATGTCTCATCGATCGCAGTGCATTTCCATATATGGGTGTGAGATTTATATATAATCCATCGTGTATTTCGATGGGTGTTATGGAATAATGAATCTTCGTACGTGTGCTTTTGTTCTCATCGTGTTTACTAATCTGGCTTAGCTTTCCCAAATATAGTAGGTCCATACATTTTAATTTTGTTGGTGCATGTAATTGTTACTCGCGGATGAAACACATCCCACGCACTAGCAGAAACACAGACTTCGCCGAGTGCCGGCGGCACTCGGTAAAGAAGGTCTAACCATTGGTAAAGGTTTTGCCGAGAGCCGCTCTCGACAAAGAGCTCTCGGTAAAGCTCCTACCTGCAAAGGAGTCTTTGCCGAGAGTCTTTTGTCAAGCTCTTGACAAAGACATTGCCGAGAGCCGCGTCAGCCGGCCACGTCAGCTCTCGGCAAAGGTTTTTTTTTTCTAAAAATTCTTTGTCGAGAGCTGACTTGAATAGCGCTCGACAAAGCTTTTTTTTAGGAATACGACTACTGCCACTCAGAACCGCCAGAGCATTCGTTTACTTTTTTAGGAATTTGGAGGGCCGCCCGTTCAGTGGATTAATCCAAATTAGCAAATTAATTTCTCACAAGTATATCATCAAACACCTTGTGTGCATGAATTAAAACAACCCCTAAAATAAATCTGTCATAGAACAAATCTCTCCAATAAACCTTCCAACAACAAATATACTTTTGCATCAATTTGCTCAATAATACATCAGACCCTCATCTCCAACCTAACATATCAAAGAACATACACACATATTGTTTTCCACGCCAACTCATTTATACAAACAACCAGTGGAAACCTCTTGCGAGGAAAAACCACATGCGACGGTAGGTGAGGCGAATCCACTTTGAGATAAAGCAAAGTACACAAGGTGAGAGCCAACAAATGAGCAGAGGCTCTAAATCCCCCCACATCTCTCTCTCTCTCATAGTGTTGGATCAAACTCCAAAACTTTGACCAGCATGAATCCTACAGCAATACTTTTTAGAGTAGATAATAAAATCATTCAAAACATAACTACATAATAAAGTTCTCTCTATAAACACCCTTGAAAAGACTAAGCCGGTAGATCCCGGAATGAACATTCGCTACCAATGAAAAGAATAGTGCACACCACTAAATTTGAATAGCCTTTAGATCCTATAATACATATTATAATGTGAGCAACTGTGTCAAGTCGATAAATTAAACTCAGTTGATCACCACGAGTAACCTAACCAATTGAGTTATGCTCATTTTTTACGATTTGGCTATTTTTGGCCGGATGAATCCATCGTGCACTTCAGTGGGTATTATGGAATTATGATCTAATTATGTGCTTTGTTCCCATCATGTTTACTACACTAGTAGAAAAATCATTTTTGCTGTCACGTCATTTTTTTTCCAGAGGCGGTTCACAATTTCATGACGCCAGTACAAAAAATAGGGTGGGCCCAGCAAGAGAACCGCCTGTGTAAAACCATTTACACAGGCGGCTCTCCTATCTGTACCGCCTGTGTAGGCGGTTTACAATGACAACCGCCTGTGTAAATACCATTTACACAGGCGGCTGACATTATCAACCGCCTGTGTAAATATAGGGGTATTTACACAGGCGGTCCTCCTTACCAACCGCCTGTGTTAATGCTGCAATAAATTCCCTTCTTCCACCTCCAGACAAGAACAGTTACTCCCGTGCTGTGTGCACAGTGGCCGACACAGAGGTGGCCATTCCAAGGGGGGATGTTTTGAACTTCATTTCTTTGGTGAGAAACTTCCAAAAGGTTAGTTAGTGCGTTGCCGCCATTTTTTTAGTGATTCTTTGGTTCAATTCTTGTATTGGAGGTGCTCTAAATCTAGGGTTAGGGTTCATAGCTAGGCCAAGAGAGAGAGTTTTAGCTATTTTTTATGTAAATTCATAGTAAATTGTATCTTGCTCGGATTATAGAAAATAAATACTTTTTAGAATTCTTGTGAGTAGATCTATGTAATAGAATACTTAGGGTTTATGAATTAATTTAGTAGTTAATATTTTGTTAATTAGGGTTAGTTATTATTGTCTATACTTAGGGTTTGTTAAATAGGGTTAGTTATTATTTCATGTAGCTTAGGTTTTTCAATAATTTTTGTTAGTAATTGATGGTTTATTATTTAGGGTTAGATATTTCATGTACTTAGAGTTAGTTAATTAATTTAGTTAGTAATTAATGGCTTATTAATTAGGGTTAGTTAGTATTTCATGTACTTAGGGTTTGTTAATTAGGGTTTATTATTTTTGCTTATACTTAGGATTTGTTAATCAAGATGCCATCTCCGTTTAATTAATTCTTATAATTATAAAAATGAGTTTAAATAATTATTTAAATTTTTTATTTTGTAAATTCTGTAAGAGGTAGGTTTTCATATCTATTTAATTGATGGAGGATAGAATCTTAGTTATGAGGGATTATTTTCGTTTGTTTTTAGAGTGACATACAATATTTTCCTAACTACAGATAAATATGGAGAGGTCATTATGGATGTACAACTTATCAAGATTAGACCCATCTTATGTAGTGGAGGTCCAAAAATTTATTGATGCTGTGAAGATACATGCTCAGAGAACAAAGGCGAAGCACATATGTTGTCCATGCGCAGACTCTAAAAATATTGTGGTATTTGACAATGTGGAAGCAATCACTTCTCATCTGGTTTGCAGAGGATTTGTGGAGGACTACTTGATTTGGACAAAATATGGTGAGGGTAGTTCTACACCTTATATGCGGACAACTGACAACACTGCAAGTAACATCAATGTGGAGGGTCCAATGCCATATCTCAATGAATGTGATGCTATGCCAGATATCAATGAAACCCATCATGTTATGCCAGATGTCAATCAAACTCATAATTCTACGTCCGATGTTAATGAAACTCAGCATGTTAACACTGATGCCATTGAAGATACAAATTTCTTAGAGGCAATAATGAACCGTTGTGCGGATCCATCAATATTCTTCATGAACCGAATGGAAGCCTTGAAGAAGGCAGCAGAAGAGCCTTTGTACGACGAGTCGAAAGGTTGTACCAAAGAGTGGTCGACACTACCAGCTGTTCTTCAGTTTTTGACGATTAAGGCTAGATATGGTTGGTCCGATGCTAGTTTCAATGATTTATTGCGTGTACTTGGAGACCTTCTTCCTAAGGAGAACAGAGTGCCTGCTAACACGTACTATGCAAAGAAGCTAGTCAGTCCACTTACGATGGGTGTTGAGAAGATCCACGCATGTAGAAATCATTGTATCCTATATCGGGGTGATCAGTATAAAGACTTAGACACTTGTCCAAACTGCGGTGCTAGTAGGTACAAGACGAATAAAGATTATCAAGAGGAAGGGAATGCAGCCTATGTTTCTTCAGGGAGGAAGCGAAAGAAGACGCAAACAAAGACTCAACAAGACAAACATTCAAAGCCCACTAGCAATATCGAAGTGGACTATTATGCGTTGAGAAGAATTCCTGCATTAGTGATATGGTATCTCCCTGTGGTTGATCGTTTGAGGTGTTTGTTTGCAAACCCTGATGATGCAGAACTTATGACTTGGCATGTTTCTGATGAAAGGAAAGATGATGGAAAGTTACGACATCCAGCCGATGCAAAGCAATGGCAAGAATTCGATAAGAAATATCCAGACTTTGCTGAGGACCCACGAAATGTAAGGTTTGCTCTGAGTACTGATGGAATGAATCCATTTGCCGAGAGGAGCAGCACGCACAACACATGGCCAGTGATCATGACAATATACAATCTTCCTTCATGGTTGAGTCAAAAAAGAAAATATCTTTTGCTAACCATTCTTATTTCTGGACCTACACAACCTGGAGTTGATATGGATGTATTTCTAGAGCCCTTAATGCAAGAGATGCAAATACTATGGGAAGTGGGTGTCAAAATGATCGATGCGTTCCGCAAAGAGACATTCACACTGAGAGCAATTATTATTGTCACAATTAATGATTATCCTGCTCTCTTCTCATTATCAGGCCAGTTCAAGGGAAAGGTTGGTTGTGTAGAGTGCATAGATGGAACATGGCACGTGCCTCTTCCTTCATCTAACAAGATAGTGTACATGAGGCATAGGAGGTGGCTACCGGCAGGTCATAATTACCGCTTACAAAAGATGAATAAGTACTTTGACAATACGAATGAATCAAAATCTACTGCTCCATCAGGTTACAGTAAAGGGCACAGAGTGTATAATATAGTTGAGAATGTCAAGTTTGTGTTTGGAAAAAAGACCAAAGATGGGAAACCAAGAAAGGTTGTGAAGGCAAATGAGGGGGGCACATTTAAGAAGAAGTCTATTTTCTTTAAGTACTTATCGTACTGGAAAGACTTAGACGTACGACATGCGATCGATGGTATGCATGTTCAGAAGAATGTGTTTGACAGCGTAGTTGGAACTTTGCTAGACATAAAGAACAAGACAAAGGAAGGTCTCAATTCACGTTTGGACATGCAACATTTAAAGATCAGAAAAGAACTTCACCCTGTACTCCTAGAGAATGGGAAGTACCATCTACCGGCAGCAAGCTATAACCTGAACAGAGATGAGAAACATGCAATGTGTGTGTGGTTGAAGAATTTAAAAGTTCCATCTGGTTTCTGCTCCAACATAAGGAGTCTTGTTTCGATGAAAGACCTTACACTCACCAACTATAACTCACATGATTGTCATGTAATGCTGACCACTTTTCTTCCTATTGCCATCAGGGCTATAAATCCAGTGTTTTTAAAGATGGCAATCACACGGTTGTGCCACTTCTTCAATAAGATATCTGAGAAGGTAATTATCCGTGATGAGTTAGAGTCCCTACAGAAATTTGCTGCAGAGACATTGAGCCAGTTGGAGATGTGCTTTCCCCCATCGTTCTTTGATATCATGGTACACCTTATTGTTCATTTGGTGCCTCAAATTGAGGCATTGGGCCCCATGTATTTCCATGAAATGTGGACATATGAGCGTTTCATGTCAATATTGAATGGCTATATGGCAAATCGTGCTCATCCGGAGGGTTCCATGATAGAGGCATACACTACAGAAGAGTCCATTGAGTCTGGAGGACCATTATGTAATAATCTCCTAAAAGACCAGGTATCAATTGGTTTGCCTCTGTTGCGACATGAGGGAAGGCTTGGTGGACGAGGGAGGATGGGACGAAAATCATTCATCCCGCCAGATTACAACATAGTCCTAGAGGTAGATTACAGCATACTACAACAACTCATAATAATGGACCCATTCACCAAGCAGCACATGAAAGAGCTTCGTGAGGAGAATCCAGGATGCACAAATGATTGGGTACACAAGGAACACAAGCGTCGGTTCACCGCATGGCTAAAGAATTTGGACATGACAGATGAATCAGAAACCATCAAGATTTTAGCATCTGGACCATCAAGCCAGGTCATATCATGGCAGAGCTATGACATTAGTGGCTTTACATTTTCCACCAGTTTTAGGGACACCAAGCGCATGGCCTAGAATACTGGCGTTCGATGTGAGGCTGTAGATGATACAGCTGGTGAAGAAACTACATACTTTGGATTCATTGATGACATATGGGAGGTTGAATATGGTCCACGCCTGCAGATTCCAGTGTTCCGATGTCGATGGGTTCAAGATAAACATGTCACTGTGGATAACTACGACCAAAGAGTTCTTGATCTAAGTAAAGTAGGTTACAAAGATGATCCGTGGATCCTTGCTAACCGTGCCGCACAGGTGTTCTATGTGGAACAAATTCTATCTACGAATGAAAAGAAAAGTACCCAAAAGCCAAAGCACGTAGCAATCCCTGGAAAGCAACAAATTGTAGGAGTTGATGGTGTAATGGATTTAGAGGATGTTAATCAGTTCAGTGAGATGTCTCTTTTTACAAACATTGAAGAAAAGATCAAAAATGTGGAGAAAAGTATCCCGCAAACCTCTTTGCCCTGGGTGCGCCATGATGGACAAGGAAGGACTGTAGCACGCTAGATTGTTTATCATGTAACTAATTAATGTACCACTTATCATTTGTACCTAATGCTACTCTTTCTTATTAAGCAGATGTTTACATTTCCCTTTGTTGTATACCTTTGGACTATGATATTATTTTCTAACTTAATTAAACAAATCTTAATTAAAACCTCTTTCTCCTTCTTGTATACCTTTGGATTCTATATTATTTACTAACCCTAGGTACACGAAATATTAACTAACCTATTAAACAAGCCTTTAATTACTAACTAAACTAAATAAAGGGAATAAATGACCTTTAATTACTTACTAAGTTAACTAACAAACCTATTATTAGTAAACACTAACTAAATTAACTAATTACTAAATAAACTAACTAAATTAACTAATTACTAAATAAACAAGCCTTTAATTAAGTACATGAAATAATAACTAACCCTAATAACTAACTAATAAACACTAACTAAATTAATCCACTAACCCTAATTAACATACCATTAATTACTAACTAAACTAAATAAAGGGAATAAACTAATTACTAACTAAATTAACTAATTACTAAACTAACTAAATTAACCTAATACATAAACTAACTAAATTAATTAACTAAACTAATTAATTTAACTAACTAAATTAACTAACTAAATTAATTACTAAACTAACTAAATTAACCTAATACATAAACTTACTAAATTAACTAACTAATTTAACTAATTACTAAATAAACTAACTAAATTAACTAACTAAAAATGGAAAAAACATTAGTACAGGCGGTTGTCAACGAGGGCCGCCTGTACTAATGTATTAGTATAGGCGGGCGTCATTGACCGCCGCCTGTACTAATGTATTATTACAGGCGGGCCATATTGACCACCGCCTGTACTAATGTCTTCACAGGCGGTGGTCAATATGGCCCGCCTGTACTAATGTCATCCAATATAAATTACCGTGCGCGGCTGCCGAAAATTTCTATGTCACCGGAGGCACAATTTTTGAAATCCGACGCCGTCAGGCTACCGAATTCCGCCACCGCTGCTCCACCGCCGCCGCTGCTTCACCGTCCGCCTACGCACCGCTGCTCCAACACGTCCGCCACTGCTCCATCGCCGCCACTGCTCCACCGCCGCCGCTGCTCCACCGCCTACGTGCTGCCGCCATTGCCGCCGCCAGCAGCCGAGCCGCTCCACCGCCGAGAGGTGGGTTCCGCCGCCACCGCCACCGCCGAGCTGCTCCACCGTCACCGCGCGCCGAGCTCCGCTCCGAGAGCTCCGCCATCGGCACCGCCATGTGCGCCGCCACGTGACGGCCCCTCCTGTCAGGCCAGCTGGGCGAGGCCTGCTGAGCTTAGCAGGCCCTTGCTGGGCCTGCTGGGCCTGGCTGTCAGGCCAGCTGGGCGAGGCCTGCTGAGCCTAGCAGGCCCTTACTGGGCCTGCTAGGCCTGGCAGGCCGGCTTGCTTTTTTTTTAATTTGTTAATTTCGTTTTTAGTAATTAGTTTATTAGTTAGTTTAGTTAATTTTGTTAGTTAATTTAGTTTTTTTAATTAGTTAATTTAATTAGTTTTTAATTAGTTAATTTAATTAGTTTAGTTTATTAGTTAGTTTAGTTAGTTTAGTTTTTTTAATTAGTTTTTTTAATTAGTTAATTTAGTTAGTTTTTAATTAGTTTAGTTTATTAGTTAGTTTAGTTAATTTTGTTAGTTAATTTAGTTTTTTTAATTAGTTTTTTTAATTAGTTAATTTAGTTAGTTTTTAATTAGTTAATTTAATTAGTTTAGTTTATTAGTTAGTTTAGTTAATTTTGTTAGATAATTTAGTTTTTTTAATTATTTTTTTAATTAGTTAATTTAGTTAGTTTTTAATTAGTTAATTTAATTAGTTTAGTTTATTAGTTAGTTTAGTTAATTTTGTTAGTTAATTTAGTAATTAGTTAATTTAGTTAGTTAATTTAGTAATTTAGTTAGTTTAGTTAATACTTATATTTCATGCATAATTAGAGTTAGGTTAGTTAGTTAATTTAGTTAGTTAATTTAGTAATTTAGTTAGTTTAGTTAATACTTATATTTCATGCATAATTAGAGTTAGTTTACTTAGTTAATTTAGTTAGTTAATTTAGTAATTAGTTAATTTAGTTAGTTTAGTTTATTAGTTAGTTAGTTAATACTTATATTTCATGCATAATTAGAGTTAGTTTACTTAGTTAATTTAGTTAGTTAATTTAGTAATTAGTTAATTTAGTTAGTTTAGTTTATTAGTTAGTTTAGTTAATACTTATATTTCATGCATAATTAGAGTTAGTTTACTTAGTTATTTTAGTTAGTTTACTTAGTTAATTTAGTTAGTTAATTTAGTGTTAATACTTTTTTAAGTTAGTGTTTTTTCCATGTTAATACTTATATTTCATGCATAATTAGAGTTAGTTTACCTAGTTAATTTAGTGTACATCTATTTTTATACTTATATTTCATGCAGATGAGTACTCCATCAAATGCTGAGCAGGTCGATGCCCAGGTAGGTACACCTGGATCTGACTCCTCTGGATCCGAACCTTATAGGAGCCCGAGCGTATCACCACGTGAATCTCCTAGAGCTAAGAAGACCCGTCTTGAGTTGGAACGTGACCCTAATTACGAGCCTGAAGCTGAGCCAAATGATGATGAGGTATATATGCTCGTAGATTGTCTATACGAGAGAATAATGCATGTGTATGTATGTACCTAACAATTGAATTGATAGGAGGTGTTCTCTCAAGTTGTTGCCGAAATGGAGGTAGAGTCACAAGATGTTCATAAGGACACAGCGCCTCAAACGACCGGGACCTCCTCCGAGCGAAGAAGTACACAGAAAAAGAGTGATCGAGCACGAGAAGATAGAGGAAGGAATAGATTTCCAGAAGAAGTTTATAAGATTACAGAGATTAGCCCGAGCGGAGAGCCCTTAGCACCTCTAGAGGCGCTACCCAAATTTAGGGCCGCCATTGGATGGTTAGTAAAGGAAGAATTTGATATCACCTGGAGTGATTGGAGTATGGTGCCTGAAGTAAAGAGGACGAATTGTTGGACTCAATTGTGTACTAAGTTTATTTTACCGGAGGGAACAAAAGGTTTGGTCAAGGGTCATGTCATGAAGCAGTTAGCAATATCGTTCCGGGGCTATAGGTACGATATGAATAAAAAGTGGCTGCAGAAGGGGCGGGACCCAACGAAGCGGTACCCTATCACAGCAGAACAGTGGGCACGTTTCAGTGTCATAAAAAACTCTGACGACTCCAAGGCTAAGAGCCAAGCCGCCTCGGCACTTGCGAAGAAGAACAAGTACCACCACCACCTCGGCACTGGCGGATACAAGACCAAGATTCCTAAATGGAGGGCAGAAGACGAAGCAAAGAGGAGAGAGGGCAAGTTGGCATTGACAGATATAGTGCCAGAACGAAGTGCGAATTGGCTTCGCGCTCGGAAGGCAAACACTGAGAGCGATGAGATCTCCTGTCCCGATGAGATCAAGCCAGTTGCCGAGAAGGTTTTGGAAGCAACAAACCTGGAAAAGACAGGTGCCTTCAAGTCATAGAGGGAGAGGGACAACCTTTCCCTTGCTCTAGGTAACCCCGAGCATCCAGGTCGTGTACGGGGCGTCTCATCCAGAACCACCTGGAAAGAAGGGTTTGGTGAAGAGTGGAAAGACATGTATAAGAAAAAAGAACGACATAAGGAGCAATTGAAGGATTATTTTGAGCAGTAGGCTGCCAAAAAATTTAGGGATTTGATGGAAGACTTCGTTAAAAAGCCTGATCCTGAAGTGATGAAGCGGTTAGCGGGAGCAGTGTCTGCTCAACAGATGACATCACAAGCTCCTTCATATATGCAGCATGTCCCAGGCCCAGCTCAACCCTTGGGTAGCCAGGAGATGGCCACACAATCTATGCCCTTTCAAAGCAGTATAGAGTCAACATCAAATAAGGACCATTATCCAGTTGACGATATTGATAAACCTTGGGCTTGCTCATTGTTAATTGTATATGGCCTTAGGAATCAACATACAAAGCAAGTGGCCACAGGCAATGCCATCCCTGGACGTATGTTCCATGGTGTCGAGATGCAAGATGCATACTGCAGGGTGGAAGTGTTGACGGTCGAGAGTGCATATGAAGACGACTTCATCGACATCCCGACCTCTGAGGGTATAGAGAAGCTTGGACAAGCAATCAAGAACTTCATACAATGGCCGAGACGGTACGTAAGGTTGATTGATCCACCAACGACACCCTCTCCACAAGTCCATCAAGCATCCCAAGAGGCCGAAATAAGTCAACAACCAGCATCGCCAATGCATGCCCCAGCATCCTCATATATTTATGAGCCACCATCGTCATCCCCAATACATGATATGTCATTCTCGCTGGATGAGCTCGAGGGGCTGACCACGAACATGCCTGAGCAGCAGACTCCGCCAGCCAAGAAGGACACAACACCAGAGAAGGAGGTAGAGCAAACTCCCCGCCACCACCAAAGCATAAGGAAGCAGAGCAAACTCCCCCACAAGCACCGGCCTCCAAGAAGGCAAAGAAATTTCCAATTCCAAAATTGGTTTCTCCCTATGAGCCAAAAAGGGGAAAGCAGCAGGCACAATTCTATTTCTGAAAGGGATTGGAAAGCAGCGGACGACACGAGTCGTTGAGCTCGAACCGCCACAGAATAAGGAAGCCGCCGACCAAGCAACTGAAGCCGTGCCACCAACAAAGGAAGCCCCAAGTGGCGATGTTCATGTCGAACCGCCGTCAAATACACCATTGACCCTTAAGGATATAAGAAAGCCAATGGTTGATGATTATGTCAATGTCCCCAGTAACTACGTGCCCGGAAGGCCTATGCTGCAATGGACGGTGCTTGAAAATGGTCCATGGACGATAAAAAGGTTTCATGACTGGTACATGAGAGCAGTGAATGCTGGCCTGCATGCAGTTAGTGTTAACATACCAGCAGACGTGTTTGCTACTGGCAAGGATAAAAGCGAGGCATTTGTTATCTTCGAGGACATGCACCTGCTGTTGAACTATAGAAAACTTGACGTCCAACTCATTACAATCTGGTGCCTGTAAGTATCACTCATGCACACACATTGTTATTATTAAATTTGGAATGTGATAAACTCTAATATGTGGATGTTGTATGTAGTTTGCAAGACCACGAGCAGAGATCGTTAACTACAGGCACGATGGTCGGTTACCTGAGTCCAATCAGGTTACAAGAAAATATGCACAAATTTGTACTTACAAATGAAGATAGAGCAAAGATAGAGAAGGACAAAACACCAGAACAAGTTGCAGAAGCTGTAAAGGAATTGCAACGAAAATACGAGGACACATATGCCCTCTATCTCGGTAGAGCAATGCTGAGATATAAGTACAGGGATTTTATATTGGCACCCTACAACTTTGGGTAAGCGTGACCTCGTATACGTACTTCAAATTATCGTGTTAATCCTAAGTACATATGTCGCTCACTCGTTTATTCGTGCAGTGACCATTGGATTGTTTTTTATATATATCCATTCGAAGGGAAGGTGCTTGTCCTAGACTCCTTACATTGTCCTCCTCAGTCGTATCAAACATTCTTGATTCATTTAGAAAGGTGAGCCAACATGCAACCGCATCCGTACTTATATGAATTAGAGTTTCTAAATAACTATAGTGTTTTATATTCGATATCTACAGGGCATGGCGGTTTTATAAGAAGCAAAAAGGACCGGTCGACGTCGCCCGCTCAGATCCTAGTGTGCCATTGACGATACAACACCATTATCCGGTAAGTTGTCCGAACACATATCATCATATAAATAATACACAAGGCATGACAATTTTAGTTTAATCTTTTGCTCATTAATTACATAGTGCCACAAGCAACCACCTGGATCGGTCTACTGTGGATACTATGTGTGTGAGTTCATAAGGCAGCGGGGACGATACGTCAGGGACAAAAATATGGTAAAAAATATCTATGTATGAAGTTTTCTCATTAAAGTTGGAAATATTAATATTGGACATGTGTCAATGATGCTTTTAAACTTTGTTTCCAGCCGAGAAGCAAAGGAAAGGACGTGTCATTCATTCCAAAAACTATGGAAAATATAGTAGCAGACTTGTGCGGTTTTATTATGAGAGAAATAATTCCAAGTACCGGAACATATTTTGATGAAGCCGGTGATTTAGCAAGTGAAGGATTTAGAGCGCTGACAGACCTAGCAGGTCTAAACTTGAAACGAAATGACATGTAAACACCAAATGGTTGAACTCATAACTTGAAATGACGTGTATTATATGTAATTTTATGCTTGATGTTTGATTTCGTGTGGATACATCTGTAATATTTATATGTGTTGTATGTATGATGCAATTTTATGGTTCATGTTTGCATATCTTATATATATATATATATATATATATAATGTGACAAATATAGTACAGTGTGGAGGTAAATATTAAAATTTAAAATAAAAAATAATAATTACACAGGCGGCACACAGAGTGAGCCGCCTGTGAAAAATGGGTTTTCACAGACGGCTGACAAAGTGAGCCGTCTGTGAAAACCCTTTTTTCACAGGCGGCTTACAGCCCGCCGCCTGTACTGTGGGCCGATTAGTACTGACCCCCAGTACAGGCGGTGGGCTTGGCCGCCTGTACTAATGCCTCTACCACCGCCTCTAAAAATGTTTTTTGTACTAGTGCTAATGCTAGCGGTTCCCCATATAGTAAGTCATGCATTTCAATTTGGTCCATGCAATTTTTACTCAGATGATCGAAACACATGCCACAATCATGCATGATACTACTGACCAGAACAGCCGAGCCTGTGTTTGCTTTACTATGGTCTGTGTTCTTTCTTCTCTGCATACTCCGTCTCTTATATATATGAAATGTCAAACAAGCATCCCGATCTTATTATATATATCTGTCACTGTCAGCAAGGATTAGATTTCTCTTCCATTTTAACTCATGTAGATGAGGAGATTTTCCCAAGGTGGGCAACACGTCAGCCTGCCACGAAAGGTCTGCGTTAATCAAAATAACGGACATGGCGCAAATGCCCACATGTATTAATCAAAATAACAGAGGTGGGCACAAATGCCGCCTGTTTTAATAATTTCATGAACTGAAAAGAGTAAAGTGCACCAGCGGTCCTAAACTTGCACCGTTGTCCCGGTCCCTAAACTCACAAATCGACCATTTAGATCTCCAAACTTGTTCGTTTGTGTCATCCCGGTCCCTAAACTTGCAAATCGACCATTGAGGTCCTCAAACTTGTTTAATTGTGTGTCACCCCGGTACCTAAACTTGATTTCGAGTTTCATCTCAGTCCAAAGAGGACGATCTAAAAAATTAATTTAAAAAATAATTTATAAGTCTTCCATATTAATTAACTCGAATGAAGATAAATTTTACATCAAAATTATAACTTTTGACGTGATCTACAACTCTATATATGAGTTGCATGCTTATGAGTTTTCTCTGTCGTCGCCATGGTGTGCTACTTATGAGTTGCATGCTTTTTGTACGTGATCGAGCGAGGGTGACTCACTACACGATGTTAATTTGGAATAGAGGATATCTCTGAACATCTCTGTAGTTAGTTCACACTACTACAGAACTGGTTTATTTTTAAAAATTGCATTTTTTAATTGTTTTATTTTTATTTGGGGTTTCTGATTTAGGGTTTATGATAGAGGTGGTGGGGTGGGAGATCGTGGAGGTGTTTTCTATCGAACCATTTGATATCGATGTGAATTGAAGGTGGTTGTGGACTAGCGACAATACAAACCCATCACACATTTATAATAATTATTACAAAACATCCAAACAAAACTTAAAGTATCGAATTAAATGTCGCATTACAATAGCCTTTCGAGGCGGTCTTTTCCGTAGATTTTCTTGAAGTCCTTACTCTGCACAATGGACATATATCTTTTTCTATACACTATCTCGTCCAGAATAAGAGCTGCTATCTCCTCTTGAAATCCTCTTATCTCAAAATCTAGCAACCTGTTGTGGCCCTGATCTTTGCGCTGTAAATTGATACAAGATGATATTGAGATGCACATACGTAAGACAAAACAATAGAATTAAAATGAGACGCGTACGTACCATGCCATCTCCTAATCCTAGTTTTGCGCCAAAGTAGCAAATCATTGCCCACATCACATAGAACCCGCATAAGTTGTTCCCCATTGGTTGATCTAGGGTCTTGACCTTCTTCATATACTCCACTCTGAATGGGGCTTTCCATTTATTTTGCATCTTAGGCTCCACATTTCTCCAATTAGGTAACACCTTCATCCTATGTGACAATGTAAATGAAGTGTGAAGGTTGAGGACATTAATTAAAATATCATATGTGATTGAAAAGTGTGGTGATATTGTGTTCACTTACATATTTAGCACTTTGACTAGGGGTTCGATAAGTTTAAGTGGCTTCTTTTTTGAGTCCCACACCTCGATAGTTGAATTTTTAAGACTTATATCTACGAGGACGTAATGGTTGCTGCAATCACAAAGCTCATGTTATTGAATGATATATCAAGAAAAAAACACTTAAGTAAGGGTCGAGAACACATACTCGCAATTGTAGGTTAGCAGTGTGTTTGTTTTGCCGACTGAGAACATTCTTTCAAACTCTATCTTTAAACTTGCTGAGACATACGGATCTTTGAGACCGGCTTTGCATGTTGTCTCATTTACCAAGATGGGGTCCAAGAAGTCAAAATTGCTATTTCGTTTTTGGAGGCAAAATTTTGCTACAGACTTGCAAAATAAACATGCATGAATATATTCAAATGCAGATCATGTAGTTTATTATAACGTTGTTAGGGTATGGTACTTACAGAGTCCATAACATCATAATCTGCACATCCAGCGAGCGTCGTTGAAAGAGTTGAAAGAGGTCTTCATAATGAATAGTATGCACAACTTCAGGATGATTAAAATGTAAACAGGAAGGGATGCATACTTCAAAGGTTGCTATCTTGTCTTTGCTGCTATTACTGTCTATGATGTAATAATCATGCAACTGTCGCATGTTTGTTGGCAATTTTCTATACTCTTCTTCGCTGGTGACCATAGGCTTGCCTAGTTCAAACTTGTATACAACTTTGGCGTTTTCAAATTCGGTTTTTCCAAAATAGAGATTCTCGGCATCCTTCATGCTTATGTTCAGGTCCGCGGCCAAGGTTTGTATCTCTAGCTGCTGAAAGGTGTGTATTTCTTTAGATCTTTTTTGATTACCCGGATTTTTGCTTTGCCTTTCAAATTCGCTCTGTTTCTCAGGTATATAAGACAATCATACATACAAGGTAAGTTTGGCGGCCTTTTCTGCAATCTGAGCTCGTAGAATTTCGTCCTCAGTCGATGCTCGCTTCTGCCTTTTACTAGTCATCTTGGGATCTTTACCAACCGAAGCTGATGACCTCCTCTGTTGCGAAGTCGAACCTGATCTAGAGCTAGGCCATCGAGATCCTAGTCCTGAGAACTTTGAAGCTGGTGGAGGAGTCTTCTCCTTTGGCGGTGGAGAAGGAGGAGGTGTCTGTGGATCTTGACGAGGAGAGAAACCTCTTGGCGGAGGCGACCGAGATGATTCACTGTCATTCTCATCATCCGAAGATGCCTGCTCGTCTAGCTTGATGAAGTGTTTGCGCCAGGCGACATGAGTGCCCAAGTTGTGAACTAGACGCAGCCTTTCTTCCTCCACTGGGAAATCAATATGTATCTTATTGTACTTCTTGTCGAAGATCTTATCAATGCTGACCCTGACATACCCGAGTGGCACTGGCTTGCCATGAATGATGTTCTCTCCTCTAGGAAATGCTTACCCGACCGCCACCTTGTCTTTTGTCCACTGCTGATGGATGTAAAACCTGATATTCACAGGTTCTGTGATGTCGTCCACCGGATGAGGAGCATTGACCTCTTCGTCGTCAGGCATAGGGGTTGAGCCACAGCTACTGCGGCCCTTGCCGGGCACTGGGCTATTCAAAGCCAGGATTGCATGCGACCCTTGACTCGAACACATGGATTGCATAGCGCTCGCCACTTGAGCAGCTATCCGTGCTTCCATGCTCTGTTCTAGCTCCTCTCGCATCCTTTGGAACTCCTTTTCTCTTTGCGTTCTAGCCCTCACCTGGCTCCTATAGGAAGCGGATTCACCTTCAAATGCTTTCTCCCAAGGAATTACCCCGGCTCCTCTAGTGCGACCGGGGTGCTCCTTGGTTCTAAGTGCTTGCGTGAGCACGTCATTTTCTCTATCAGACCTGCGGGCCCCTCTATGCACTTCCTCAATGATCGTGGAAATCTTATGGAGGATATCGGTGACGGGTTCTGCGTTGGCGGAAAGGCTCCCGTCAGGATTGTATCGTGCCCCCCTTGCGAGTAGGTAGTTCACTGATCTGGTATGCCAATCGCTTGTCTGAGGCGTAATGCCGCTCCGCTCTAGTGCTTTGACTTAGGCATCCCAATCCGGAATCTTCCTTACGTACCCACGTGATCCTAGGCGATGAGGATTATTTGACCTAAGCGAGTTTGCTTTGTTTCTTTCGCTTGATGCCTTGGCCTCTTCGAATAGCTTATAAGCCTTGAACTCCTCCCAGAAGTCCCTCTGCTTGCTCAGTTCACCTCCCGCAAAATCCGGTTCTTTTTCCTCCTTGATTAGCTTGTGCAACTTTCCCTTGAAATTCTTGAATGAGTGACCCATGATTTCCTTGGCCCTCTTCTTAACTGTCGCTTCATCATAATCATTAGGGAAAGTGAAATACCCTCTGAGCTTGTTCCAAACTAGTTCCTTCTCAACTTCTGGAACCCTCCACAGGTCTTGCTTACTTCCATTCCACTTCATGTATTTGATCGGGATGAAGTCCCTTACAAGTGCCCCGATGGTACTCTTGTATGGGCCCAATGCTTTAAGTGGCTCCACCGGCTCCCCTAGTTGATCGAACTGAGAGATGTGCCAGTGTCTAATTGTCTGAGGGAGCTTTGTTGCACCACGCTTAGTCCATCTACAACTCTCACCAGTACTTGGACCTTCCGGCGGAACCTGCTTCAAAATTTATGAATAAGTCCACATCAAACTTTTCTAGATATATCTACCGTGTTTTTAGGTATGACCTAAGTTATTACCTCGTCTCCTTGGCCCTCTTCTAGGTTTAGCATAGGGCTAGGGCTCCAAGGTCTTTGATCCCCTTGCTGGTTGTCATCACTAGTTCCTCGGTCATCAGCTTCAGTCGCAGGGCGACGAGTGGTGAATCGGCGCTTAATTGTCATGCTTCTGGACATGAATTTCGATTATTGGTATTAACTCATAGGTAGATAGACTCAGGCATTTAATTATTTAGACTCATGTCATAAGTCATGCTATACACAAATTGTGTTAAAAGTATATACAAGGATATTGGTATTAGCTCATAGGTACAAGTCATGCTATGTAACAATATAAAGCCATGTATATATGAGACTAAGGCTCATCATGCATATATACAAGGATGAACCAACAAATTTTCCAACCCCAACAAATTTTTCTCAAAGTATATTGCTCATCATGCATATATACAAGGATGAACCATCTAGCTATCAATCTATCTATATATAAGTCATGTTATATCTCTCTATATATAAGTCATGTTATATCTCTCTAATCTATCTATCTATCTCCCTATATTTCTCTACCTATCTATAAGTACTATCTCTCTAATCTATCTATGTATCACTCTAATCTCCATGCCTTCCTTCCTCCTTCCTCTCCTCATCTATCTCCATGCCAAGCAAGCAAGCAAAAGCACTCAGATCCATGTAGACATTTCATCGAACACCTATAGTGCATAGCCATTCGTGTAACACCCACAAATATGATTGCATTTAAAAATAGATGAAAATGATTTATTCATGAATTATGTGAGCATTGAATTTAGTTGAAGAATAATTTTTATGGAATTAAAATTAATCCTAGTTAGTAACATGTTGTTGCATGCATGCTGCTGTATATTTTATAAGGTTGACTGAGTTTGTAAAGTTTTGTTCAAACAAATTAAAAATTCAAACAAAAAGGTTTTGGAAAACTTTGAAAAAGAAAAGAAAAAGGAAAGGAATTCCCTCTCTCTCTCTCACTCTCCCTTTTCTGTTTTCGGCCAGAGGCCCAGCCCAGCTCTTCTCTCCCTCTCCCTCTTTTCTTTCTGCCCGGCCCGCTCCCTCTGCCTCTGCGCGGCCCAGCAGAGCGCGAGGCCCAGCAGGCCTCCCCAACCGCCTCCCTTTCCCTCCCTCTCTCTGCCAACCGGGCCCCAGGTGTCGGCGCCGTCTCCCTCCTCCTTCCCACTGACCAGTCGGGCCCGCTGGTCAGCCCCGTCCCCAACCTCCCTCTCTCTGTTCTGTTCGCACGAGCCCGCGCGCGGACGCGCCGCAGGCCGCAACCGCCGCGTGCCCCGCTCCCCCACTCCCCCACGACCCTCCCTTCTGTTTCGCAACCGACGCCGCACTCCCTCTCTCGCCCGTTAAAGCAGAACACCGCCCCGGTCCTGCCCTTTTCCTCTCGCTCCCATCTACTTTTCCGAACACAGAGCACCGCCACCGTCACTGAGGAAGCCACACCGGAGCTCTAATCCGCCTCGAACGCACGCCGGCGCGAGCAAGCAGAGCGCTATCCGCCATTGCACGCCGACAGACCACACCGAGCCATCTTCGCCCTCTACGTCGTCTCGGTAAGCATCACCTTGACTCCCTCTTCCTCCTTGTCCTCTCAATTCGTCTAATCGTGGCCGCTATGGCCCTGCCCGCGTGCACCGTACGCCGCCGGCATGGCGTACGCGGCGCCTGTCTTTTCTTCCCCTCTCTGCGTTCAATTAGGACC